>ML661898.1:4174545-4711676 GCA_007570785.1 Antilocapra americana | reverse complement strand
ATGGCAAAAACAATTAAAAAAATAAATAAATAAAAAAAATAAAATTTTCAGATAGTTTTAAAAAAAAAATAAAATAAAATAAAAAAAAATAAACTCCGTGAGAGAAAGCAAAAGAACTATTCAGAAGAAAACATTGACTCAAAAGTCTCATTACCACAAAATAAGAATAAAAAGGAACTTAATATTCATCTTGAAACACTAAAAACAAAGTTAAATAAAAAAGGAAGTTATACAAGTCTAACTAAGGAAAAAGAAAAAGTATTGCAATAAATTCAAAAACTGATTCTTAGAAAAGTAAAAGTTGCTCTGTCATGTCCAACTCTTTGCTACCCCATTGATCCCAGAGCCTCTGTCCATGGAATTCTCCAGACAAAAATCCTGGAGTGGGTACCCAATCCTTTCTCCAGGGGATCTTTCCTACCCAGGTACTGAACCTGGTTCTCCCACATTGCAGGCAGATTCTTTACTGACTCTTAGAAAGAATTTATCAAATAAAGAAGTCCTTCACGAATCTAAATAAGGGAGAAAAAGAGAGAAGAGAAAAACAAGTTTAGGAATGAAAAAGGAAACATAGTCACAGATACAGAATAGATTAAAATAATTATAAGACAATATTGTAGATAACTATTTGATAACAAATTTGAAAATCTAGAGGAGATGAAAAAACTGGCAAAAAAAAAACTTGAATAAAATAGATTGCCATATAAGAAATTTAAGGTGATTAATAACTCACCTTTGGAAAAATCAACCAGAACACACAGGCTTACAGCTCCGTTTTACTTAGCTTAAAAAAAAAAATTCTTAAACCCGAGCAGCAAACTTTAATAACTTTTAAAAAAAATTTAATTAATTTTTATTGGAATATAGTTGATTTACAGTGTTGCATTAGTTCCTGCTGCACAGTAAAGTGAATAAGCTATATATATTCACTCCTTTTTAGATTCTTTTCCAATATAGGTTATTACAGAGTAATGAGTAGAGCTCCCTGTGCTACACAGTAGGTTCTTATTAGTTATCTATTTTATATATCAGTTCATTTCAGTCCAGTCGCTCAGTCATGTCCAACTCTTTGCAACCCCATGGACTGCAGCACGCCAGGCTTCCCTGTCCATCACCAACTCCCAGAACTTGCTCAAACTCAAGTCCATAGAATCAGTGATGCCATTCAACCTTCTCATCCTCTGTCTACCCCTTCTCCTGCCTTCAATCTTTCCCAGCATTGGGGTCTTTTCCAATGAGTCAGTTCTTCGTATCAGGTGGCCAAAGTATTGGAGTTGCAGCTTCAGCATCAGTCCTTCCAATGAATATTCAGGACTGATTTCCTTTAGGATGGACTGGTTGGATCTCCCTGCAGTGCAAGGGACTCTTGGACTTTATACATAGTAGTGTGTATATGTCAATCCCAATTTCTCTATTTATTCCTCTCCCTACCTTTCCCCCTTGGTAATCATAACAAACTAATAAATTTAAAAGAATGGAAACACATGAAATAGTTCTTGAAAAATAATGAATTGAATTAGAAATCAATAGAAATGTTTTTTAAAAATCTCCAAACACCTGAAAATTAAATAACGTACTTCTAAAAGTCTAAGAAGTCTCAATGTAAATTAGAAAACATTTTGAATAAATGAAAATGAAAATATCACACATCCCAAATAAATGAAAGAGTATTTTTTAAGAAATTTATAGCAATAAATTTTTATATTGGCAAAAATGATTTCTAATCAATAATATAAATGTTCGCCTTAAGAAACCAGGAAAAAAGAGAAAGCAAAAGAAATCCTACACAAGTAGAGAAATGAATGAAATTATAATAAAGGTATGAGAAAAATCAATAAAATTGAGAGCAGAGAAACAATAGAGAAATTTAATGAAACAAAAATTAATTGTTTAAAAACATTATTAAAAGGGATAAATCTCCAGAGTAAGATTGACAAACACAATTTTTTCAAATATACAAATCATCAGTATCAGAAAGGTAAGAGAAGATATCACTACAGACTCTGCAGACATTAACAGGATAATAAGAGAATACTACAAATAATACTAGACACATACATTTGACAACACCAAATGCTGACAACACCAGACCACTTTTTCAAAATCCACAAATTACCAAAATTTGAACAAGGGAAAAATAACTTATCAGAATAGTTCTTATATTAGTTGACTAGGGCTGTCATAAGCCATAAATTGAGTGGCTTAAAGAGTAGAAACTTACTGTCTCACAGTTCTGGAGGCTACAGATGCAAGTGTCATCAGGGTTGGTTCTCTCTGAGGGCTCTGAGACAGAATCTGTTACATGCTTTCCCCTAGCTCCTGGTGATTTGCTGGCAATCTTTTGCATTCCTTGGTTTTGTCATCACCTTATCTCTGATTTCATCTTCATGTTACATTCTCCCTGTGTGTATATGCATGTTCAAATTTCCTTTTGTTATAAGGACACCAGTCATATTAGATTAGGGGTTTACTCTACTCCCCTCTGACCTCACCCTGCTTCTAAACAATTCTGAGGTACTAAGGGATAGGACCTCAACGTATGAATTTTGGAAAGGATACAGTTCAACCCCTAACAGTCCTATTACGGAAACTGAATTAGTTTAAAACCTTCTGGAAAAGGAAAAAGAAGTCTCCAGTAACTGATGGTTTCATTGGTGAATTCTATGACACATTTTTAAATAATCCAATTCTGAATAAGCTCTTCAAGAAACATTTCCCATCTACGTTATAAAATGAGCATTGTGCTGATCCTAAAACCAGACAAAAAAGTACAAAAAAGAAACTATAGATAAACAGATCAATATGTCTCCTAAATTTAGATTAAAAAATGCTCAGCAAAGTGTGAGTGGATTCAGTGTGTCAATATACATTAAAAATGTCACATGACCAAGTGAGATTTATCCCAGAAATCCTACTTACCCCAGAAATATTAGTTCAATATTTGAAAATCAACCAGTGTAATCCACCATATTATATTATAGCCTGATTTTTTAAAATATGATCATATCAGTTGATACCGGGAAAAAAAACATTTGACAAAAATTAACATCCATCTATATACATGATTTATATTAAAAAAAAGAAAACCTCTCAGTAAACTAGGAATAGAAAGAAAATTCCTCAAATTGGACAATGGGCATTTACCAAAAAAAAAAAATTTCCCATAGATTGAGAACAAGGCAGACATCCATTCTCGCCACTCCTGTTTAACACTACTAGAGACCTAGTCAATGCAGTAACACACCAAAAAATAAATAAATAAAAGACACATGCAATGAAAAGGAATAAATAAAAATATCCTTATTCCAAGATATAATAGTTTTCACATAGTTGTCTATGTGGAAAATCTCAAGGAATCTGTAATTAAAACTCTAAGAACTAACAAATGAGTTTAGCAAGATTGCAAGATACAAGGTCAACAAATACACCAGACAAAACAAATAAATCTAGCAAAATAAAAAAAAAATCGATGTTCTATATATTAGCTAGCAATGGTCAACTGGAAACAAATTTTTTAAATACCACTTAAAATAGCTATAAAAATGAAATATATAAATATAAATATAAAAAAATAATGCATGGGATTTGTATGATAAAGCTGAAAAATCCTAACTAAAAAAATGAAAGAACACCTTAATAAATGGAAATACATACTACATTCATGGATTGGAAAATTCAATATAGTAATCCACTATAGATTCAATACAATTCCAAAAAAAATCTCAGTCATTTTTTCTTGTAGATATAGATAACTGATTCTAAATTTTATATAGAAAGGTAATGGAGCTAGAAGAGCCAAACAGTTTTGCAAATGAACAAAGTTAAAAGAATTGTACTATCAATTTTAGGATAGGCTATAAAACCACATTAGCCAAAACACTGTATACTCATAAAGAGATAGACACGTGGATCAACGGCTAGGATAGAGAGTGTAACAACAGACAGACAAGTATGGCCAATTGATTCTCACCAAGGTGCAAAGCCAACAGAATTAAGAAAAGATAGTTTTTTGATCAAATGACATTGGAAAAATTGGACATCTATTTGCAATAAAGTAAACCTCAACCTAATACAAAATTTGTATTTCATACAAAATATACTCAGATTGAGTCATGGATCCAATAGACTATGGATCTTAATATAAGACATAAAACTATAAGACTTTTAGAGGAAAACATAGAAAATCTTCATGATCTGGAGTTAGGAAAAGAGCTCATTGTTATGACACCAAAAGTACAGTCCACAAAATTAAAAGTTGATAAGCCAAATTTCATCAAAATTAAAACTTTTGCTTTTTGAAAGACACTACTAGGAGACTGAAAAGACAAGCCACAAACTGGGAGAAAGTAGTTGCAAATCATTTACCTAAAAAGAATTTTTAACAACAATATACAAAGAACATTCAAAACTCAACAATCAGAAAACAACCCGATTTAAAAATAGGCAAAAGATTTGAGCAGACACTTCACCAAAGATGATATATGGATTACAAATAAACCCACAAAAAGATGTTTAACATAATTAGTCATTGAAGTGAAGTGAAGCCTCTCAGTCGTGTCCGACTCTTTGCGACCTCATGGACTGTAGCCTACCAGGTTCCTCCGTCCACGGGATTTTCCAGGCAAGAAGACTGGAGTGGGTTGCCATTTCCTTCTCCAGGAGATCTTCCCGACCCAGGAATTGAACCCGGGTCTCCTGCATTGTAGGCAGATGCTTTACTGGGGAAGCTCATATTTAAATCATAGTGAGATGCCACTGTACATCTATTAGAATGGTCAAAATTAAAATTACTGAGAATATAGAGTCCTGGCAAGGATGCTGAGCAACTGGAACTTTCGTACATTGCTGATGGAAGTGCAAAATGACAGAGCCCCTCTGGAAAACAGTTTTGCATTTTTTAACCATACATCCAAAGATACACATCTTACAACCCCACCATCCCACACATAGGTATTTACTTAAAATATTAAAACATAAATACACATAAAAACTTATACACGAATGTATATAGCAGCTCTATTCATAATCACAAACAATTGGAAATCACCCAAAAGTCCCTCAACAGCTGAATGAATAAACAAACTATTGATTCACACAACAACGTGGATGAATTTCAAAAGCATTATGCTAAATAAAAGAAGCCAGTCTCAAAAAAGTCAGTTGCAAAAGGTTATATATTCTGATTTCATTTATATGACATCCTTGAAAAGACTCTGTTTATAATGATGGAAACAAATTAGTGTTTGCCAGGGCCTAGCAGTTGTGGGGAGGATTTGCAAGCAAATTTTTTGGAGTGATGACGCTTCTGTATTCTGACTGTAGTTGCAGTTACATTAATTACATGTTTTAAAATTTACAAAGCTGTACACCAAAAATAAAGTTCACTACATGTTACTTTAAAATAAAAGAATGTTAATCAACTAATCTAGGCCACAGAAAAATATAAACTTCTTCCAATTCATTTATGAATCCTGCATAACTTCAAGACCTGGTAAAGATGGCACAAAAAAGAAAACTTTCTTCTGCATATAAACATATAATTTCCAAAAATATATTACCAAAGAGAATCCAGCTTTGTAGCAAATGAATATTCAAGAGCAAAACTCTGTTCAAGAGGGCTTATTTCAAGAATACAAAGGGAGATCATTATTGGGTAAGAATCAACAGAATTGGGTTAATCAACAGAATTAACTGCACTGATTGTTAAGGAAAGAAAAGCAAATGGCCATATCAAGGATACTACAATAGACTTTCTAAAATTCAGATGCTATTCTTATTAAAAATTTCATGTAAAATGGTAAATAGAGATATCATTTTAATGTAATAAAAAAATAAAGACTACTGTCAAAAGCTAACAAAACATGTTATCATAAATAATACATATAATTCATACACATATATTCATGCTGTAGGTGCTATATATCATAGGTGACATATACACATGCACTCACACAGACATACACATATAAATGCACACATACGTAAATATATAAACACATAATTTAAGAAATCTTTAGAAATGGATAAATAATGTTAAAATTTCCAGTGAATTAATAAATCCTAGAAAATAGTCAAAAATTTCAAACAGAATAATGGCAGAGAGACTTGCTCTGCTTGAAATCAGATGATTCTATTAAGCCAATAATGATTAAGTCAACATGGTATTGGGCTGGGAATAGACAAAAGATCATTGGCACAGAATAAAGAATCCAAATTTATGCCAACATATTTGAAAATTTAATGGGCCAAATATACTAGTTTAATTCAGTGAAAAAGGAGATTTTTTTTGTTTTTTGAATACCAATTTTAATTAAAAACTTAAGGGCAAAAAAAAAGAAATAATTCTACAAGAAAATATAGCTATATACAGGCTTTATAATCTAGGTAGAAGAAACCCTTTCAACCAAGATTGGACACTAGAAAACTATAGAAAATAAAAACAAAACATCCATTTGGCTCCATGTTTTCAAATGTATAGAAAAAGAGAGCAAAATATCTATTAAATAAACAATCCATGTGGAAAAACACATGCAATGAAGGAAATAGAGCATTTGTATCTATAAAGGGGAGATTCAAATGTATATGGTAATGTCACATTTGTGCATTTATATAAAATATTATATGTATATAAGTTGTTAAAAAAATTCAATTAAAGTAAAAGAAGCAAGCAAGAAGAGGAATTGGATGCACTTAACACAGGGAACAACCACATTACCAGAGATATTGCTAAAGTTTCATATCAAATTTTTTACTTGAAACTTGGATTCCATCTGCCCAAACATATATACACACATATTCCCATGCAATTCTGTTTTATTTTATAATGTCCCTGGACCATATAGTAGCATGAGCTCTGTAGAACCTATTCAACAGGAAATTTGAGTTCCCTCTAGGAAAGTCAAGGAAGCTCTGTCCAGTTGCAGCAGCAAATGTGATCACAGGTAGGCCCACTCCATACATTCCTGCCTCCAAGGAATCAGAAGTGAGAGCAGGGCCAGATGTTTCGCAAACTCCAGGGAAAACTATTCACCTGTATTCTACAGAAATGCTGCCTTCTAGAGTTGTGCACTATAGTCCTGGCTACAACTTTTCTAGTTGCAACTTAATGATAGAAATTCTTGTGACCAGAAGTAGGGATTCCCAGACAAATGATGGTGAAGGGACTGAAAGATGAGAGGTTTGAATTGGGACAAAGATCTAGAGCAACAGAGTGAGATGAGATGGAGTAGATGCAGGGAGAGAAAAGGCTAGACGAGAGTGTGCAAATCATGACATGACAGGTTTGGTAAATCAAGAGCTATCTCTAAACAATTTTTGATGAGAACATGAAATTTAAATACCAGCATGTAGCAATGGTCCATGCCTATGTCTTCACTTCCCTCTTCCAATAACACAAGAGAAGACTCTACACATGAACGTAACCAGATGGTCAAAACCAAAATCAGATTGATTATATTCTTTGCAGCCAAAGACGGAGAAGCTCTATACAGTCAGCAAAAACAAGACCAGAAGCTGACTTTGGCTCAGATCATGAATTCCTTATAGCAAAATTCAGACTTAAATTGAAGAAAGTGGGGAAAACCACTAGATCATTCAGGTATGACCTAAATCAAATCCCTTATGATTATACAGTGGAAGTAAGAAATAGATTTAAGGGACTAGATCTGATAGATGGCGTGCCTGATGAACTATGAATGGAGGTTCATGACATTGTACAGGAGACAGAAATCAAGACCATCCTCAAGAAATAGAAATGCAAAAAAGCAAAATGGCTGACTGAGGAGGCCTTACAAATAGGTGTGAAAAGAAGAGAAGTGAAAGGCAAAGGAAAAAGGGAAAGATACACCCTGCTCAGGACTGGTGCAGCGAGATTTCCAGGGGGGGAGGGAGGAGGGAGGGAGGTTCCGGAGGGGAAGCATATGTAAACCCATGGTGATATCATGACAATGTATGGCAAAAACAATTAAAAAAAAAAAAAGACAAAAAAAAAAAAAAGTTATTCCCATGTAGCTAAGACATCATCTGTTCCCAGCCCCTCAGTCTCCAGCTTCAACATGGTGCAGACGTTCCTGCAGTAAATAAATATCAAAACTCTAATTGAATATCAAATACAAAAAATAAAAAAAAAGAAACCCTTCCTCAGTGATCAATGCAAAGTAATAGAGGAAAACAACAGAATGGGAAAGACTAGAGATCTCTTCAAGAAAATTAGAGATTAAAAAGTGGGCCAAAGAACTTAACAGACATTTCTCCAAAGAAGATATAAAAATGGCTAACAAACACATGAAAAGATGTTCAACATCACTCATTATCAGAGAAATGCAAATCAAAACCACAATGAGGTACCACTTTACACCAGTCAGAATGGCTGCCATCCAAAAATCTACAAGTAATAAATGCTGGAGAGGATGTGGAGAAAAGGGAACCCTCTTACACTGTTGGTGGGAATGCAAACTAGTACAGCCACTATGGAAAACAGTGTGGAGGTTCCTTAAAAAAACTGCAAATAGACCTGCCATATGACCCAGCAATCCCACTGCTGGGCATACACACCGAGGAAAGCAGAATTGAAAGAGCCACGTGTACCCCAGTGTTCATCGCTGCATTGTTTACAATAGCCAGGACATGGAAGCAACCTAGATGCCCATCAACTGACAAATGGATAAGAAAGTTGTGGTACATATACACAATGGAATATTACTCAGCATTAAAAAAAAATTCATTTGAAGCAATTCTACTCAGATGGACGAAACTGGAGCCCATTATCCAGAGTGAAGTAAGCCAGAAGCAAAAACAACAATACAGTATATTAACACATATATATGGAATTTAGAAAGACGGTAACGAGAACCCAACATGCGAGACAGCAAAAGGAACGCAGATGTATAGAATAGACTCGTGGACTTTGGGGATGAGGGTAAGGGTGGGATGATATGGGAGAAGGACATTGAAACAAGTTAATTATCATATGTCTAATCAATCGCCAGCCCAGGATTGATGCTCGGGGCCGGTGCAGCGAGATTTCCTGGGGGGGAGGGAGGAGGGAGGGGGGTTCTGGAGGGGAAGCATATGTAAACCCATGGTGATATCATGACATTGTATGGCAAAAACAATAAAAAAAATAAAGAAAGAAAGAAAGAAAACAAGTAAGCTGGAAACTATAGTAGGACAATATTGTGGAAAAGATGAGAATAACAGATCATCATTTTGATTATTTTTAATGTAAAAAATTAAATGTATTTTAAGAATAAAAAAAAAAGAAAAAGAAAATTAGAGATACCAAGGGAACATTTCATGCAAAGATGGGCTCAATAAAGGACAGAAATGGTATGGACCTAACAGAAGCAGCAGATATTAAGAAGTGGTGGCAAGAATACATAGAAGAACTACTATACAAAAAAGATCTTCACGACCCAGATAATCATGATGGTGTGATCATTCACCTAGAGCCAGACATCCTGGAATGTGAAATCAAGCAGGCCTTAGAAAGCATCACTATGAACAAAGCTAGTGGGAGTGATAGAATTCCAGTTGAGCTATTTCAAATCCTAAAAGATGATGCTGTGAAACTGCTGCAGTCAATATGCCAGCAAATTTGGAAAACTCAGCAGTGGCCATAGGACCAGAAATGGTCAGTTTTCATTCTAATCCCAAAGAATGCTTGAACTACCACACAATTGCACTCATCTCTCACGCTAGTAAAGTAATGCTCAAAATTCTCCAAGCCAGCCTTCAGCAATATGTGAACCAGGAACTTCCAGGTGTTCAAGCTGGTTTTAGAAAAGGCAGAGGAACCAGAGATCAAATTGCCAACATCCGCTGGATCATCAAAAAGCAAGAGCGTTCCAGAAAAACATCTACTTCTGCTTCATTGACTATGCCAAAGCCTTTAACTGTGTGGATCACAATAAACTGTGGAGAATTCTTAGAGAGATGGGAATACCAGACCACCTAACCTGCCTCTTGAGAAATCTGTATGCAGGTCAGGAAGAGACAGAACTGGACACAGAACAACAGACTGGTTCCAAATAGGAAAAGGAGTACATCAAGGCTGTATATTGTCACTCTGTTTATTTAACTTATATGCAGACTATATCATGAGAAATGCTGGCCTGGAAGAAGCAAAAGTTCGAATTAAGCTTGCTGGGAGAAATATCAATAATCTTAGAAATGCAGATGACACCACCCTTATGGCAGAAAGTGAAGATGAATTAAAGACCCTCTTGATGAAAGTGAAAGAGGAGAGTGAAAAAGTTGGCTTAAACCTCAACATTCAGAAAACTAAGATTATGGCATCCAGTCCCATCACTTCATGGAAAATAGAAGGGAAACAGTGGAAACAGTGGCTGACTGTATATTTTTGGGCTCCAAAATCACTGCAGATGTTGATTGTAGCCATGAAATTAAAAGGTGCTTACTCCTTGGGAGGAAAGTTATGACCAACCTAGACAGCATATTAAAAAGTAGAGACATTACTTTGCCAACAAGGTCCGTCTAGTCAAGGCTATGGTTTTCCAAGTAGTCATGTATGGATGTGAGAGTTGGAATAAAAAGAAAGCTGAGTGCCGAAAAATTAATGATTTTGAATTGTGGTGTTAGAGAACACTCTTGAGAGTCCCTGGGACTGCAAGGAGATCCAACCAGTCCATCCTAAAGGAGATCAGTCCTGGGTGTTCATTGGAAGGACTGATGTTGAAGCTGAAACTCCAATACTTTGGCCACCTGATGCGAAGAGCTGATTCATTTGAAAAGACCCTGATGCTGGGAAAGATTGAGGGCAGGAGGATAAGGGGACGACAGAGGATGAAATGGTTGGATGGCATCACCGACTCAATGGACATGAGTTTGGGTAAACTCCGGGAGTTGGTGATGGACAGAGAGGCCTGGTGTGCTGCGGTTAATGGGGTCGCAAAGATTTGGACATGACTGAGCAACTGAACTGAACCGAACTAAACGGATGTCTTCACTTAATGTATAGTTCTCAAATTCAAAATCCTAATCTTTAACCAGACAGGTAAATAGTGAGGATGTGAGAACAAGGAAAAAATTTTAAAACTGGCTGTCACTATTTAGTCTCTATTGTGACCTCGGTTATTATAGTTTTAGGAGTCACCTTTGAAGTCACTTTTATATTTTAGTAACTTATTGGATGCTTCAGGCATTCGATCATATCCAAATATTTTCCTCCTGCAGATGGAACCATAGTCTATAATCACAGCTTACCACAAGCCACCCAATTCTCCAGTGTTTATTCAATTGTGTTGTAAAAGCAGAAGGCAATGTCTGTGGTCTAATATCTACCCTCATTCACAGAGTCTAAAGCCTCCAAACATAATTGGGAGCCAGGACCACACCAGAATCTTTTTTTTTTTTAACATATACATTCCACATTTCACTGTCTGCCTCACCCTTCTCTTCCTTCTCTAACGTGAACTCTTTGACACAGACACAGTGTTATATAATAAAGCCTTGACTTACAGGGCTTTCAAGCGTATTCACGTTCAACATAGTTTCCACGGTGATTCCTCTCATGGAATGTAATCGCTAAGCTCTGTCTAAGCCCAGCTGACCGACACGACAAGCCTAGACTCCCATCAGAGTGCAGAACATCCTGTGGCCTAAGCTGGCGGTCAGGTCCCTTCAGTGACACTGAGACTACCAGGCTGAGCTCCTCTCGTATCAAGGGTTTAAAGGAATGCTCATGATTCTATGTTGACAGCAAGGTTTGCACATCAGCCAACAGTCTGACCTAAAAGAAGTAGAACTCAAGTATGAGCCAAAGGTTATTTACAGCCTTCTAGCACTCCAAAGGCAGCCTGGCAAGGACTGCTGGTAGAGTAATAGACATTTTCACTTGTTTCTGATTCTGTCCAACCAGCAGATGAGTCACATAGCTGCAGTCAAAATTACCTGATTATATTTCCCCCTTGACACAAGTTAATCAGGACAGTGACAGCAGAAGAGGCCAAGAGAGGGAATGATTCAAATATCCAGTTGCCACCGGGAATGTGCGAAGGGACATAATGAGTGAGAGGAGTCAGGGGTTGAGTCAGCCCCTCCTGAGTCGGCGGAGAAAAACAAGTGGTTTATAGTTACAACTCCCTTTCTTTGAGCTAGCTAGGATGGTCTGGTTCCACAGTTAAGAAAATTTTGGCTAACTTTCATCTAAAAAAAAGAAACTCTATCAGCACAGCCAATTGATTTGGCTGTCAAAATGGAAATGTCTTGGCTGGTATGTTGGTTGAAAGTTTATTATTATGGTTTCAGAGAAGGCAGAAGTGAACAAAGTTCACTAATGTTCTCCTAATATACACTGTCAGAGACCATCAGTTTTAATTCCTCTAAGAAACTTCTTTCACCCCAAGTTCTATCTATTCCTCAATAAGCAATTCTTATGAAGTCTTCTTGAAAAACTGCTTATTTTGGAAATTGTCATTGTCTGACTTAAGCTGATTATTTACATAGACTATAGACTTTAAATTTTGAAAAGTAGTGGCAGCAATTAGTCCCCACCTAGAAAACAATTAAAAATCAAAAATACCCTGATCCCCAGAGAAGTACAAGTTACACACTGCAAGCAACTGTAATACTCTCTTACTTGGGAAATTATCAAGTGTTGCTTCATAAAAGTATATAAGAACCACAAGGGTTTTTCAGTTGGTCAGGACATTTTCCTATTTAAACATTGATTTAGAAACCTTGCCAAGTAAACCAGGAAATCAAGAGAGCAAAATTATGCAGCACATAAAGAAAGCAGCTGCATTTCTCCAACCCTAGTAATTTAACCAGTCATTTATTTAAACAAAAATGAAGGGGGGGGGAGGGGAAGCAAATCTGGCAGCACTAATCTCATTTCATTACCCCAGCAAGCCAAAATATCAGTCATCAAACACATTTGATAGAAAACATTTGTCTATTGTGTTGGTGTTCTTAAAAAGTAAAACCTACAATATAGTATAGGAATTTAATATCAAGTTACATTTGAAGGGCCATTTCAGTAATTAAGTGAGAAAATGATATCAAGCAGATGCCTTTCAGCTTAAAAGCATGCCCCAGGCAAAATTCCCCAGCACTGAGAAAGATCAAAACTGTCAAAAGATTTGGGAACCACACACATATACACACACACAAAGGCCAGGGCAGAGAATATGCTTCTTCAACAGTTAAATACAATATATAAGAAGATGTACATTACAGGGCACAGATAAAGGAAGCAGGTTGTTCTTCATCAAATTTAGCATACAGTAAGAAAATTGAGATAGAGAGACATCTCTGCCTAAAGATTTATTGTATGAATTTCATACTGCTTTGGGGTTGAGTATTGGCCTCATGTTTAAGATTTCGAATTACATAGATTAGATCTCTTGCGGATATTTACTCCTGTTTAAGTCCACGTGGGAACTAGCTAAAAACTGAGCGGAAAGTGTAATTGGCATCATCATACCCCGCCTCAGTTGATGTTATCCCTTCATCTAAATTTTTGCAAATGACAGAGAAATGTGCACAAGTATCAGGTTTGCCTGATCAGTTTATTCTTCAATTAACTTTTGGAACATAAGTGAACAGAAGTAATAATTTCTTAAATTATTACTATGTAAGTAGCTACCTATTCATCCAAAATCTAGCCAGGTTACATAGACAGGATATTTAAGACTTGAAGAGGAAGCAGAAGATTAAGGGTCCCCCATATGATCTCATTAATTAACTCTTTAAAAGTCCTATCACCAAATACTCAGTCACATTCTGGGCTACTGGGGGTCAGCACTTCAACACATGAATTTAAAAGGACACAATGTATTCCATAATGATCCTCTTACTGAAAACAACTGAAAAAATGCAGAAGGAAATTTTTTTGTAAAATGTTTTCATTATTAATGATCTGGAAAGTAAGAAATACTCAAAAGTCAGAAGCTAAGTGAAGAACAATCTAAAGCTATAAGCCTATCATTGAAACTGCCATCTACCCAGTTCATTTGCCTAATATAGGTGATTTTGACCTTTGGTTCTCAAGGTCTTCAGGTCACTGGAAATAGAAGATATGTCTAAGGGCTAAGGTAAGGGGTTTGATGGGAATTGTTAACTTCCTACCACTTCTAAAACTGAAACCCTATAAAGAAACCTAAGGGACTACAAGAAAAATGCCTGTACCAACCAGAATTGAATAAACACCTCCTATAACAGCTTGCTATCATAAAATGTTCAATATTTTTAAATACACAAAAGAAGGATTAAAATACGATTAAGAAGCTGTTTTAAACAACCAAGATTTAAAGAAACAAAAATAACCTTTCAAAATGAAAAATATAATCATTGAAATTAAAAATACAAAGGATAAATTTAACAGAAGATCAGATGCAACTAAAGAGAGAATAACAAAACTGGAAAATATTTCTCAAAAATATTATCAGAATGCAATGCAGACATAAAGAAACAGAAAATATGAAAAACATATTTAAGAGATGGAGAATAAAATTATAATTTATAATATATATCTAACTGGCATTTTGGCATCCAGATAGAGAGGGAAGTAAAAGCAAGGCTGAGGCAATACTTGAATGATAAAAATATTCCAAAACTGAAAAAAAAAAATAACATCAATCTACAGATTTTAAAAGTCCAATAAAACCCAACTAAGGTAAATAAAGATAAATCTATACCAAACCTCATCATAGTAAATTTGTAGAATACTATTACCATAAAGTCAAAAACAAATAAGCAAAAAATATACACTTTTAAGTATATTGACAGGAAAAGTGTATTGACATATACTTTTAAGTATGTTGACTGGAAAAAGAAATATTTTCTTTAAAGAAATGACAACTTGATTGAAAGCTGACTTCTCAACAGCAACACTGAAGCAAAGAGATAAATGGGAAAATATTTCCAAGGTATTGAAAGAAAATAATTGTCAGCCAGAATTTTATAGCATCAGAAATGGAACCTGTGACTCATTTCAACACAACACAGAAAATCTTGCCTGGTCTGGACATGGACTGGATTGAGAGATTTAATGCCTTGTAAGAATAAAGTTGAAATATAGACTTTTTGAGACAAATAAAAATAGAGAGTTTTCCAAAAGCATATGCTCTTTAAAATAAATTCTAGCAGATATTCAAGTGGAAGGAAAGATATTATAAGTTGAGAGTCTGAGATGGTAGAAGGAATGAAGAGCACAGAAGGCAAAAAAAAAAAAAACATAGAAAGAGCCAAATACATGGATAAATTGTGATCAAATGCTAACTACTTAGGGATTCCCTGGTAGCTCACCTGGTAAGGAATCTGCCTGCAATGCAGGATACCCTGGTTCAATTCCTGAATCAGGAGGATCTTCTGGAGAAGGGATAAGCTACCCACTCCAACATTCTTGGGCTTCCCTAGTGGCTCAGCTGGTAAACTCTGCCTGCAGGGCGGGACACTTGGGTTCCATCCCTGGGTTGTGAAGATCCCCTAGAGAAGGGAAATGCTACCCACTCCAGTATTCTGGCCTGGAGAATTCCATGGACTGTATAGTAGCAAAGAGTCAGACATGATTGAGCAACTTTCACTTCACTTAGTAATGTGTTGTGAGTTAGAAAATGACAATTTTCTTTGTTTTTCACTTTCAATAAACTGATCATGGACATGCCCACTACCCCTGCTTTGTCCCTGCAGATGAACAACAGCATAGAGGTGATGGAAAAACAAAGAAGAAACCTGGATCCAATTTAGTGACCTTTTTTTTTCTTTACATTATCATGTTGATTTTGCCATACATTGACATGAATCCGCCATGGGTATACATGTGTTCCCCTTCCAGAACCCCTCTCCCACCTCCCTCCTGATTCCACCCCTCTGGGTCATCCTGGTGCACCAGCCCTGAGCACCCTGTATCAAGCATCAAACCTGGGCTGGCGATTGATTTCACATATGATAATTTACATGTTTCAATGCCATTCTCCCATATCATCCCACCCTTTCCCTCTTCCATAGAGTCCAAAAGACTGTTCTATATATCTGCGTCTCTAACCCACTCCAGTCCTCTTGCCTGGAAAATCCCATGGATGGAGGAACCTGGTAGGCTGCAGTCCATGGGGTCGCTAAGAGTCGGACACGACTGAGCGACTTCACTTTTACTTTTCACTGTCATGCATTGGAGAAGGAAATGGCAACCCACTCCAGTGTTCTTGCCTGGAGAATCCCAGGAACAGGGAGCCAGGTGGGCTGCTGTCTATGGGGTCACACAGAGTCAGACAAGATTGAAGAGACTTAGCCGCCGCAGCAGCAGCAGTCTGTATTTAATGACTTGTACGGTCTAGACCTCTTACTACAGACTCGTATGAGAGAAAAAGTGGCTTCCAATGTCTTCAAATCATTGTATTATTTTAAGTAGACTGTATCCAACTCTAAATTTAATGCTTATGTTCTAATCATTTAATTTTGATCACCCATTACTGACATATAATACTGCTTATTAATATTTTCTTCTTCCTTCCTACTTTATGGTAAGAATACTTAATATGAGAGGTATCTTCTTTAAGTGCACAACACAGTATTGTTAATTATAGGCATACTGTTGTAAAATGCTTCTCTAGAATTTATTACAAAACTGAAACTTTAAACTCATTAAATGTCAACTCTCCATTTCCCTTTCCCACTTCCTCTGGTAACCACCATTCTACTTTCTGCTGTGATGAATCTGACTACTTTAGCTATAACTTATTAAAACAGAAACATGCAGCATCTATCCTTCAGTGATTGACATTTCACTTAGCATAATGCCCTCCATGTTTAGTCATGTTGTAGCATTCTGCAGAATTTCCTTCTCTTTTAAGGCTTGAATGATATTCTATTGCATGTATGCACCACGATATATTGTAAAATGTTTTACAGAAGTCAGAAAATGTATATACCTAGTAGCAGAAACTCATTTTTAAAAAATAAGTGGGAGGTCTACAAAATGAGATAAACAAATATTTACCATGTTGAAAAATATTCATGTAATTCTCTCAAGCATGCAATAAATATTAATAAATAAATAATGATTCAGATAATTTTATCTATAATCAATAAGTTTGAACTAATGCCATATTTAGAACATTATCACCAAAAATGGTGTGATATACATACTGTTCAAATGTATGTAGAAAATGAATATTTTAGCACTTCCAGTTAAAACTGTTAATTTTTAAATTTCCTTTATTTCTTTCCTTTACATTGTCAGTGTTTGTATATTTTGAAATTATGTATTACTATATTTTCCTGTTTAGCATTTTTATACTATACACATGTCCATTCCATAAAATATTCATCCCCTGAAAATAAACTGTCTGAAATGAGCTATAGTCATTTCAAGTCAGCTGAGCCTTTACGTGAATTAAGTAAGACATTGAATCTTATATTTAAATTTTTTTATTAGTTTTGCCATACAATGACATGATATCACCATGGGTTTACATATGCTCCCCCTCCAGGACCCCCCTCCCTCTTCCCTCCCTTCTCCCTCCCCCCGGGAAATCTCGATGCACCAGCCCCGAGCATCAATCCTGGGCTGGCGATTGATTACACATATGGTAATTAACATGTTTCAATGCCATTCTCCCATATCATCCCACCCTAGCCCTCATATTTAAATTTTTTAAGATATGTTAAGGGTCAAAATGTTATTACAGAGCTATGTGTATAATTGGTAGTGATACAAAATGATATATGAGAAGATACACTGGAAATTTTTGAGAAACTGGAATGACAAGTACATGCCAGGCCTCATTGTCTTGTCAAAGTTCTCACACTTGCTTCCATGGTCAAACTTCATCTACTGAGGCAGACTAGCTAAGATATCAGACTCTAGAAATAATTTATCCATCATGATAACTGGAATTGGTTTCAGGTTTAAAGGTGAGTCATATAAGAAATATAGATATGCTGATGAGATTTCAAAGAGATTCACTGATGACAAAGAAGGAAGTCATAGAGCATCTATATTCACCAAGTATTAAAGAATTGTTATAACACAGCTATAGAGTCATCTATTTCTACAGGAATAATTCCTTCTACAACCATAGAAAGACTTTTTTCCTTTGACAAATTCATTCAAGCTGGGAAACAGTTTGAATTAATAGAGAATGTATGCCTCCTCCAGATCATGACTAAATATGAAAAGGAAAGTGAGGAACAAATTGTACATGTTGAATTTTTTATTGACTTGGTTAAAAGCTTTATAAATTTTAAAATTTATATTAACATTTTAACTAGCATAATTAAACACTTAAAATTATGTGTTCCTGTTCTAAGATAATTTTATTCTTTATTAAATATATTTAAAATAATTTATATGTTAATTATATTACTTTCATTTCTGCCCAGGAAGAATTAACTTTCTGTCCCATCACAATCATTTAGAAACACAGATAAAATATTTGAACAACTGTTGTCAGGCAAAACAACAGATAATAAGGGAAACTGATTCCTCAGTGAAGAGAAACAAGCTAAACAGTCTCCAAGACTATCCCTGGCTTACTGTCTGGAGGAATTCTCCAGGCTGCAGTGCCCAGATGGGCAATTCAGAGTCCAGCAAGTCTTCTTGAGTTAGGAAACACAGATCAGAGTTCATGGAAGTTTCAAGACAGGATACTAAATAAGAAGAAGCTACACAGACAAAGAGCTCTGGAGACCTGTTGAGAGGTCCCTTCTAGTCTTTGCCTGAATACTGATCCATGCAAGTGTTGGATAAAACTTCATGAGGCCTCGGGAAGACCCACTGGAAATTAGTAGGCTCAGCAGTTCCCACACCGAAAACAAGGTGGAGAACAGGTGGCATCTCACTAGCCAGACAAATAGTGAATTAAAAGGCAGAGACATCACTTTGCTGACAAAGGTCCATATAGTCAAAACTATGGATGTGAGGGTTGAACCATAAGGAAGGCTGAGTGCCTATAGGACTGATGCTTTTGAATTGTGGTGCTGGAAAAGATTCTTTTTTTTGTTTGTTTGTTTGTTTGCTAGCCTTATTTTTTTTTCTTTACTTTATTGTGGAAAAGATTCTTAAGAGTCCCTTGAACTGCAAGGAGATTAAACCAGTCAATCCTAAAGGAAATCAACCTTGAATGTTCATTGGAAGGACTGCTGCTGAAGCTGAAGCTCCAATACTTTGGCCACTTGATGCAAAGAGCCAACTCACTGGGAAGACCCTGATGCTGGGAAAGAGTGAAGACCAAAGGAAAAGGGAGTGGCAGAGGATAAGATGGTAAGATATTATCACAAACTCAATGGAGATAGTGGAGGACAGAGGAGCCTGGCATGCTACAGTCCATGGGGTTGCAAAGACTCAGACACAGCTCAGTGACTAAACAACAATAACACCAGTCAGAAGAGAGACACTTCATTGTATGTGAGGCCTAAGGTAGAGTCCTGAGGACGTTCCCTTACTACTGGGGTTATTGTCCTTTGAGTAAAGACTACCCTGGGGACTTCCCTGGTGGTCCAGTTGTTAAGAATCTGCCTTGCAATGCAGGGGAAATGTGTTCAATTCCTGGTGGGGAAACTGAGATCCCACATGTCTCAGAGCAACTAAACCCGCGTGTGAAAACTACTGAGCCTGAGCTCTCTGGAGCCAACACCACATCTAGAGAGCTGATATACCACAATGAAAGATCCTGTATAATGCAACTAAGACTCAATGGAACCAAATAAATAAATATTAAAAAAAAACTACTCTGTAACTATTGTAAGTGATGGACAGGGAAGCCTAGTGTGCTGCAGTCCATGGTGTTGCAAAGAGTCAGACATGACTGAGCAAATGAACTGAACTATTATAAAGCATAAAAAGAAAGCTTTGAAAAGACAGAACTGATTCCAAGTTAAATGCAGTCATATACCAGAACGAAGTCCAACACTCTTGAAAGACATTCAACAAAATTACCCATTCAACAAGGTAAATGTCACTAATGGTCTTCATTCAATGAAAAATTACTAGGATTATTGAAGTCTTTCCATATAGAAATGTGAGGCAATAGAAGTGGAGCCCCCACTCACCCCTGTCTGCCCTAAGAGATGTTAATAAATCATAAAATAACTTTTTAAAAATAACTAAGCATATTTAAAAAGCAAGAAAATACAACCTTTACTCAGGAGAAAAGTCAATCAACAGAAATAGACCCAGAAATGATGGAAATAATGCAATCAGCAGATAAAGCCCTTAAGACTGATTTTTAAAATCTTATAAATAAGTGCAAAGATGTCAAAATATGGGAGGAAAAAGCAGTGAAATACCATTTATTTGGAGTTTTTCATTATTGTGATTATAGTACAACTTACCAAAAATGTCCACGATAGCCTTGTAAATTAGATATTATTATTCAATCTACTCACGTTCTCCTACAAAAACATCTCTTTGATTCCCCATTATCTTTGAAATAAAACCCAAATTATAGGCCGTTGTGTCTGAAAGAATGCTCTAGATCAGGAGTCATCAACCTTTTCAAGGACCAGAGAGTAGTGATTTTAGCTTTGCAAACCATATAATATTTGTTGTAACAACTCAACTCTGTTCTCACAGTATGAAAATAAGCATAAACAATATGTAAACAGATGGGTAGGGCTAGATTTGATCATCCGGGTGCCCTTTGTTGGCCCATGTTCAAGAGTGTCCAATACAAAAGCTACTACTAACCACACATGGCTATTTCAATTGAAATTCAAATTACTTAAAATTAAACTAAGCAAAATTAAAACTCCATTTCCTTAACTGACATGTGGCAAATGTGGACAGAACAGATTTAGAGCATTTTTATCATCACAGAGAGTTCTACTGGACAACACTACTTTAGAAACTCCACGCATAAGAATTTTTTGGTGTGCACTGTAAAGGCAAATTTCACCTCTCTAGACATACTGAACTACACTCTTTCTGTCCCTGAAGGTATAATCCATATTTCTGCAGAATGAATCATTGTTGTTCCATCACTAAGTTGTGTCTAACTCTTTGCCACCCGATGGACTGTAGCACACCAAGGTTCCCTGTCCTTCACCATCTCCCAGAATTTGCTCAAATTCATGTCCATTGAGTCAGTGATGCTATCTCACCATCTCATCCTCTGCTGCCCTCTTCTCCTCTCACCTGCAATCTTTCCCAGCATCACAGTCTTTTCCAATGAGCCGGCTCTTTGCATTGGGTGGTCAAAGGATTAGAGTTTTAGCATCAGAGTTTCCAAAGAATATTCAGGATTAATTTCCTTTAGGATTGACTGGTTTGATTTCCTTGCTGTTCAAGGGACTCTCAAAACTCTTCTCAGCACAATTCGAAGGCATCAATTTTTTGGCACTCAGCCTTCTTTATGGTCCAACTCTCACACCCATAACTACTGGAAAAACAATAGCGTTGATTATACAGGCCTTTTTCAGAAAAGAGATGTCTTTGCTTTTTAATATGCTTTCTAGGTTTGCCATAATTTTCCTTCCAAGGAGTAAGCATCTTTTAATTTCATGGCAGCAGTCACTGTCCACAGTGATGAGTCATATGTACTAAATATGGAGAACTTCCATATGAAAGGATGAAGTCCTTAACATAATCTCACTACAGGCTAAAAGTTTTAATTCTATTTTTATGCCTTTTGATTATTCCTCTTGTATTCTACCCTATTATTTTTACTGAATCAGCTATGTCACACATTACAACTGAAACACATGAATTAGCATGAATCATTACAGTAATGAGACAAATAGAAAAAAGACTTAGTACTCTGAAGAAACCTGATCAATGACCTCTTACAAAATGCATATAAAATTCTCTTCTATTCTAAGTTAAATTAATAGAAAACAATCTGTCTCAAGTTGAGCAAATATGGTAGACCCTGCTTTCTTCACTTAAGCTCTCTCCCTCTTTGGGTGTATCTTTTAGTAAGTGAACAAATAACCCTACTCAGTACAAATTTGAAACATATGTGTGTTAGTCACTCAGTCGTGTCTGACTCTTTGCAACCCCACAGACCATAGCCCGACAGGCTTCTCTGTCCATGGGATTCTCCAGGCAAGAATACTGGAGTGGCTTGCCATTCCTTCTCCAGAGGATCTTCCCAACCAAGGGATTGAACCCTGGTTTCCTGCAATGCAGGAAGATTCCTTAACATTTGAGCTACAGTGAAGTCCTTAATTTGAAAGATAGTATGTGCAGAGTGTTGGATCTGCAGCCAGAATACTTGGGTTTAGATCCCAGCACGACCATTTACCCTATATGGACTTGAGCAAGTCACTGAACCTCTCGGTGCTTTGATTTTCTCATTTATCTACAGTAAAAACTGTTGCAACTACTGCATCCTATGAAGATGATATAAATTATATGTAAGAAATGTAGAATAGTTTCTGATATATAAAAAGTGTCTTATGAGTTAGCTACTACTATTTTCATTGTATTGGCATTAAGGTAAATTTTATAACACCAATAACATCAGTTACCAAATGATCTTATTACAAACTGAACAAACAGGACTCATTATAAACTGAACTCTTTTAGCCTATATGCATGTCATGGATAGTAGAAATAATACTATTGTGAGAGTTCCCCATGACCCGAGCCACAGTCAGCTCCTGGTCTTGTTTTTGCTGACCGAATACAGCTTCTCCTTCTTTGGCTGCAAAGAATATAATCAATCTGATTTTGGTTTTGACCATCTGGTGATGCCCATGTGTAGAGTTTTCTCTTGTGTTGTTGGAAAAGGGTGTTTGCTATGACCAGTGTGTTCTCTTGACAAAACTCTATTAGCCTTTGCCCTTCTTCATTCTGTACTCCAAGGCCAAATTTGCCTGTTACTCCAGGTGTTTCCTGACTTCCTACTTTCACATTCCAGTCCCCTATAATGAAAAGGACATCTTTTTTGGGTGTTAGTTTTAAAAGATCTTGTAGGTCATCATAGAACCGTTCAACTTCAGCTTCTTCAGCATTACTCGTTGGGGCATAGGCTTGAATTACCATGATATTAAATGATTTGCCTTGGAAACGAACAGAGATCATTCTGTCATTTTTGAGATTGCATCCAAGTACTGCATTTCCGACTCTTTTGTTGACCATGATGGCTACTCCATTTCTTTTAAGGGATTCCTGCCCACAGAAGTAGATATAATGGTCACCTGAGTTAAATTTACCCATTCCAGTCCATCTCAGTTTGCTGATTCCTAGAATGTCGACACTCACTCTTGCCATCTCCTCTTTGACCACTTCTAATTTGCCTTGATTCATGGACCTAACATTCCAGGTTCCTAGGCAATATTGCTCTTTACAGCATTGGACCTTGCTTCTATCCCCAGTCACATCAACAACTGGGTATTGTTTTTCCTTTGGCTCCATCCCTTCATTCTTTCTGGAGTTATTTCTCCATTGATCTCCAGTAGCATATTGGGCACCTACTGGCCTGGGGAGTTCATCTTTCAGTGTCCTATCTTTCAGCCTTTTCATATAGTTCATGGGGTTCTCAAGGCAAGAATACTGAAGTGGTTTGCCACTCCCTTATCCAGTGGACCACATTCTGTCAGACCTCTCCACAATAACCCTTCCATCTTGGGTGGCCCCACACAGCATGGCTTAGTTTCACTGAGTTAGACAAGGCTGTGGTCCATGTGATCAGACTGGCTACGTTTCTGTTTTTATGGTTTCACTGTGTCTGCCCTCTGATGCCCTCTTGCAACACCTACTATCTTACTTGGTTTTCTCTTACCTTGGACATGGGGTATCTTTTAATGGCTGCTCCAGCAAAGTGCAGATGGATGGAGGTTTGTGACATTGTACAGGAGACAGGGATTAAGACCATCTCCATGGAAAAGAAATGCATAAAGCAAAATTGCTATCTGAAGAAACCTTACAAGTAGCTGTGAAAAGAAGAGAAGTGAAAAGCAAAGGAGAAAAGGAAAAATATTCCCATCTGAATGCAGAGTTCCCAAGAATAACAAGGAGAGATAAGAAAGCCTTCCTCAGAGATCAATGCAGAGAAATAGAGGAAAACAACAGAATGGGAAAGACTAGAGATCTCTTCAAGAAAATTAGAAATACCAAGGGAACATTTCATGCAAAGATGGGCTTGATAAAGGACAGAAATGGTATGGACCTAATAGAAGCAGAAGACATTAAGAAGAGGTGGCAAAAATACATAGAAGAACTGTACAAAAAAGATTCTCACGTCCCAGATAATCATGATGGTGTGATCACTCACCTAGAGCCAGACATCCTGGAATGTGAAGGCAAGTGGACCTTAGAAAGCATCACTACAAACAAAGCTAGTGGAGGCGATGGAATTCCAGGAGAGCTATTTCAAATCCTAAAAGATGATACTGTGAAAGTGCTGCACTCAACATGCCAGCAAATTTGGAAAACTCAGCAGTGGCCACAGGACTGGAAAAGGTCAGTTTTCATTCCAGTCCCAAAGACAGGCAATGCCAAATAATGCAACTACCACACAGTTGCACTCATCTCTCACGCTAGTAAATACTCAAAATTCTCCAAGCCACTCTTCAGTAATATGTGAACCAGGAAGTTCCAGATGTTCAAGCTGGTTTTAGAAAAGGCAGAGGAACCAGAGATCAAATTGGCAACATCTGCTGGATCATCAAAAGAGCAAGAGAGTTCCAAAAAAACATCTACTTCTGCTTCATTGACTATGCCAAAGCCTTTGACTGTGTGGATCACAATAAACTGTGGAAAATTCTTAAAGAGATGGAATATCAGACCACCCGACCTGCCTCTTGAAAAACCTATGTGCAGGTCAGGAAGCAACAATTAGAACTGGACATGGAACAACAGACTTGTTCCAAATAGGAAAAGGAGTACATCAAGGCTGTATATTGTCACCCTGCTTATTTAACTTATATGCAGAGTACATCGTGAGAAACGCTGGACTGGAGGAGCACAAGCTTGAATCAAGATTGCTGGGAGAGATATTAATAACCTCAGATATGCAGATGACACCACCCTTATGGCAGAAAGTAAAGAGGAACTAAAAAGCCTCTTGATGAAAGTGAAAGAGGAGAGTGAAAAAATTGGCTTACAGCTAAACATTCAAAAAACTAAGATCATGGCATCTGGTCCCATCAGTTCATGGCAAATAGATGGGGAAACAGTGGAAACATTTGCTGACTTAATTTGGGGGGGCTCCAAAATCACTGTAGATGGTGATTGCAGCCATGAAATTAAAAGATGCTTACTCCTTGGAAGGAAAGTTATAACCAACATAGATAGCATATTGAAAAGCAGAGACATTACTTTGCCAACAAAGATCCATCTAGTCAAGGCTATGGTTTTTCCAGCAGTCATGTATGGATGTGAGAGTTGGACTATAAAGAAAGCTGAGCGCAGAATTGATGCTTTTGAGCCGTGGTGTTGGAGAAGATTCTTGAGAGTCCCTGGGACTGCAAGGAGATCCAACCAGTCCATTCTAAAGGAGATCAGTCCTGGATGTTCATTGGAAGGACTGATGTTGAAGCTGAAACTCCAATACTTTGGCCACCTCATGCGAAGAGTTGACTCATTGGAAAAGACCCTAATGCTGGGAAGGATTGGGGGCAGGAGGAGAAGGGGATGACAGAGGATGAGATGACTGAAAAGCATCACTGACTCAATGGACATGGGTTTGTGTGGACTCCAGGAGTTGGTGATGGACAGGGAGGCCTGGCGTGCTGTGATTCATGGGGTTGCAAAGAGTCAGACACGACTGAGCAACAGAACTGAACTGAACTGAGAGTTCCCCATACAGGAAATGTGTATCTACACAAATATAAGTAAATGTTGAAGCCTAATGTACAACCAAAAATAGGTATCTCTTTTATGCTTCCATAAAGCCACTTCCTACTTTATCATTCTCCTTATTAATTTTTATTTTTAACAATGTGAAAATACTCTGACAGAATTTTATTAAGCTTGAATCTACATGTATGCATATGTGTCCACATTATTTTTGAACAGAAACTAAAGCAAAAGAAAAATCTTACAAGTAAACTGGGGATGTTTATCCTTTCCACTTATTATCAGTTCTCTATTGCCATGATAATACTACATAACGAAAAGCTACAAAACCTCAAGAGTATACAAAAATAAATATTTATTTTTACTCGTCACCCTTTTAATTGCCTGGATATTATGCTGTACTGGGTAGAGCACAACTACTCGTCAGGAGTCAACTTTGAATTTCATAGGCAGCTTTGTGAAATTTGTTGGGCTCTTCCACATATCTGGGGCCTCAATAGGACAATTGGGAATATTCAACTTTATTCTATGTGTCTTATTATCCATCAGGCTACCCAGGCACTTATCTATGATGAAGGCAGAATAGCAAGAGACAGCAGGCTCAGTCTCGAAAACTTCTGTATTTTCTGTCGTAGCATCCCATTTTAGCCAAGCCCAGAGTCAGTGTAGGAGGAACTACCAAGATATAGGACAAACAGCATGATAGAGGGACACCGTTAACTGGAGCCATGCAGTCCTCTACCAGACTTTTCATAAATCTTAGCACTTTCTTTTCTTGGACTAAACTCATTTTCATTGTTTCATAATCACTAGTTTTTAATTTGACAAATGTTTCTCTCTTGAAATTCATTACCCTTGTATCATTGAGCTGCCTGTGTCTATTTTTAAATAATTTAAATTCTAGTGTCTGCTATTAATAGTAACTGAGAAATTTCTGTTTTCCTATATTCTCACTCAATTCTACATGAAATGGATTAACCTCTGATTAAACATTCCACTTTCAGAAAACCTGAGAGTATCATTGACAATCCAAAATAATCAAGATTATATGATTTTTCAGTAATTGTCCAAGAAATTAAGAGTCAATTTGGCATTTTCCTAAGGTCTAAAAGTATTTTCTAATATAGTAGTGAGCTTATCTGCCACCTTCATCTTTAAAACTATACTGTAACATCTCATTAGTTTATAAATCCTTACATTGAAACAAGAATAACTCCATTTTTATTAGTTATTCCTATTGGATTATATGGGCTTCCAGGGCGGTACAGTGGTAAAGAATCTGCCTGCCAATGCAGAAGGTGCAAGTGATGTGGATTTGATCCCAATGTCAGGAAGATCCCCTGGAGAAGGAAATGGCAACCCACTCCAGTATTCTTGTCTGGAAAATCCCATAGACAGAGGAAACCTGGCAAGCTACAGTCCATGAGGTTGCAAGCTGTAGTCATGACTGGGTGACTAAGTACACACACATATGATTATGCATAAAGCTTTGAGGCATGCTTTTGGCATAGAAAGAAAAAACCTTCAAAGTTTACCCCCCTTTTTTTTTCTATTCTAAGCAAATATCCATCAAGTATCCATAAATGCTATATTAGAGACCCTAAACACAAAAATCCATCTAAGGCAAATCATTGTTTTTTTTCCTGCATTCAAAGACTCTGAGTCTAAATGATGAATTTAGTAGAGAAAAGAGAATATTAGAAGTGATATTCATCATAATATTTTCAAATCTTTAATTATCATCACAGGGCAATTTTTTTATCTTGGAAATTTCTTCCCAGGCTCAACACATTCAGTCACTCAAACCACAGAATGAATGATGCTGTGCCTGGGGAGATACTGATACAACACAGTTACCTGTGAATCAGAAGGTTCATTAGAGTGCAGCCTAAGTTTTATTCAATTCACTGAAATATGCTTCCATTAGGCCTTTGTTTCTGCTCAACATGTTAACATTATACACACAAAGACTTACAAGTTTCTTTAAACTGGATATGAATCCTCATAGTCCCCCTAAAATTTCATCCTCTGTTTTCCTGATTAGGTTATACGTTTGAGTTGAAAGGCCTCAATAGTGCTCTAAAGCAGTGTCTCTCAATCTTTAACATACATATCCATCACTTAAGGTTACATTTTACAAATGCAACTTTTGATTCAGTCAGTCTGAGATAAGACATGAAATTCTGCACTTCTACTAAACCTCCCAAGTGGTGTTGACTCTGCAGTTCCATGAACTCCACTCTGAGTAGCAAGTACTAGTCGTAAGGGCTTTTATCCCCCTATGGAGGCATTTCTCCTTCTCCCAAGATGATTCAACCACTCTCAAACCCTTTTACTGAGTCATTTGAAGGATTCTAAATATGAGATCTACAAATTCTGTCCATTCTAAACCCTCATTGAGTGTGCCTTCAATCCTCTTATAAAACATTTATAATAATGCTTGATACATCTTTACCACTCCATAAATGTGAGTTGTTGTTTTGTTAACTGAAACCTGACCATTCCTTGAACACGTTGCTCTTAAGTAGAAACTTTTACTTTCATAATACATACACCTTGGTCACAAGAGATTTCATTGTTCTTTTTGCTCCCCGTGGCCACTTTCAAACAATTTCGCTTTTTTTGTCCTCCATCAAAAACAAGTGAATAATGTAAAACCATGGTGATATCATGGCATTGTATGGCAAAAACAATAAAAGGGGAAAAAAAAACAAGTGAATAAACAAAACAAACTAACAGCAACAACAACAACCACAAAACCAGTTCTTTGAAGCCTGTAGCATCCAACTCTACTATCCAGAATTCCACCTTGATGTTTCCATCAGACAGCATCCTCTCATTCCCCGAGCTCTCAACCACTACACGTGGTATCACCCTCAGTCACTTCCACATCTATGTGAATGAATCAGATGGTGCTCTGACCTCAGTTTCTTCAGTTTTGCACTTAAAACAATATTACCCTTCACTCCTCTTCAACCACCCATTCCATGAACAGATCTTAGATCTTTTCATCCCCACCTTCAAAGCATCCATGTCAAACATCCATACTGCATCTGCTACAAACAGTACTTCTACCTCACCTGCACAAAAACCCTCTGGCCACAATTCTTTGACCTCACTGCAACCTCTAGTTCATTGAAATGTTGTGTACATAAAATAAGTGTACATATATATATATATATATATATATACATAAACACACACATATACATGTATACATATATACAGTGAAGTTTTATGTATGATGAAATTATATATATTTTATATAATGAAAATTTTTGTACTCTTACTTCAAGTAATTCTATTTTTTAAATCTATCTGTTCCTTCTAAGTACAAGAATCTATCATAGTCAAGAACAAATGTGACCTACCTGAGGTTGAAACTTGAGATCCATAGATGTGAATCCAATATCATTTATAAACAATTTATCTTTAATTATGTAGTTTTTAAGGGAAAGTGACCACAGATTTCAAATTCACAAAATGGTCAGGAAAATTAAATAGTTTAGGAATTAATGACCCATGCTACTTTTTCAGGCATAAAGGAAGAGTATGTCCTCAGGAGAAAACAAGGTAAACATGTACGGCAGGGAAAACTACCTTTTCAGGAGAGTGAAGGGACGAGATTCTCTTGAAAGCAGGTGTCTTCCTAAATTTCTTTCCAATCCTAAATTTCACAGTACGTAGACCCACTGAATTCAGTCTCAGCTGCTATGAAAAGCCTTTACCTGAGTAAATACATGGGACCTGAAAGATGTAAGAAAAATGCAGCTTTCTCTGTTTTTCCCTTTGCTATCACCTCCTTTATTGTAGATATGAATGGAAGCAAATGAACTCTCTATGAAGATAGGGTATGCATGGCTTCTTTTTGAAACTTTGGTTTCTTTTAAGGATGAAATTATTTTATGGACACTGAGCATACATTAAGTCCATAGAAAACACAGCACAATTTCATGAAAATGCAGATGTGTATAATTTATAAATAATCAATTTTGTGCCATGATTCAAAACTGTAATCTTTTTATGAGCACATGTTTGGAAAATATTTCTGAAGATAAAAACTAGAGGAATTAAAGCCCTATTTTTGGCTTATCTTGACATAATAGTTCTACTACTATGAAAAATTAAGTTCCATATTAACTGTCCATAAAATGCTTGACAGCCACTTACAGGTACCTCTTGAAATCACTTACAAATGAATACAATTTTCTGTACAAGTAAAACAATGTCCAATATTTGCTTGCCTTCAGTGGACTTTCATTTGTTTCCTCTTGTAAGGATCAAGGGCTCTTGATTTAAAAGCACATACCTATTTAAATAGTTCTAGCCAAATTATGCAGGACTTCATTTCATATCTAAGAAGAGTTCAACCTTAAATGCTAAGAGGAAATTGGTCCTTTAAAGAGGGAGATTATTTCAAAAAACAGACATGATTATAGAACCTGATGGAGGAGCTTCCTCTTTTATATGCAATTGGTCAACACTTTGTATTTAATGCCTCCGAAATTACTTTTTGCCTTCAGGAAAAATAGGACAGACATTCTTTCCTCAATTCTCTAATTTTGAGGTTAAAAAATGAAACATGCAGGCTGTCATATGTGAAGCACTACTGTCAAACCAAAACAACACAAAATGGAAATTATCATTGGTTAGCTGATACTGAGATATCATTATTTTAGGTAAAGTAAGTGTGAATTCAGGCAAGTTACAGAATAATATAAATAATATTTTCACTAAATCCAAGATTTCAAAACATTTGCTTTCTTTAGTTTTCCAAGCAGTCATAAAAGCAATTTAGAAACTGGGCTTTAAAATGAAAGGACCTAAGTTCAATTTCTAAAGGGTAATGGGACCAATAATTTATCTTGAACTATTAGCTCCTCCAAACTCCAAATTCATATCCAACTGTCTACTCCACAACTTAACTTGGATATCTAACAGGCATCTCAGACTTAACATATCAAAAGTCAAACAACTGGTATTTTTCCCCCAAATCTGCTCCTCCTGCAGTCTTCCCCATCTCAGTAAATAACACCTCCAGCCTTATAGTAACTCAAGACAAAAACTGAAACAGTTAAAATTACCCTCTTTTTTTCTTACATATAGCCTTCAGACAATAGACCTCATAGGCCCTACATTCAAATACACACAGAATCTGATTAGATTACCTCCACCATTCCCATGGTGGTTGCAGGAATCATCATCTTATGCCCAAGTTATTGCAACAGGCTCTGAACTCATCTCTCTCTGCTTCTACCTTGAGTTTATTCAGTTATTCTCCATATACCATAGCAGCCAGAGCAATCCTGTTGGCATGTATAAATTGAATCGTCCAATGGTTGCTGATCACATTCACTCCTTACAATGGCCTTCAAAGATCCTCCTCCCTCCCTTCCTTTTGCAAATGAAATGGGGCTCACCAAAAAGTCTACTGCTCCACTACATTCCTCAAACTCCCTAGAATTAGGTGAAGCCAAAATATAGAACAGTTATGGTACAATACTGTACCTACCTACTTCACTTCTGTAACAATCAAAGTGTCTACACATTCCAAATAGCACCACTACAAAATGACAAGGGATCATCAGCTTCGATCCATCATAATTGATGTGGAATACAGTCCTTGTCAACCCAAGATGGAAACAGCACAAAATAAACTTTCATTCCGTTAATCCAATAGAATTTGAAGTTAAAGATGCTATCGAAACTTAGCCTAGCAATGATTTCATTCATTCACTTTGTGTAGCCACAGCAGCCTCCATACCATTCTCTGAATATATTGAATATTCTGCCCACTCGGGGACTGGCTAATCTGTCTACTTTCAATGTTCTTTCTCTAAATCTAATCTATCTACTTGCAATGTTCTTTAAATCTCAAGGTCTTTACTCAGTGCAGGATTATTCAGATTTTCCATTTCTTCTTGAGTCAGTTTCAATAGTCTGCATCTTTCTATGAATCTATCCATTTCATCTAGGTTATCTAATTTGTTAAAAAAAAAATTGTTTATAGTACTCCCTTAGACTCCTTGGCACTCTGACAAATTGTACACTTGAAATGTGTATGTGCTAAGTCACTTCAGTCGTGTCTCACTTTCTGCGACCCTATGGACTATAGCTCGCCAGGCTCCTCTGTCCGTGGAATTCTCTAGGCAAGAATACTGGAGGGGTTGCCATGCCCTCCTCCAGGGGATCTTCCCAACCCAGGGATTAAAACCCACATCTCTTACATCTTCCGCATTGACAGGCCAGTTCTTTACCACTAGTACACCTGGGAGGCTCACACTTGAAATAGTTAAATATAAATATCACATCACGTAAATGTTACTACATTTAAAAATATATACGGAGGAGATATTGCTAGTCACATAAACCTGTCAATGACCGATTCATAGGAAAACAATCTATAAGTTCCTGGGGAGGAAGAGCATAGGGTAAGAGCTAAGGATACTACTTTAGGCCAAGGAACTCAAGAGCATCTGATACTTTAGATAATTTCAGCTTCGATATTCCATTTGTCCTTTCCAGTTTTTCATAGTTTTGAGGGTGATAAGAACTGATCCAACTTATAACTGATCCTTTATTTATTAAACTACTTACAAATGGTCTAAATCCTTCCTTGGCTTAAGTCTTAAGGGAATATTGAAGCATTTTACGCAAAAGTTTAGAAGAATCCCTCTGAACTCATCTGAGTTATGCTACAAATATGTTGCCTCTATCCACAAAGTCTTTTTCCCATAGTAATTCTAGAATCACAGCTAATTCTCCAGCTATTTTTTAAATCATATATAGTATGTGTATTATCCATAAATCCAGATCAGCTATCATTTGATTGTGTGAGGAGGAATTGTCTGGAACTTTTACAAAGATGTTTATGCAGTACATTGTATCTGGCAGTCCCATTTGCAGAGTAAATCTCTAGTACATGTACAAAGAGTAAATCACAGAGAATAAAAACAGTATTCTGATAATGATCCCAAGGGAGTAGAGACACGGGAAAGGCTTAGAGTTGTTGTAAATCTACACTACTTGAGTGGTTTCAATACTCTAAGGGGACTGATGGTCTATGATAGTGGGAATAATAACAGAATAAAACCAAAAGAACAAGAAGCTATAGTGTTGTTCAGTTATATTTCTGGGTCATGCTCCTTGTGAATTCAGCAGGACAGGAAATGGTTGGGTACCAGTGTTTCCCCTGAAGTAGTGTCACTGGACATATTTTGGAGAGCTGACCTTTTGTTTAACTAACAGGGAACATTGGCTCCTCCAATGACTCTTTTCCTTTCAATAAATATAAGTGTCCTTATTTATGAGTTCTTAATACTTAGAGAACAAAAAAACTTTCGTCCTTAATTTTATCTCAGAGGCTGTGGTTTTATCTAAAGAGCTCAAAGTTTATTTTTATTTCCTGAGTGTTTGCTTTATTGTTATCCTTCACAAATGTCTACCACACTTAGACATTTTCTAAATTGACAATTTTCAATTTCAATGTATTTTTTAATTATTATTTCAGTCTTAGCCCATTGAAGAAATGAGAGGACAAAGCTTATTTTATTTTAGCTGTACAAGATACCATACAATCTCTTTTGAAAATTTCTTGAAGTCTATTTTAAACTCATCTATTTATTTTTCTTGATTTTACTTATAATTTCTCATTTTTGACAGCATCACTCAAAGAAAAGGCTTCCATAATGGCCTTTGTTTTGTTCTTTCTTTTTTTTAATTCTTTCAAAGTCAATTTTTCAATTATAAACAGTTTAATTACTCAGATCCTCTCCTGGCCTTTCCTTTCTTGCTTCTTTTTTTTTTTTTTAATTTTCTTTACTTTATTGTGTTGATTTTGCCATACAATGACATGAAACCGCCATGGGTTTACATATGCTCCCCCTCCAGAACCCCCCTCCCTCCTCCCTCCCGATTCCCTCCCCCTGGGACATCTCTGTGCACCAGCCCCAAGCATCAACCCTGGGCTGACGATTGATTTCACATATGATAATTAACATGTTTCAATGCCATTCTCCCATATCATCCCACCCTTGCCCTCTTCCACAGAGTCCACGAGTCTGTTCTATACATCTGCGTTCCTTTTGCTGTCTCGCATGCAGGGTTCTCGCTGCCATCTTTCTAAATTCCATATATATGTGTTAGTATACTGTATTGTTGTTTTTCCTTCTGGCTCACTTCACTCTGGATAATAGGCTCCAGTTCCGTCCACCTGAGTAGAACTGATTCAAATGAATTTTTTTTAATGCTGAGTAATATTCCATTGTGTATATGTACCACAGCTTTCTTATCCATTCATCAGTTGATGGGCATCTTCCCTTCTTGCTTCTTTTAACTGCTTCCCCCTGACTGAGAAGTTAGAAATGAACTAAATGATTAGTACAAATATAGCTAGAAATGTTATTTAAAACCCTGAATTCTGCAATAAATACTTATTGTCTGTATTTCTGATGCTTAGAATAAATCTTTCATTATAGCTCATAATGCAACTTTAAATCAGTATTTATGTTCAGTGTCTATACAGCTGCAGTCTTATTTAGCAAAGCAATTATTCCTTTCAAGAAAACCCTCAACAAATCATACTGCTGATCTTAGAATTTTTGAGAAGTACCAAGTTTGGGGACTGACTGATTTTCAGAAGTTTAAAGGGGTTGATATCATCTATTAAAACATCAGTACTCAGGTGACAGTGGTGTTTAGTTGTCACCCGGGTTGGGTTTAATAGAGTTTCAGAAGCAAAGGTTGCCTTTCTAAAGTATATTTAATGATCCAAGTTGTTTTTTATCAACTGAACTGATTTAAAACTTGGCTGATGCAATGAATGATCAGTCATTTGCAAGTGCTGTGAAAACTCACTATCTTACCCACTAGAGTAGAAGCCCCTTGAGAGTCTGTTTTCCTCACTCTTATATCCCAAAGCTAGCACAGTGCCTGCCATGTAATATTATTCAGATTTGCTGAACGAACGAATAAATGAATGAATCAAACCTAAGTTTTATCATTTACTTATTCAGTGAACTTATGTCAGTTGCATAATCTCTTACGACTTCTGTTTCCTCTGAAAGAAGGTCAATTTTATTTACTTTACAGAATTATTGTGAGGATTAAATCAGGTTGACATTTAATACACCTGGTAAAGTGTGCCTAATTGGGCTTTCCAGGTGGCTCAGACGGTAAATAATCTGCCTCCAATGGGGAAGACCCAGGTTCAATCCCTGGGTTGGGAAGATTCCCTGGAGAAGGGAATGGCAATCCACTCCAGTATTCTTGCCTGGAGAATTAATAACTAATGATGGGAACTTAAGACACTGAGGCAGCCTAGAGAAGTTTTTCGTTGTTGTCTACCACTCCTGAATTTACCGTCAGTAAGATGAGGAAGGAAGTGATAACCCACTCCAGTCTTCTTGCCTGGGAAATCCCATGGACAGAGGAGCCTGGTGGGCTAGAGTCCATGGGGCCACCAAGAGTCAGACATGATTGAGCAACTGATTGCGTACAAGATGGGGATGCTGAGTCTGTTCCGGGCTGTCTACCCCCTTTTCCACAGTGCCTCTCTCATGATGAGGAATGTAATAGGCTCTCAGGCCAATCTGGGGTTGAGGGGAGAGGCTTGTCTATAGAGAGATACGTATTTGGAAGTCAAGTAAAACTAGTTCTCAAAAGTGTCCCCAACCATCAGACCAGGTGTCAATCACCTGCCTAAGAGCAACCTAAATGATGCAAAAGCCAGACTAAGTCATGTTAGGTACCACTGAGAACTGAGATGAAACACTAAATTATTCCTTCAAGAAGTCTTTCATGATAAGATGTGATATCTCGAAAGAGTAAAACAAGGGTGGTAGTGATTATTGTCACATTTGTTTTTTAAAAAGAGAGTAGTTTAAGTTATTATAGTGTGCATGCTTAGGTGCTAAGCTGCTTCAGTTGTGTCCGAATCTTTGCAACCCTATGGACTGTAGCCCGCCAGGCTCCTGAGTCCATGAGATTTCCCAGGCAAGAATACTGGAGTGGGTTGCCAGGCCCTCTTCCAGGGGAATCTTCCTGTCCCAGAAATTGAACCTGAGTCTCTTATGTCTCCTGCATTGACAAACAGAGTCTTTCCCATTTGTACCACCTGAGAAGCCCCCAAATTATTATAGACTGAGGGAAAAAAACAAAGTCATCTAAGAGTTTCCAAAAAATGATTGAGCAAACAATTGATTAAGCAAGAGCTCAAAGAGGTAAGCATACTCTATTTAATGATGGAAAGGAATGACAATCATAATCAGGGAATCAGTAGAGATAATAATCTGTTATATGAGCAGATTCCACAATGAATAGTTCATTAATTTAATGTCATCTCAAAATTTTCATCCATAATATTCACAACCACTCAAAACTACTATGGATTTAAGAACACCCTCTAGTTTCTTCTCTTTTACTTCTTATAGAAATAACAAAACTGAAATTCTATAACTATGTATTATGTTAAGTGCTTTGAATTCATTGACTCATTTTTTCACCACAATAACACTGTATGAAACCTTATCTATAGAAGAAAATATCAAGGTTCTCAGAGGTAAATAGCTTGTTCAAGAGACATGTGGAAAGTGAAGTGATTGGGAATCAGTTGTAAGTATATAATCCAAAGACCCATACTCTTAAGCACTTTTCTACACAGCATCAGAAACAAGTGGGAGTGAGTATCTTATTTATTCATTTTTCTCATATTCTTTCCTTTCAGAAGCTCTCTCTCAGTGTATTTGATTATGGTGGGACTGACTATATAAGATGTCTTTTCTCTGCCAAAGCATCAGGCACATGGCACATGACCTAAGCTGACCAATCAGGCCCCTTAAAGTGGGATATGACTCAAGTTGAGCCAATCTGACAGCTCTCAAGGACCACTCAGCTGGCATATGAAGGAAAACTATATTCTTTCCCTGAAGACTTCTAATATAGTAGTATTGGGGTTATAAGCTTTCCTTTATATAGAGAAAGTCTATCTGAGATCAATCATCGTAATTTAGAACTCCATGCCTGAGACTATCTTTCTCAGGACTTAAAAAGCCAATCAGTTCTCTACTGTATTGTGTTTAAGCTAATTAAACTTAGGCTCCTGATACTTACAACTGAAATATCCCTTATAAAATAATGCACTGGAAAAAATAGAATATAAGGTCAAATTAAGATTCTTATTCTCATCTCCCTGAATTCCTAACTATACATCCTTGACTGGACAAATTTCTTTGAATCTCAATATCCTTGTCTAAAAACAGAAATAATAATACTGTATAAGATAAAAGGCTTTTAAGGACAGTCTGGGCTCAAATCCTGACTCCAACCTTATTTGCTGTGTGACCTTGTACAGTTTATTTACAACCTTTCTCCCTTCATTCCTTCCTCCCAGTTTGCCTTCTTCCAGGTTGTGTTCCTAAAAGAAACTAAGGATATGTACAACAATAATTCATTTGACAAATATTCATTTAGAACTTTCTATATGCCAGAAACTGAGCTACTTTCCAGGAATTCAAAAAGAACAAAATAGACACAATCTCAGGATTCATGAGAAGAAGAAGATATTAAATAATAGTCATAGGAAGAGATGCAGTTTATCTGGCAGCTGAGGTTTTCATCCCTTTGAGCTCCTAATGAGTTGCCTTGAACTGACCCTCCCACTCACTCCCCTGCCGTAATCACAACTGACTAAATTCTTCCCCAAGATTTCCACTGTTTCTGTGTGGGAAAGGGAGGAAACACTCTCCTGGCTTCTTGGGTACCGGTTTTCTTTCTGCCCCTAAATCATGCATCACTCTGATCCCTATATTGAACTGGACCACCTTATTCAGGTTTTACAACAAAATCACCTAACCCAAGCATTTGCAGGATTGATGGTGACAACCGAAGGTTTCAGATGAATCCCAAGAAGGGTCCCTTTGAATAGTACACAACCTTCTTCCAGTCTCAACACCTCCTCCAGTGTCCCTTATTTTCCTATTTTCATTCCATTATGAAGTAGAATTTATGGATTATTGAACTGAAAGTATGATAATTCAGCAAAAGTTCCATATTCTTCTTCCTCTATCTCATGGGACAGATTTCCCTTCTGCTGCAATCTTTTAAGAGGCTTTCTTCAACTCCAAATGCATATTGAAGTATTCTCCTACATATAATTCTCTTCCTAAGGAGATTGCTATGGCTACCTGTTAAAGTAATAAGATATTTTTCCACCTTGTGACATTGTTATATATTTTCAATAGTTACAAAAGATGAGAAAGAAAAATGGTGCAGTATGAGAGTGTAAAACGAGTAATGAGAACCAATCCAATGGGTCAGAAAAGTGTTTCCTGGACTATCTGAAGAATGAATAGAAGTTAAACATCAACATGAGAGGAGAGCATTCTAGAGAAAGGAAGTAATATATTTAGATTTTTTTAATAAAAAAGAAAGAAAATTAGGGTTAAAGGTTAATAAGGATAAGAAAATAAAGATGGACCCAGCTTTGCTGTCAAGAAAATACATGTGATGAAGTCCTATGTAATTGACAGAGGTGAGTTACAAGTTCTAAAATGGTTTTTCTACCAACCAATACAGGGAGGAAAACACTACCAATGGTATAACTGAATTTGCATAAAATAAAAACACATCAAGACATATTGCTGTTAGCAAATGGCTAATGACTGATTAATAATAATGTGAAGACATATTTCGAATGCTTCTTTGTCTCTTTTCATTCAATCATCACAAGATGTCTCAATAGTAGGTGTTACTATTACCTGATTTCAGAGGTGAGGTTTAGAAAGGCTACATGAGCTGTGCATGGTTGCTAAACTGCTAAATAATAGGGCCAAGATTCCAATGTAGGCCAGTCACTTGGCTCCAGAGGCCCTCTCTTAACCACCATGTACACTGAACTCAGGTCCTCTGTGTTCTCTGCTCTCTTAGGATGACGCTGAATGACAGGACTTTACTCTGCAGCTCATGGACAGCGACTCTTCCTCACCATCACAGAGTCCCAGCTTGGTGTATAAGAAACAGTTGAAAAGTTCCCTGAATTCACAAAGTTTGTTTTCCATTTGGTTGAACCACCCTCCTCTTCACTGTAGATAAACACAGAGAATTCTGTGATGTGTTTCTTGTGTTGTTTTTTCAGTTATTGAAGCCATGAGAATTTGAATTTTGATGTGTTAAATATTTATGATTTATGTGGAGGAGTCCTGGTTCAGCATATAATGTCTTTTTAATAATGGTATTGACCATACCAGATAATAAGTTTTTAATCACTATCATGAATAAAAATTATAAAAATGGTCAGTTTTAAGAGACAAAATAGAAAACTCAGGTTTATATGGCTAAATAAACAGAATATGGCAATTGTATTCAATTCATTCCTACTTGTCTGCTACCTTTTTGAAGTTTCCTGAAAAGAAATAGAAAAGTGATAAATTAAAGTATTTAAATATTTTTAAGTGATGAGTAATGTAAGGAGCTCTACATAAGTTATCATCAGCCACTTAAATATGGATTCACACACTCAGTCCTCTGCAAGGTCTGTATGACATGGCATGATATGGTATGATATGGTAGATAACAATCCTAGTCATTTCAGTCATTCATACATCTTGTGGGGGGCTTTGCAAGATTAATTCAGATATAGTTACCAAAAACTATGGAAAGCAAAGGACCACAAATTCAAATTTTAAAGGCCCTGCCCTACACTCAGTGGCTTCCCCTCTACTCTTTCTTTTTCTTCTACTTGAAGTGCTTCTTCCTCTCATCAAGTTATTCTCCCTTTCCTGTTGTAGAGTGCCTTGTGAAGAAAGCATTATAAGGCTAGATTGCCAACATACTGAATTTTTAAACCCTCTAAACAGGACATTAGTTCATAGCTTGAATGTTTTGAAATCTGATCAACATGCTATTTCTCAATACATTAAGCAAAGCAAGCAGAATTAGTCTGCTTTATGTCAGGTGCTTAGCACAAATCCCTTAATAATGTGCTTGAGTGCAGAAGCCATTAATAAATGCATAATTCTCTAAGACAGGCTTGATTAATTAAGTCATATGTGTATCCTTCTAATTAAAAAAAGAACATTAGGCAGATGAGTGGAAATTCTGAGTACAAAATTCAAAGGCTTCCTCTGAAGCCTTTGCCTTTTGCCTTTCTCTTCAAGATGAAAGGAACGCTGCTGGTTATTGTAGCTGCCAACAAACAGTTATAGCACGGGCGCAAAGCACCCAGAACTCTGTGTCTTATTAAAAACAATTTGGTATTCATCTGCCAATTTGTAACTCAGTTCTCAATCAGGGGCCTGTCTGATTAAGTCAAGCAATTCAAATTTGAGGGGGCAGCTGGTGCTCCTATGCAAATAAACAGATGAGGAAGGAACGGGACCAATGAATCAACAAGCAGATGGTAAAAAGCCAAGGCCTGCAAAGAGCACTTGAATTTCTTTTCCTCTCTGCTTCCCATCACCCTACATCTCACAGAATTTATATTCCAAGCGATTATAAAGATCATCGCTTAGTTTAATGATCAATATAGAACAGTTTCTAACTCTGGTCCCTTTAGCATGAAGGATTTACAGAAAGAAAATGTTGGTCAATGGATGCCATATTAAATGGTCATCTGCTTCAATAAATTCCTCATTTTTTTCCTTAAACAATTAATCATTAGCTACCCAATAGAACTAAGATGCTCATGTGTACTCATCTTTATTTCTTGCCAAGCATTTCCATGCAAAGCTGCATGCTCTTGAAGGAGGAAGAAAACCTTGCTCTCAGATTGTTTGAGTCCTGGCAAACGAGACTCAAAGAGCAGCCCATGTCCTGCTCATTACATCCGTCCTACATATCCTCAGGACTGGGTCGGGGCACATAGTCATACCCATTCTGGATCTTTTTTCCACAACTAGTTCAGGGATTACTCATTTGTCCTTGTCTGAACTGGATCTCTTTAGGAAATGTTCACAGAGTCTATCTTTATTTCAGGACATCTAAAATTTCAGATACAACTTTTAGCAGTTGCATCATGCTGTCCAAGGTCTCAACATAAACACCTTCATTAATTATGCCATTTATCTGCCAGAATCTTTTCTTTGGCTTGTTTTCTTATTGTGATATCAAATACAGCCAAATCATGTCATTTGTAGGGGCAACAGGATGAGAATAGATGCAGCTGAAAGATGTTAAAAGATTTGAAACAAGCCTGATATTCTTCTTGACACATCTTTAAAATGTAACATACTAGTTCTTCCCATGACTTGTTATAAACACTGAGAGATTGCTTTTAGCAGTTTGACAGCTGAGAAGACTTTCTTTAGAATATAGTAACAAGTCACTGGTTTTATTGAGGGAGAAGAACTTTCCCAATCTTATAGGCAAATATTAATACAGTATCAATTCTGGACTTCAAGGACTGCTGAATTCAAAGATATATTTCTTGGTTATAATATACAAATCACAATATTTTTAAAATATTTTTATGCTAAATATTTTTGACCTGGGTTTTTGAAATACATTTTCTTTCTGCTTGGTTAAATAGAAAGTTTTTTAGTCATATGATATTGTCTTGGAGTTCTGAATAGCATGATATTGACTGCTTTGGATTAGCTTTATATCAGATAGTGATTAGCCATGTTCTCTTGCATCGAGCAAGGCAAAGCTTTGCTTTGCAAAAAAGAAAGAAGAAGCCATGCTTCTTTCATCATTAGCTATGAAAAGACCCATGTAAGACATCCAATAGACACATGAAAAGATATTCAACATCATTAATCATCAGAGTAGTGCAAATCAGAACCACAATGAGATATCACCTTACACCTGTCAGAATGGCTATCATCAAAGAGACCACAAATAACAAATGTTGCTAAGGATGTGGAGAAAAGGGAACACTTTTGGTGGGAATGTAAGTTGGTGCAGCCACTGTGGAAAAGAGTTATGGAGGTTACCCAAGAAACTAAAAATAGAACTATGATGGTCGTGGTTTATGATCCAGCAATTCCACTCCTGGATATGTATCTGAAGAACATGAAAACACTAATTTTAAAAGATATATGCACCCCAATGTTCACAGCCGCATTATTTACAATAGTCAATATATGGAAGCAACCTAAGTGGCAATCAACATATGATGGATTAAAAAACGTGGTATAAAATAAGATGTGGTATATTTATACAATGGAATACTACTCAGTCATAGAAAGAGAATGGAAATTTGCCATTTCTAACAACATGGATGGACTTGGAGGGTATTATGTTTAGTGAGATAAGTCAGAGAAAGACAAATACTGTATGCTATCACTTATATGTAGAATCTAAAAAACAGTGAATATAACAAAAAAGAACAGATATAGAGAATAAGCTAGTGGTTACTAGTGGGGAGAGGGAAGGGGGCGGGGCAACATGGAAATAGGGAAGATTAAGAGTTACAAGCTACTATCTATAAAATCAATATGCTACCAGAATATAGTATATAGCACAGGGAATACAGCCAGCATTTTATAATATCTGTGAGTGGAGTATAACCTTTAAAATTGTGACTCACTATGTTGTATACTTGAAACATATAATATTGTAAATCAGCCATGTGCATGCTCAGTCATGTCCAACTCTTTGTGATCCTGTGGACTGTAGCTCGCCAGGGTCTTCTGTCCACGGAATTTTCCAGACAAGAATACTGGAGTGACTTGCCATTACCTACTCCAGGAGATCTTCCTGAGACTCAGGGATCAAACCTGAGACTTCTGTGTCTCCTACACCGGCATACCTGAGACTTCTGTGTCTCCTACACCGGCAGGCAGACTGTTTACAATCTGAGCCACCTGGGAAGCCCCATGTCAGTTATACCTCAATTAAAAAAAAAAAGAAAGAAAAGAAAAGGCAAGACTCCTGTAAGCTAATATAACCTGTGAAAAGGTCATGAACAATGCTATGCAACATCTTTTTTCCTTGAATAAAAAAAATCACTGTAGACCAATGATAAAAATCCAACTTTTAGAAATCTGTGGCCAATGTACACTCTTAAGTGTTAAAAAAGATGTTAAGAAAGTCTACAAATACAGTCATTATGCACATACATAGCAACATTCCAGGCAAATTCTTTACTATCTGAGCCACCAGGGAAGCCTATTTTGTCACTTTTGTGCCTGGAGACAGTTGGTTTTTTTAAATTTTATCACACTAATATAGCACTTATTTAATATGTAGCTTGGTATATTTAACTAGCTGGAGAAGGAAATGGCAACCCACTCCAGTATTCTTGATTGGAGAAGTTCATGGACAGAAGAGTCTGGCAGGCTACAGTCCATGGGGTTGCAGAAAGTCAGACATGATTGAGCCACTGAGCATGATCTTTAATTAGGTTTGAAAATTTGTCAACTATCATCTATTCAAATACTGCTTTTTCCAGTTTCTCCTTTTCTTTGTGACTCTAATTATAGATATATTAGATCTATTTTCTATGTTTCTGGCTGCTTCATGTATTTTCCATCTTTTTGTCACTCATTACCTCCTTCTGGATATTTTATTCTGATCCACTTTCCAGTTTATGAATTTTCTCTTCATCTCTGTCTAATATATTTAGTACCCCAATCCACTGAATCCATAAATTTATCTTTATAACTTTAAGTTCCAGAAATTCCATATAGTTTTTTCATAGTTTCCTGCTTTCTGCAAAAATTATGTCTTGTTTTGCATCTTCTTAAACATAATAAGAATTGCTGTTGTTGTTGTTTAGTTGCTAAGTCATGTCCAACTCTTTTGCAACCTCATGGACTGTAGCCCACCAGACTCCTTCTGTCCATGGGATTTCCCAGGCAAGAATACTTAAATGTATTGTCATTTCCTCCTCCATAGGGTTTTTCCAATCTAGGGCTAAACTCACATCTCCAATCCAGGGATAAACTCACATCTCAGTGGTTTCTTTACTACTGATCCACCAGGAAAGCCCTTTATAACACAGTTATTTTAAACTATTATCCAGTATCTGGAGCCTTGGTGGATTCATTTACATGGTCTGCTTTTTTCTGCCATGTTTTATTGTTTTCTTGTCATTTTAAGTATCTAGTTACTTTTTACTGTTTGCCAAATACTGGATTTGCAAAATTGTTTGTAGAAATAATTTTAAGTATAGAATATGTTATCTTCCTCCAGAAAGGATTTAAAATCAACTTTGGTGTGCAGCTAGGGGAACTAGCAACACGGGTTCACCTTATTTTAATTTGAGAAATTGAAATCTGCTGAGCTGCAGATTTAAAAAGTCATGAGTTTTCCAAGTTTCTAATATTCTTAGCATTTGTCTATTTAAATTCCTAATCCAAAATATTAAGAGTTCACCAGTGACCCACCTCACCACTGGTGACTGAGGACTCCAGTTTCTGCCCCTGTCATTTGACACTGTCAAAACAATATCAAGTCTCTCAGCTACACCCTGAAGAATAAGCAAATTGCTCTAGGAGTAGAGAAGTCAAAAATTCATCCTGGCCTTCTGAACTCTATATCCTAGCCCAGTATATTCTTTGCTCTTTCATGGTCTTGTCTTTCCCTTTGCCTACGATTTTTTTTAAAAATCTTCTGTCCAGTTTTTCTAGTTGTCCTAGTTGGAAGAACTGGTCCACTAATTTAGCTTTGTCCTAATGCTTGCATTTGTGACTTCCTTCTCTTTATGTCACTGACCCAACAAGCCTGACATGACAGACTCAGTTAAAAACTGATATTACAGGTTCTTTTTCCCACAAACCATTACAACACACACACACACACACACACACACATACCCTGACAGGCCACATTATACCAACTCACCATCTAAAGAAAAAGTGGTAGTACCAATAAAATTTGAAATTTGAAGTTTTGGATAAAACAGTGCCCAGCCTACACTCATGACTTTAAATGAATCTAGGTCCTCATGGAAATACATACTGGAACATAGAAAAAGAAGCCTAGGCATTGGCCTTATCTCCAAAATTCATTCAGACAATCAATATATGCCTATTCTCTCACTGTACCTTTTTATCATGCCATCTCTACCTTCAACTTTACCCGTTTATGTCTGTTTCTTGCCTCCAATTTCTTAACCAATCCCCTCGATTGAGAACTCCCTGAACCCACTTTCACAAGAGTACCTTTGCCAGTATAAAAGCTCCATCATTTTGTTCGACTGCGTGGTCTTGGATAAGAATTGCTTCACAGGTAAAACTCTAACTGATTCCATCAGACAGGCTTATGAAGTCATTGATCCCCACACCATGTTGTCCAAGGGACAGGAGATAAACATTTCTATACAATTTCCAAATTATTTAATGTTCAAACAATGCAATGTTTAGACTCAAAATTACCATTTGCTTCAAATTATCTAAGACGTTTTAAACACTTTTATCCACATGATCTTAGAGATTAATAAAAGAATCCAAAAATATAGATAACAGAGTGAATTGAGGAAGAACTTAAGTCAAATAAAATTACAAATCCGTCAGATCTTGAGAGACAGAGAAAGAAACAAATTTGGTTGATTCCATGAAAAAAGAGTCAGAAAATATTTCCATATCCAGCACAGACAGGGTTTATTTTCTCAGTAGTGTATACTTCTGATCTTTAAGTTATGTGATTAAAGCTAGAGATATTGGTTTAAAAAAAAACAACAGCTGCTCTAAACTTACTTCAGGCTTTTGTTTGTTTTCCCATAATTCAGTTTGGAAACAAAGCAATTTAAAAAAAAGAAGAAATGGAAGCAAGCAATAACAATGAATAACTGTCACTTTCCCTCTTGCTAGTTTGAGTGCCAAGGTTCCTCCCTTAAGGAAATCTGAGTACAAATTTCTAAAAATAGAGATTTCTAATGGAGACAGCAACAGGGCAAAAGGCACCACTATAATTTGATAAGGACTCATTTAGTCAAGCCTATCATTTTAAATAGAATAAAAGGTTTTAAATGTATTTGTTTAGAAATGATTTATTTAGACTACCACTGACGCCAAGAAGATTAAAGACAGCAGGGCTAGTTGTTTAGTTCAAGATCTCTCAAAAAAGAGGTGATAAATTTCTGATATAGGTCTTACAATTGCTGCTGATGGAAGAATTAGATCCATATTATAATTCAATTGCTTTATCAGCCCGCTGGTAACTTCCCAGTTGCCTAGACCGTCCTCATGGTGACTGCATAGTCTCTAAAGACGCAACAATTCTGTATATAAATTCCAGGACCACCCCTCTGAGAAATTCCCCCTCTCCCTACTTTTTTGAAAGTTCTGGTAATTTATAACCTCATATTAATGTCAGGGTTCTCCAAAGAGCAATTATGTAAATATTTTTAATTGCACTGTCCTCTTAAGCACACAAACCACAATTTGTCTTAAGTAGGTCAAGGTCGCTGGTTATCTCCACCAAAGTTTTAACAACATGTGGCAATCTTAAAGTTCTTTCAGCAAGTTTAAGAGTTTCAAAAGGTCTCCTGCTATTTGCATGAAATACAGAGTGTACTCATCTCTCATGGGCATTTTATTTTTCCTTGTTGCCTGTGTTGGCTAACTCCATGGAATAATTTGCAAATTATATCAAAGGTATGAATTTAATTGTACAGGAAAACAATAGCCCGAGTGCTTATCCTCAGCTTTATATATTCATACTTCCCCATACAAGGAAACCTGGGATGATAGTATAAATTAAGCGAAATCCTCTGCTATGAGTAAGTACCTTCATTTTCCTCTTTCAAATAAAAACTCTGTTTCAATGCCTAGCCCTCATGAAAGAGGGCAAGAAATAGACGAGGGTAAACTAAAAGATGCCATACCTAGGACAATATCCTGAATAGTATATAAGGAGTAAAAAGAAGACTATCAGGAGATGTACGTAGAAGTATAGAGTCCATTGCTCTAGCAAAGCAGGTAGTAGGAGACCTTTTTAACACCTTCCCTTTCAAAAAAGCTGTGATGTATATAAATTCTCTTCTATTGCCACTACAGAAAGGAGAGAACATAAGAGGAGATACCATTAATTAACTAGTAATTTCAAAGCTTAAGTTGGAGAGTAGATTTCACCAAATATATTAGCATTGCACTGGTCTGTTTGAAAACAGGGCTAAAGATAGCCAGGGCTATCAAAATATTATTAAAACTCTGTATTTGATCTATGAACTTTGAACAATCAGAGAGGCAGAGAATATTAGTTAATTAATGTAAAACCTCTGATTCAAAGTCATGTTCACCCCACCAGAAGCTGTCATAGAATGAGTCCCACACACAACATCAGATCAGCTGATAATATAGGAGAAAAGGAAATAGGAATCTGAGAACGATTATGACAGAGACATTCCCTTATCACTAACTAGCTAATAATCTTATAAATTATTAGCTAGGAGTGATGTTTTGCAGTGTATCCAAATATTATAATTATATATATATATATATATATATATATATACACCCAGAGAATTTGTCAACAGTACCCTTTATACAGTTATATTAAAAACAAACATATATATATATATATATATATATTCCCTCTTAAGCTAACAATGCATTAAATTCATATAGCACATGTTATTATTTAAATTCTATCATTCTCTTTCAAATGCTTTCACTGTCTACATTAAAGCCCCGTATCAGAAGAAGCTGGCCAAGTCTTTTTAAATATGACCATTTTGTATATTCTCATTTGTCACTCTGATCCACTCTTCACTTACCAACCCCCCTGCTTTCTGGCCTGGGAACCTGACTTCCATGGAGGGTAACACCATGATCTCTTGTCCTCTAGCTTCCAATTACGTTCACTGGATGGGAGGTAACAGCATATGGAGGGTGAGAGGAAAGAGGTTCGGGGGTATTTATTCCACCAGCCATTTCCATGCCAGGCCTGGGGTTGGCAGCAGCTTGGGTCCACTGCTGATGGTGATAATTCACATTAATTCTAGTTGGGCACTGCTCTTCTACAGCTGTAGGAGATTGGGAGCCACATTCTTCGTCCCTTCTGGCCTGCATGTGGTAAGGGCTCTCTCATCTTGCTACCTTGGGGTGCATCATCATTGCTTGCTGGCTCCCTGAACCCTGCCTGTGTGTCTACAAAGTCCTTTCGTTGACCTCTCCTTGTCTTACCCATTTGAGTGTGACATAAACTGACTGATCTATTAAGTGAATGAAAACCAACTCAGAAAACATCATCTTCACTTAATGTGCTCTAATCTGAAAATACATCACATCAGCAGCATGTCCAGTTTCAACTAAATCAGCTGTGTCAACTCTTTATAAACTATGGTAACAGCAGGGTTTTTTGAGGTATAACTGATGTATAACAGTATATTAGTTTTAGGTGTACAATATAATGATTTGATATCTGTGTACGCTGCAAAATGATCACCACAATAAGTCCAGTTAACATTGGTCACCATATGTGGTTACAAAAATATTTTCTTGTGATGAGAACTTCAAGGTCTACTTCCTTAGCAGCTTTCCAAAATGTAATGTAGTAGTATTAATTACAGTCACCGTGCTGTGCATTAGGTCCCTATGACATTTACTTTATAACTGGAAGTTTGTACCTTTGACACCCTTCAACCGCTTCATTGCCCCCCACGCCCCCTGCTGTCCCAACCCCCCCTCTGGCAACCACATGACAGTGTTTTCTACACCAACTCTTTAAACATGGCCTTACACAGTATTTCCTATTTCTGATTTATAAATATTTTATACAAAAAGTTTTACAAAAATGCAACAAGCAAAATAATAGGTCTGCAATTAAAGACCAGTCTTTTCTCCCATGGCTAAATAACACATAAACAAGAGGAATGGAACACACAAAGCTGATAAAACTTGGCTTTCAAATACTTTAGGGACAGAGTAATGAGATGGTCTTTCCACAGATGTCTAGCCTTTGCCATGTATTGAGATCATGCTTGATTTATCTCTGTCTGCACCCCTGGTAAGTATTTCTTCTTTATATGAAAAGGCCAAACCAACCTTCTGTAAAAATATTTTGAATGTTTCTCATACAAAAGCCCAAAGAATACCTCCAGAGGAACTAAAACAAAATACAACAAAAGGGGGGAAACACAATGATAAAGGCAAGACAGTACCTTCAACAAAGCAAGAGACTTCCCCAAAGGGGAAATAAGGGCTGATATAGTCAAACTCCCTTTATCTATATCCTAACAAATAACTCCTCCTGTGCCTTAAATATTTAATGTGAAATCTGTAGATTTATACAGCTTACAAAATGCCAGGGGCTTATTATCTTTACAGTTGGCATGACAGGAATATTCATATTGCTCAATTCTGCAGTCTAAGACAACAGGAATTCCTCCAGGTGCTAATGGCAGATAACTTTCATGTGGCTTCAATAATCCACTAATTATGGGACCCCTCAGGTAGAACAATGTCATTAATCTGATTAAATTATTTATATTGCTGGAAAACTAAATCTTATTAGGTCTTCAGTATTTTATTTGGTTCTTCAGTATGGATATACAAAGCAGCAAAACCATCTCTTCTCCACTGCATTTCCAGCTGAAGGAAAAGATCAACTGAGAAAGAACCCCATGTTTAGTGCTCTGCTGCAAGATCACTAACAAGGAACAAAGGTCTACCTCTCTCCAAGGCACCCTGAAGTCCAGAATTTTCTAAGTCCTTTTTGCAACTCCATCCCTGTGGTTGAGGTCTTCTTCCCCTGTTTCAGCAACAGGACCATAAGCCATGATAGGATTAAAGAGTCCCTGTCTTACAGTACCTCTTAGCTACTGTCCAAATTAAAGTGAAGAGGTTTTATTTCTCCTGAAAAGATTGTGAAATCCCTTTTTCTAAATGGACTACTGAGTTACACTGAACAGACACCCACTTTGGGGTTTTTGACAACATACAGCCCATTTTCATATCTGTGCTAGTCTATCAGACACTTAGTTAGAGCATTAAAGAAGCCTGGAGATGCAATTAAATCCTGATGAATTTGATAGGCTACTCAAAACACGTACCATTTATCCAAGCACTCTGTGTGAGTACTAATTTGTAAACTGCTTTATAACCCATATTTTAAGATATCATGGCTGATTCATCTATCATATTCATTTTACAGAAAGAGGTACTAACTATAGACATACTTTCATCAGAAAAAAAACACAAGATCTATAAGGAAAAGTGCATGTTTTACAAAATGAAAATAAAAATACAAAGTGTCATAGGTTTTACATTTGATCAAATCATTTGAGTTTCCACTTTATTGAAACTTTCCTGAGTCTAATTGTCCCTTGTCTACTCGTATTTCCATTAAGTTTCTCACTTCCCAAATATTCTTCCTCCTTTCGAGGCTTCCAAAACATGAGAAGCTGTGATAAGCCCTTCTTGTATAGCCCAGGACTTTCTTTTAATAGATACGTGGTCAAGACTCCTAGCCAATCCAGCTCCCTGCTAAATTTAAATCCTATGCTACTAGGAATAGAATTCATAACCTTGTGTTACAAAAACACCATCCTCTAATAGAATTCACAGGATTTCAAACAACTCTATTTTCTTCTTGGACCAGAAGATGGAAGGCGGCAGACAGATAAGCCTATGCTCATCTCCAGCCCCAGCCAACCGTGATAACCTGGGGGTGGTAAGAGCCAACACCTCTCCCACCTGCATGAACTTGGCCATTATGTTCTTGGAGACAGGCATTTGGGTCAGGTATGTCCTGAGAGGCTTCAAGCCACATACAGTAAGTCTCAGAGCAGAAGCCTAGATGTCTGTCTGTCCCGGGATTTCCTTAGGAGTGACTGCATATGTGTACCTGCACTAGAAAGGTTCTTCTCTAGAAACGAAGGACTGGGTCTGCTGCTATAGGAGGTGTTGTGGGCACCCAGTCCTCAGCGGTCAGCCCCCTACAAGGACAGCCCCTGCTGAAGAGACTTTCCACGCTCAGAATCCTCTCCTCTTTCAGGGTGTACCACATCTAGGGGAAAACTGCTGTGGCCTGCAGACCCTGCTCTGTTGCCCAAATTCAGAGATCTGGGTTGGCTGAGATTTCCATTGAGAATGCACTGCTGTTCAAGTTTCTCCAGTCCTGCTTCCTCCTCTCACTTTCACAGCTTCTGATACCTAAAGCATTCCCTAAGAAACCTCATTCATGCTTATTTCTACTGAGTCTGCTTCCCAGGCAGCTCAATTACTTGCTGATGTTCAGTTACTATACTTCTTAACAATTCTCTAGGTCAAGGAGCATGCCCACCTCTTCTGGTTCTTTGGGGTTGAGTCAGGATTTCTAGAACTAAATTTGCCCAGACTAGTATAATAAAATATAAGAAAAAAATGAGTCTATATGAAGGCAAGAAAAGAAGAACTGAAGCAGTAGCGTGCAAATGGGCACTAACTGTATTATTTTCTTACAAGGTGGACTTCTTTGGGGATAAATAAATTAGAACTGTCAAGGGTACTTAACCTGAGATTAACTGGCAGGTGGGCACAGGAGACAACTTGGTGCTCAAAAAACTACTCTGCTTCCACTTCAGTCCTGGAGATAGAGAGGTTGTCAAGTACACACACAGTTACTTCATATGCATAGTACCAATCCCCTGAACAGCTAGGGTGGGCCAGGCTGAAATTCAAAACAAGAACTTATGATGCACCTCACTCCTGCAGACTGTCACTGGTACCCTGGGGTATGGGAATAGGAATATCTGTATTCTGAGGCACCCAGAGAATTCCTCAGCCATATCATTTACAACTGCTCTCCAATACTATGTGTTCTAGGTCAGGTTCCCTAGAAGCAGAATCTGAGACAGGAATCATTGTGAAAGTGATATATGGAGGGCATGGTTGCAGGTAAAATCTGTAAGGGAGGGATGAAAGAATGGGACAGAAGAAGAAGCTGAGATGCGGGTTCTGCTGAAGTCTACCCTTTGTCGGGGAACTTTAGAGCACGAATAGTCCCATAGTGTCTCACCTTGAGCAAGGAGCCCAGGCGTTTCCACTGTCGTATCTGCAGTCACTGACTGTGGGCTGCCCTCAGATGGGGACGGCAGTGGAAGGAAGTGTACCTCCCAAGCACTTCTAAATGAAATAGCTTCCCAGGCCAAGACAGTGACAGCACAGACACAGCAGTGACAGACACACTGGCCCTAGAAAGGGATGGGACCAACCATGTCTATAATACGGAGCAACTACTATCCATGCACAGGTGAGGCACAAGTGAGAAGGTGCTCTGCAGGTAAGAAATATAAATGTAAGACTGGACCCAACATGCATTGCCTTGGTGTCCTCACATGTCCCCACATCCAGTCCAGGTTAGCCACAGGAGTTTCACCCCATCATCGGATTTCCCTTGAGAATAATCTCTGTTCCTGCTGGAAGGACCCTTGAAGGGATTTCTGCAGGCTTTAATAGAGGAGGATTCAGATGGGAAAATGAAAAGAGAGGAACATTATCTACTTGGCTCTTGGATCACACTAGATATTGCATGGAGATCTGACCAGAAGTAAGAGTGAAATACAGGATGCCTGTAGGGGGTGATGCTGTAGCCTAGCAGGAGATGGTGGTAGTCCAGTTAGGCTTCTGGCTGTGGCAATGGGCAGATGTGGAGAGAGGTTGTATTTCGGAAGTGGGGACAAATAGTTGATATATTGATTATGGTTTGGATGTAGGGGATTGCTAAAAAAGAAAGAAAAGTCAATAATGACGTCTGGGTTTCTACCTTACGCAACAGAAAGAGAGTGATGCCATTTATTTGTGAAGACTAGTGAATGAGAAGGAGATATTTGGGGACAGACTCAAGAATTCATTCTGGACAAATCAAGCTGCGTAAGAGAAACCCAAGAATATATGTCTAATAAGCAGTGAAATATATACACCTAGAGATCAGTGGAACGATCTTGTCCATTGATCATCATCATCATCATTAAGCAAGGCACTTAACCCTTTGGAGACTCAGTTTCTTCATAATAAAGTGGGGATAATAATATCTATCTCCCTAATTCATAGAATTGTGAGGATCAAAATGAAATACTATATGGATGAGCACTTTGCAAACATCCACATAAATGTATGAATATGTGTGTATGGACAATATTCAGCATTTCAGTGAAAAACAATCCTTTACTGTCTCGCATGTTGGGTTCTCGTTACCATCGTTCTAAATTCCATATATATGTGTTAATATACTGTATTGTTGTTTTTGCTTCTGGCTTACTTCGCTCTGGATAATGGGCTCCAATTTCGTCCATCTGAGTAGAATTGCTTCAAATGAATTTTTTTTTAATGCTGAGTAATATTCCATTGTGTATATGTACCACAGCTAGACACAAAGTAATCATATGTCTGCAAATATATTGGTGCCTTCACAACAGACTTGTACACAAGTGAACTACTCCACATATTGGAAAATTCTGCCTTGACGGTGGGTAAATCATCCCGAAAAGCTTTAGTGATTCTTTAATAGCAACCAAAGAGCATGAAACTGTCTCCTACACCTATAATCAAGGTTACAAGCTTTTACTCTGAAACTAAAATGATGAATTAATGTTTTGCCTGAATTTGTTGATACAATAAATAGTACACATTTTACATTAAAAAAAAAAAAAACAATCCTTTATACAAATTCCTACCAGCAATATTCACATGTGGTTGTCATGGATATAGTGACTGATCTATGTTAATTCAATGAGAATTCGCCCTTTGTGAGTCTGTAATGTGTAACTGGCTCTAGATTAGCATTTCCACATGTCTGTTCCCACCAGACACTTGGTATTTTTGAGGACACTTAAGAAACAGACATATAAGTGGTGCTGAGCACTGAGAAAGAGTAACCAAAAAAATTGCCAAAGAAAGCTCACCAGTGCATGTCAAATAACAGTAAATATTAAGTAGTCAGAAACTAGAAACTTTCTTTAAGAGATAACAAGAGTCTATAGAAAAATACTCTTTCTTAGCCTTTACTTCACTTTCCTTATCATACTAATCTAAAGAATCATACTTTCCAAGCAGAAACAATAAGCATTTTCCTGTTAGAATTTCCTGTAGATACAATGAACACTCCTTTGGCCTCTGAAGAACATCGTTCCAATAAGATGCAAAGTGAGTGTGAAAGTTCCAGTAACTTCTGAGGGGTTAACCCTATTTATACAGGGCTCCGTCTCTTTGAACAGACCTTCTGGAGTCATAACCAGGCTAATTAATCCTCTCCATGGAATCACTCTGGCAGACAGAGTCTGGTGCCAATGCTAAAAAAAATATAGACATAGACAAGAGAGGTACTGTAGTTGTACCACCAAATACCCTATACTGACAGCCAGATAAAGTAATCAATGATAATGAAGCAAAAATTCTGGAAATCTGTCACGGCAGCAGGAAATGTTTATCTCAATGACCAGTCTACAATAGACTTGGTCAGTTGGGGTCCTTTTAAAACCAGTTAAAAGATAAAATGCATGATTGCAGCTTTTGGTGGTGGTAATAGACATTTTCAGTAACTTACTAAACTTTATCTTTGCTGTATGCTTTGAGGATAACTTTCAGAACATAAAATCAAAATATTAGAGATAAAATTATTGCATTTATTAAATTAAGCTTTAATTTTCTTGCTGTTTAATTGATTTCATTTTTTACTTAAAGATGGTCAGTACTAAGATCTTACCTAAATACTAAGTGCTAGAATTTATTATTGTGAAGACTTTCTAGTGTCTTTGAAAATGTTAAGCTTATGTGACTAGAATTTGAGATAGACAAGTAGAAGGCCTTCGGAACTCAGGGTGATGTGAGTAGGAAAGATGAATCTCTGGGTGGGAAGGGGTGTCCCTGCAATTTTTTTCTTAGGTGTATAGGCAGTATTAGGGCAAGAAAGGGTCTCCTTTAACATTTTCCTTACTTTAGTGATGTCCAGAATGATGTACACAAAATCTTTTATTTAAATTTATTTTTATTTACTCCTTTTTACTACTGTATATATTTAATGATGAATATAGTTTATTAAAGGTCTAATTTACATATAAAATATATTTATATAAACACATATAACTATATATACACAGACATAGTATATTTACATACTTAGATGTTTTCGTGATAATGATGAATCATCATGAATATTGGGAGACCCTTGCTCAGAGTCTCAGGTTATGATCAATCATGTTTTAAATACCTGTATAAACCAACTTGCCCTAAAACACTTTTCATATATATTATAACCATTGCAAAGGCTCTAATTCAGGACGAAATCATACCTTTCTGCAAATTCAAAAAATGAGCCTTTCTTCCAGGTGGACTTGCTTGAAAATTACAGTCTTGAGAACTGAATGGTGGCTGAATTGAAGTCCCCCTCACCGCTCAGCAGATACCCTCATGCACTGAAGAAACTGCATAAACGCCCAAATGCGTGGGCCCTGCATGTTCCACTTTCAGAGACTATGCTCAGAGCCATCACGCCCCCTGCCTCCATCTGGCTAAACTTCTGGGCAGTAGCCCCGGCAGCCTCACAAGACAGCAATCCCTTTGTGAATTTGTTTGATCGCAATCCAGAGTCTGATTCTCAGTGTCACAGCCTCAGAAAGGAGATTTTTGCCAGCATTGAAGACCAATCCATTTGATTTGACTTGAGTCGCAAAGTTATTGAATTTATTATTTTGTCTCAGAAATATGTGTCATGAAAATCAGAATCCTCTGTAAAAGCACAATAAGCTCATCTCCTTATTATAAGCAAAATTATAAGAGAAGGAAAGTTCTAATCAGAAATAAGGTACCCATCAAATGAACCAGAAGAAAATGGTATCAAGTCAAGACAGCAGATGTCTACAACTAAGAGTAGAGATGAAAAAGAAAGTAAAAGTGTTAGTCGCTCAGTCATGTCCGATTCTTTGCGACCCCATGGACTGTAGCCTGCCAGACTTCTCTGTCCATGGAATCTCCAGGCAAGAATACTGGAGTGAGTTGCCATTCCCTTCTCCAGGGGATCTTCCTGACCAGGTCTCCTGCACTGCAGGCAGATTCTTAACCATCTGAGCCACCAGGGGAATTCCCAATAGTAGAGGTGGTTGTACCAGTTAGTACCCAAAGTGCTCTAGCTACAACTACTTGGATCCCTCTCCTTATTAGATGTAATCTTGCCAAGAGCTTAGGTGATTCAATCAGCATACTGAGCTAAACAGCCACTGACTAGAACGTTCTCCCACACAGGGTTTTTAGAAAGTTACAATCTATGCATGTCTCACTGATTCTCCTTGGTGCATCCTCAGATGATAAAACATGCCCTCTTTCTAACTGGCATGCTAGTTTTCTTTACATCTATTATGACATCAAATTTGTCTTCTATCAGTCCTGGAAGGAAAGCTGTCTCTTTCAGGCTCCTGTAAATCACTGCTACTGACCTGCATGCTTCAAGTTTAATTTTCTGAGGTAAGCCCAATTTTTTGCAGCTTCTTTGGGATGCCAAACCATATCTCCAAGTGTTGTAACATGCTGCTCATACTGCCTCCAGGTCTGCCATTACCTTTCACAAACAATGATCAGATTCTCAGAATTCAGATAGCCATCTCCACACCTGTAGATTCCCTGGTCAACTAATGCTGGTCATGTGACAGCATCAAGCAGCAACGAAACATAACTAGGACACTGTTATGCTATATCCTCTCATAACCAAGAATGTGTCCATGGCAAACACTTCCTTCTGATAAATTTATTATTATAATGTTGGCAGCTAATAGTGATGTAACAAGGGGAAAGCCATGTATTTAGACTCTACTGAAAATAAACTCCACCAGGGGAAAAATGTGCCCATTCATGAAGATGTTTACACTAATAGGGCCCAGCAGAGGAAAAGTATTTATTTAAAGCAAAAACATTTCTCTGAATGATGTTTGACCTCAGTTTTGTGTCAGAGTTTAGTAGAAGAATGTTTCCCTATGTATTTTCATTTTCTGCTTAATATATGCTACACTGAGAAAAAATAAATAAGTAAAAATAAGTCAGGGAATTCAGTGAACTAATGTGAATTAGTTACTAATGTTTTAAAGTTGGCAACAAAAAATAATTGCCAGAACATACAGGGGCTCATAGATCCCCAAGGTCAGCTGTTTTCTGTAAACAGTTTCTAGACGGTTAATAACATGTCCTTGAGCCAGAGTCTTGGGCCATTGCTCTGGTTTCCCATTAGATCTCCTGCAAGTGCATAAAATGTCTCTTCTCATTTTCGTGAGTGCGAATTGGCTGCCTATTCTTTATAATGGTCATTTTTTACCTTTGAACAAATTGTTAAATTTGTTATTAATCATGCATGAAAATAACTATCTGGCCTGAAACCTGGAAAAATTTATCAGACTTTACTAGTCAATTCTATTTTTGAAGGTAAAATATCATCTATTACTTAGAGCTGTACTGAACTATTTATTCATACCTCTTCAAAGAATTGTGATCTTTAGTTTCCTATTTACACAGAAAATGGTATTTTTTTTTCTTTTATGTTAAAAGCACTGAGCTAGACAGTGGGAGAAAGGTTAAAGTGAATTAGACCTGGTTCCTGCCTCCAGGAATCTGACACTCTGCACAGGGATAGTGAGACATGCACATAATTGGCTATAATGTAACAGAGCACAAAATGGGGGTCATGGAAAGAAGGACCAAATAGCCGAGGAATTCAAAGGGAACCTCACGTCCAGTGGGGCTGGTCAGGGAACACTGTCACCACAGAGGAGAAGGCATGTGAGTCGGGCATGACGCCACGAGTCAGATTTCAGAAGGCACAGATGGGGGAATGAGGCATCACAGCAGATGGAATGGCATGAGCAAGGACAGAAGTAAAGAGTACAGGGAACAAACAGTGATCCAATCTGGCTGGACCGTGTGTACTAGATTGGTTGGGAAGGGGGTTGCTTGGGAGGTAAAGGTAAGCTGAGGTTAAATTGTGAAGGGTTTTCAGTGCAGGCTTACAGAGTAAAATCTCCTTGGTGGGCAACTGAGGGAAAAGTGACTGTCTTTTATCAGAATGTGTTTAACAGCAATTCATCAGACTGTGCCATGTGGAATAGAGGTCAAGAGAGGACGGTGGGGGCTTTACGGTTGTCTGTTCCACACATGAAATGGTTAGTGGGCTTCCCAGAAGGATGCAATGAACACGGAAGTCTGAAGGGCAGCAAGAATGTCTCTGTGTGTCATTTTTGACTTAACCTATTTTTTTCTTCCCCTTTCTGAATATAGGAGTCAGAAAATCCAAACTCCATCAAGCTCAATGCTAAATGTAAATTCTAGGGAGCGACAGAATTTTAAGGGATCAGAGATGGACACTGACATCGAGTTACAGAGCTAGACTTCCAGGCAAAAACATCAGGACAGGCACAAATCAGGTCATTTTGGAGAAATTTGAGGGTGTCTAGAATGGAATTTTTTAACTCTGTGTTTTCTTTTTGATGATAATCTTAAAAAGTTATGAAAGCATACTTTGGGTCTCCTTATAAATGAGGAGTGCTTCTACTCTATTTTAGTTGCTTTCATTTTTCTATTGTATTAACACCAAATAGTACCGTTTTAATTCTCATGGGCAAATGCAGAGAAGTAATTAGTACAGAAAAGATATATCTATCCCAGTTAAAAGCCAAATGAAATTCTGCTGCTCTAAATGAACAATGAGTTCTTAATGGCTCTACTAAAGAAATGGGGAATTGAGTCCATGATCCAAAACTAAGCAGCACTAAAGACTCAGAGACCACTGTAATAAGCAACTAAGTTTTCCTAACTCAATTTAGACTTGGATTTCATTAGTTTGATAATTTCCTTGATATTTAATTTGTAAATGTTTTGATTTTATAACTGTTTGCCATCTATAAGTGTAATGAGTGCAGACCTACTTTCATTTGCACAAATGTAAGTATTACCATCTTAAAATGATATCAGTTAATTTGATGACAGAAGAATGAGCGAAATATTTTTTCATTGAAGTGGGCCCCTGCATTACTGATGTTAGGGAAACATTTGGCTCTGGCTTGCTTTTATGGTAGAGGTATGGTAGAGGTGTGCAAAATGGTCAAAGCAGAGAGGATATTCATATACTTACATTCTAAGAGTTAAGCTTGTCCATTTCTCAAGCTATAAACTTCCAAATTAATATACACAATAAAAAAAGTTTTATTTACCACCTATTCACATGTGGCAATGAACTAACTCATTTACTGTGTGATTTAACTATATGTAATATAGTTAATATATATAATATATATATATATAATATAATTATGTTATTATAATACACATTCTTAAAATTCACTCTTAAAATCTGCTTTATTTTATAGCCTGGAAAAGAGGAGTTATATAGTTAAATCACTATAAAGCAACTCTACTCCAACAAAAAATAATTTTTAAAGAATGTGTATTACGGAAGAAAGTATTTGCTATTTTTCAATTTTGTATTTGTTCTACCCTGATTTTAATAGCAGGTAGAGTCAGAGACTGTAAGATAATCTAATATATTCTTATGACAGCTAAGCAGGCAAATAAAATCAGCATATCAGTCACCACTGGGATTGTATTATTTTTAGCATGGCTGATGTGAAGTTAAGTTTAGTGGGATTCTCTATTACATTAATTGGCTACTAGTTCTGTTAAGTGTAATTAGCACTTCTATTCATATCTCAGCTCATGTGTGAATCTGGCAGCACTGTCAGAATAACACACCTGTTTTCCTACCGAGGATATCAACTGAGCAACAACTGACTGATACCTTGAATTACATTAAATATATCTAGTAGTATTTCTGATACGTGTTCAAAGACGACAATATTGAGATGTTTTTCCTCACTGGTAATATTATATAAAGAAATAAATAATTTTTCATGAGACTTACAAACTGTTAACTAAGTCATCTTTAATATACTTCCATAAAATATTCATCCCATTATCTCCATCGTACAGATTTGGGAACAAAGGTCAAAATGTCCAAAGCTTTAAGACTCTTCAACTAAGCACATTTTTAAAGTGTCCTCTTTGTGAATAAACTCACAGTAAATGCTCCCAGCAAGTGGTGGACAATTTAAGAATGACCAGTTTTAGGGTAGGAGAAATCCATGGAGAATATTAGATTAGTATTTATATGAAGACAAATGTTTAAAATAAAGTAAGTTATTAAACACAGCATAAATACAGAATCCAAGTAATGCCAGTTCAGTTCAGTTCAGCTGCACAGTTGTGTCCAACTCTTTGTGACTCCATAGACTGCAGCATGCCAGGCTTCCCTGTCCATCACCAACTCTCAGAGTTTGCTCAAACTCATGTCCATCAAGTTGGTGATGCCATCCAACCATCTCATCCTCTGTCTTCTCCTTCTCCTCCTGCCTTCAGTCTTTCCCAGAATCAGAGTCTTTTCCAATGAGTCAGTTCTTTGCATTAGTTGGCCAAAGTTTGGAGTTTGAGCTTCAGCATCAGTCCTTCCAATGAATATTCAGGACTGACTTCCTTTAGGATTGAATGGCTTGATCTCCTTGCAGTCCAAGGGACTCTCAAGAGTCTTCTCCAACACCACAGTTCAAAAGCATCAATTCTTCGGTGTTTAACTTTCTTTATGGTCTGTCTCTCACATCCATACACAATTACTGGATAAACCATAGCTTTGACTAGACAGACCTTTGTTGGCAAAGTAATGTCTGCTTTCTCATATGCTCTCTAGGTTGGTCATAGTTTTTCTTCCAAGGAGCAAGCGTATTTTAATTTCATGGCTGCAATCACCATCTACAGTGATTTTGGAGTCCAAGAAAATAAAATCTCTTGTTGTTTCCATTGCTTCCCCATCTATTTGCCATGAACTGATGGGACCAGATGCCATGATCATCATTTTTTGAATGTTGAGTTTTAAGCCAGCTTTCTCATTCTCTGCTTTCAATTTCATCAAGAGGCTCTTCAGTTCTTCTTCACTTTCTGCCATAAGGGTGCTGTCATCTGCATATCTGAGGTTATTGATATTTCTCCTGGCAATCTTGATTCCATCTTGTGCTTCATCTAGTCCAATATTTCACATGATGTACTCTGCATAGAAGTTAAATAAGTAGGGTGACAATATACAACCTTGATGTATTCCTGTCCTGATTTGGAAACAGTCTGTTGCTCCATGTCCAGTTCTAACTGTTGCTTCCTGACCTGCATACAGATTTCTCAGGAGGCAGGTCATGTGGTCTGGTATTCCTATCTCTTTAAGCATTTTCCATAGTTTGTTGTGATCCACACAGGCAAAGGCTTTAGTGTAATCAATAAAGCAGAAGTACATGTTTTTCTGGAATTCTCTTGCTTTTTCTATGTTCCAACAGATGTTGGCAATTTGGTTCCTCTGCCTTTTCTAAATCCTGCATGAACATCTGGAAGCTCTTGGTTCATGTACTGTTGAAGCCTGGCTTGGAGAATTTTCAGCATGACTTTGCTAGTGTATGAAATGAGTTCAATTGTGCAGTAGTTTGAACATTCTTTGGCATTGCCTTTCTTTGGAATTGGAATGAAAGGTGATCTTTTCCAGTCCTGTAGCTACTTCTGAGTTTTCCAAATTTGCTGGCATACTGAATGCAGCACTTTCACAGCATCATCTTTTAGAATTTGAAATAGCTCAACTGGAATTCCACCACCTCCACTAACTTTGTTCGTAGTGATGCTTCCTAAGGCCCAGAGTGAACATTGACATTTTAGGAATCAGTGAACTCAAATGGACTGGAATGGGTGAATTTAATTCAGATGACCATTATACCTACTACTGCAGGCAAGAATCCCTTAGATGAAATAGAGTAGCCCTCACAGTGAACAAAAGAGTCTGAAATACAGTACATGTGTGCAATCTCAAAAATGACAGAATGGTCTCTGTCCTTTTCCAAATAATGCCAAATAATCACAAATTTCTATGTTTTAATTTAAGAACATTATAGGTTTCTATCTCATCCTTTGATGCCCTCTCAGTCTTTGGTGCCCTCTCAGTCTCTCAACCATTGTCATGCTCATATGCCAGTTAACTGGTCTACACCTGAAAGGGGCATCACATATTCAAGCCATTTTTTCTTGTTTCTCTGAGAAGCAAATTTCCACTCAGCTCTATTCCCTCTTTTGGAAGCAAACTCAAGTAACTATTCTTTCTTGATCCCTAATTTGTTTTATACAAAACAATCACAGGGAATTTCAAATCAACTGTCCCTCTCTACCAACTCTGCAAGATTCAAGAATCTGCTTTCCTAACAGGGGCAGCTTATTTTCAAACACAACAATAAGCCCCTAGCATCATGATGAATAGTTCTAAAATCCACCAGCTCTCTCTTCAATGTGAATTAAGGCATCTCAAGCCCTGCCTATAGTTCCAAAATGACATGCCTTTTCCATCTACCTGCCTAATTGCCAGAAACATCATCATTAATCCTAATTTGGGGGATGGAGCATTACACCATGAACAACCCTATTAAATTGTAACTAGTAAAAGCAACACATTAATCCACTGATTATGAAGAAGAGATATGCAACAGAACCATCCGGTGGAGTTTTTAAAATATATATCCTGAGCTTTGCCCTCCAGAAGGTGATGCTCAGGAGGCAGGACTAAGAGGAAGGGCATGTGGAGAAAGCCCACTGAGCCACACTGATGTCCCAGCTTCCAACACACTGCAGTAATTCCTCATTAAGCATCCAAAGATAATGCAATAGGTTCATCTTATTTTTTTAAGTGTCATGAAAAAATACAAAATAGAAGGAATAAGGAAGTTTGATGGTGATATGGCAGTTAGGAAAGAAAAAGTAGGACAGAATGTTTTGCTTCAGGAAAAAAAAATCTGAGAATCCAAGGGACAACATGAAGAAACTGGGTCCCGGAAGGAGTGTGGGGGATTGGGAGAGGTAAACGGAAGAAAAGTTTTGAAACTACTTCCTAATTTAACCAGAGACAGACTCCAGTATTGAAATTTCCAGCCTTAAGTTCTCTATAACTGTGATAAACAGTTGGTGGTTCCTTAAAAAGTTAAACATAAAATTACCAAATGGCACAGCAATTCTATTTCTAGATATACACCCACAAGAATTGAGAACAGGTGTTCAAACAAATACTTGTACATGAATGCTCAGAGCACTACCATCCACAGGAGCCAAAAGGTGGAAACAATCAAAATGCCCATCAACCAATGAAGGAATAAATATATACAGTACATCTATACAATAGAGTATTATTCAGCTCTAGAAAGCCATGAAGTACAATACATCCTACAAATAGTATGCTGAGTGAAAAAAGCCAGACACAAATGGCCACATACTGCATGATTCCATTCACATGAACTGTCCCTTACAGTCCAATCCATCAAAATAGGAACAGGTCAATAGCTTCCAGGGCTAGGGATGGGCAGGGATCCACCGAAATGGGAAGTGATGCTAATGGGTACAGGATTTTCTTTTGGAGTGATGAAAAAGTCCCACAACTCGATGGTGGCAATGGTTGTACAACATTGTGAATGTACTTAATGCCACTGAACTGTACACTTTAAAATGGTTAAACTGGTAAATTTTATGACATGTGGATTTTAACACAGTTTTATTAAGTGCTATAAAAGTATGCTGTTTTTCATTCAAACTCTGCCACATCCTATTGGAACTCTGAAGAAATGCACTTGCCAGTAAGCTACTCATGGACCTGGTGGTGCTTTCACAGCCTTCTGTCTCCCTTCTACATTGAATTTACAGATAGTGCCAAGTGTCTGTCGATAGGAAAAACTGGTCAAGTACAGCATCTCAAGTTACTCTGTGCCTTAGATGAGATGAGTAGAGGAAAGGGGCAATGACATTAGAACAGTGTGGGTTCCTACACTGGATTTTAAGTCACTAGACCTCACACACCCTCTAGAAAATTTCATAGATTGACAGGTGACAACCACAATAGGCACCCTCTGACTGCAACCAGTCCCATCAGTTCATGGCAGATAGGTAGGAAAAAAGTAGAAACAACATTGGATTTCATTTTTTTGGACTCCAAAATCACTGTGGATGGTGACTGCAGCCATGAAATTAAAAGATGCTTGCTCCTTGAAAGAAAAGCTATGACCAGCCTAGACAATGTATTAAAAAGCAGAGACATTACTTTGCCAATAAAGGTCTGTCTAGTCAAGTCTATGGTTTTTCCAGTAGTCATGTATGGATGTGAGAGTTGGACTATAAAGAACACTGAGTGACAAAGGATTGATGCTTTTTAACTGTGGTGTTGGAGACATCTCTTGAGAGTCCCTTGGACTGCAAGGAGATCAAGCCAATCAATCCTAAAGGAAATCAGTCCTGAATATTGATTGGAAGGACTGATGCTGAAGCTGAAACTCCAATACTTTGGCCACCTGATGTGAAGAACTGACTCATTGGAAAAGACCCTAATGCTGGGAAAGATTGAAGGCAGGAGGAGAAGGAGAAGACAGAGGATGAGATGGTTGGATGGCATCACCAACTCGATGGACATGAGGTTGAGCAAGCTCTGGGAGTTGGGGATGGACAGGGAAGCCTGTTGTACTACAGTCCAAGGGGTCAGAAAGAGTCAGACATGACTGAGTGACTGAAGTGAACTGACAATGTAGGCATGTGGAAAAAAAATGAAGCTATTTTCTGGGGAATTTGGAGAATTCCCTAACTACCTAATTACTGGCCTCCAAAGTATTCAGCTCTGAGAGTTAAACAGTGGAGGAAAGTATGTTTCTCTAAGGGGAATTTGTCTTCTGATTATAGACTCTGGTAGTCCCTAATGTCATTTCTCTGTCGCTGGTCTCTCTGGGTTTACAGTCACAAGGTCTTTGATACATAGCTCATCACAGTTGATTATCTTTTTCTCGGTTTAGATAACTTAGAAAGGAGAATGCACTCCCTAAGTATCATTTTAGCAGACATAAGCAAAGGAGAAAAATTTGTAGGTAGCACTCAAGTTTGTAAATACATTTTCAGAGAGTTTTGGATGGAAGGTGATTCAACTACATGTTTACACAGATTGCTTCAGGGTGGCTATTGGTAATATATGGCTATTTCACTTTTTTTCTTTTAATGTATTCCTGTGTTTCTGAATTTTCTGCAGTAGGTATATATTTATTATTTTTAATGTAATAAAAGAAAAAGCATCATTTTATTTTTGGCCTAATGTTAAGTAAAAGTACATTTATGTCGAAGCTCAAGCAAATTGCTATCATTGCTGATCTGTCTGCTAACTTTACCTGCCTCTAACTGGTTTTCATCTTTCTGGTTATTATTTTGTCAATAGCAGCTTCTAAACTTTTGACATTGTTGTTATCTTTGATAGCTATCAGAACTTTTTTTAGAGTTGAAGTCAATAAACTGGTATATAGGTCTAAAAGATAATAATATGCAAATAGAACAGATTCCAATGAGAAAATCAACAAAATTTTCTTTTCTAGACTCTTTACTGAAGTATGATATACATAAAGAAGAATGCATAAACCGAAAGTGTCAAGCTCAATCACAAAATGAACATAACATCACCCAAGTAATGAAACAAATTATTACCGGCCCCTGGAGGGCCCCAACAGGCCTCCTCCATCCCAACTCCATCTTCCTCTTTAAGGCTAACTGCCATCCTCATCTCCAGCAACACAGACCTGCTTTGCCTATTTTAAAATATTACATAAATGAATCATACACTAAATGCTTTGGTGTCTGACCAATTTTCGTGTAACCCAATCTTTGTTAAGTTGTGTGTAGCAGTACTTTCATTTTTGTTGTTTTATAATATCGTGACATTGTATAGAAGACAGGAATCAAGACTATCCCCAAGAAAAAGAAATGCAAAAAAGCAAAATGGCTCTCTGAGGAGGCCTTACAAATAACTATGAAAAGAAGTGAAGTGAAAAGCAAAGGAGAAAAGGAAAGATATACCCATTTGAATGCAGAGTTCCAAAGAAGCCTTCCTCAGAGGCAAATGTAAAGAAATAGAGGAAAACAGTAGAATGGGAAAGACTAGAGATCTCTTCAAGAAAATTAGAGATACCAAGGGAACATTTCATGCAAAGATGGGCTCAATAAAGGACAGAAATGGTATGGACCTAAGAAAAGCAGCAGATATTAAGAAGAAGTGGCAAGAATACACAGAAGAACTGTACAAAAAAGATCTTAATGACCCAGATAATCACGATGGAGTGATTACTCACCTAGAGCCAGACATCCTGGAATGTGAAGTCAAATGGACCTTAGGAAGCATCACTATGAACAAAAATAGTGGAGGTAATGGAGTACCAGTTGAGCTATTTCAAATCCTAAAAGATGATGCTGTGAAAGTGCTGCACTCAATATGCCAGCAAATTTGGAAAACTCAGCAGTGGCCACAAGACTAGAAAAGATCAGTTTTCATTTCTATCCCAAAGAAAGGCAATGCCAAAGAATGCTCGAACTACCACACAATTGCACTCATCTCACACTCTAATAAAGTAATGCTCAAAATTCTCCAATTGCTCACAATTCTCACAATTGCTTCAGCAATATGTGAACCAGGAACTTCCAGATGTTCAAGCTGGTTTTAGAAAAGGCAGAGGAACCAGAACCAGAGAACAAATTGCCGACATCCGCTAGATCACCAAAAAATCAAGAGAGTTGCAGAAATATCTCTATTTCTGCTTTATTGCCTAAACCAAAGCCTTTGACTGTGTGGATCACAATAAACTGTGGAAAATTCTGAACGAGATGGGAGTACCAGACCACCTGACCTGCCTCTTGAGAAACCTGTATGCAGGTCAGGAAGCAACAGTTAGAATTGGACATGGAACAACAGACTGGTTACAAATAGGAAAAGGAGTACGTCAAGGCTGTATATTGTCACTCTGCTTATTTAACTTAAATGCAGAGTAAATTATGAGAAATGCTGGGCTGGAAGAAGCACAAGCTGGAATCAAGATTGCCGGGAGAAATATCAATAACCTGAGATATGCAGATGACACCACCATTATGGCAGAAAGTGAAGAGGAAGTAAAGAGCCTCTTGATGAAAGTGAAAGAGGAGAGTGAAAAAGTTGGATTAAAACTCAACATTCAGAAAACTAAGATTATAGAATCTGGTCTCATCACTTCATGAGAAATAGATGGAGAAACAGTGGAAACAGTGGCTGACTTTACATTTTTGGACTCCAAAATCACTGCAGATTGTGATTTCAGCCATGAAATTAAAAGATGCTTACACCTTGGAAGGAAAGTTATGACCAAACTAGACAGCATATTAAAAAGCAAAGACATTACTTTGCCAATAAAGGTTTGTCTAGTGAAGGCTATGGTTTTTCCAGTAGTCATGTATGGATGTGAGAGTCGGACTATAAAGAAAGCTGAGTGCCGAAGAATTGATGCTTTTGAACTGTGGTGTTGGAGAAGACTCTTGAGAGGTCCTGGGTCTGCAAGGAGATCCAACCAGTCCATTCTAAAGGAGATCAGTCCTGATGCAAAGAGTTGACTCATTGGAAAAGACCCTGATGCTGGGAAAGATTGAGGGCAGGAGGAGAAGGGGACAACAGAGGATGAGATGGCTGGATGACATCACCGGCTCGATGGACATGGGTTTGGGTGGACTCCAGGAGTTGGTGATGGACAGGGAGGCCTGGCATGCTGCGTTTCACGGGGTCGCAAAGAGTCAGACACGACTGAGCAACTGAACTGAACTGAAACTAGCAAATACACAAAAATATTATATCATTAATGGCTCCTAATATCACAAAAGAGATATAACCATAAATAGACACCGTCACCTAAAACGAAAGTCTCTAGATCTAACTTTCGGTTTCTAATAGATATAAAGGAAAGAGGATTTCGGTGAATGATAGCTTGAGGTGCAATCAGCAAAATAAAAAATGTGGAAGCCTAGACATAACAAACGCCTTCTTCAATGAATTAGTTACAAGAAAAAAAAAAGGGAAGAAGGGGAAAGCCTATAAATTAAAAGAAAATTAAGAGTCATATCAACAATTTGCAATTCACAAACACTATTTGAATTCTGATTTGAACAATTGTTTAAGAAGATGTTATGAAATCTGGGAGATGTGACCACTGAGTAGTTATTTGTTGATGTTAATAAACTATTATTAATGGTTTGGAGAAGGCAATGGCAACCCACTCCAGTAATCTTGCCTGGAAAATCCCATGGATGGAGGAGCCTGGTGGGCTGCAGTCCATGGGGTCACAAAGAGTTGGATATGACTAAGCGATTTCACTTTCACTTTTCACTTACATGCATTGGAGAAGGAAATGGCAACCCACTCCAGTGTTCTTGCCTAAAGAATCCCAGGGACAGGGGAGCCTGGTGGGCGCCTTCTATGGGGTCGCACAGAGTTGGACATGATTGAAGCAACTTAGCAGCAGCAGCATTAATGTTTTAGGTATGAAAATGTGATTATGCTGTCTTAAAAGAGTTCTTAGCTTTTAGAGATACATACTGAAATATTATAAATAGAATGATTTGACATCTTGGAGTTTCTTCAAAATGATCCATCTGCAGTTGGCAGCAAGATTTGCCATGATTTGAAAATTGATCAGGACAGGTGATAGGAATGTGGGTCTTCTCTGTACTAATACTTCTTTGATTTGTGTGAGAATAATAAAAAGTTCAAAATTCTAGAACATCTACAAATATCCCCAAACTTTGTACCTAAGATATAAATATATCTTCTCTCTTGGGTAAATATCAAAACTTAGAAATACCTGACTATTTTATAGCTAAAGAGAGAGACATCACAGGGCTGGAGGAGAGGTAGCCAGATTGAGCTTAGCCATGTTGAGCAGGCCAGCAGAACTTATATTTCAGCCCATGTCTTTAAAAGGATGATTTTCCAGAGTGAGTTCAACATTAATTTTCTGATCAACCTAGGGGTAGTAATGCAAAGCTTCTGTTTCACTCTGCTACTTCTTAACACACATACTTCATGGAATTTTATAACCAAGAGTTAGAAAATGGGGGAATATTATTTCAAAGGATCTTGGCAGAATTTCTCATAGGAACAGAATTGTCTTTTGTTAAGCAAAACACCTTAATGAGCCATTTAGGTAGAACAATGGTGATCTTCTAGAAGAGAGTAAAAGAAAAAAAAATAAATGCCTTTTTATATTTCTGTTAAAATGAAAAGAATCTGGATGGTGCACAGGGAGCCTCTAAAGAGGTGAGTGGCCTTAAAAGAAAGAAGAGGGGTACATAGACAGAGAAGGAACCCAGCATTCTGGAGGAAAGTCTTTTTAAGGAGGAAAGATTGTCCATAAAGAATTCAGCAGTGCTAGCCATGACTGCGGGGCTATGTAGAACAGCAATGGCTAAATTTCAATTTTGAAGTATCTGTGGTAATGTGATCCCCCCAACCCCTCATTAGTGCCAAATCATAAGTAAAAGCAACTGCCCACACAGCCATATGTGGGTGGTTCCTGGAAGAGAATCAAAGGCAAGACAGCTGCTCTTTATGTTGAGTTAATGTGGGGAGAAGTAGGAGTCCGAAGAAGAGATGTGTGTTCAGTAGAACCAGAGAAACACATGCCTTGAGGGTGTGGATGACCATCAAGAATTCTCAGACATTGGGGAGGCGGGTGGGAAACCTAGGGGTAAAGGCTTGAGCCAGTTCATCTGACTCTTACAAGAAAAAATAAATAATAAAGGATGACTCTGCAAAGACTAGAAGATTTGGGGATGTCTATGATGCTATGTTTATGATGCTAACTCTGGGAGAACACTTAGAAGACCATTTAGACCACCAAGTTCTGTAATCCTATAATGTAACTTATGGAAAAGACCCTAATAACCCAGAACAGCATTTTTTTAACTCCATCCACAAAGCCCCTGGTTTCTCAGAGGTGGCCCAGGGACTTCCAGAAGGAGCATGGATTAGGGCCCCTAATTCTTGATTAATCTGGAAGAGTTACTCTACATTACCTATAAGGATTCCATTGTGAACCTTATTTTTTTTTTAAGATTTTTGCCGCTCGCTGAAAAGAAGAAAAGGGCATTGATATTATCTAACTGCTTCATGTTATAGAAAGGCAGAGGATTGAAAAAATGCTAGGGGACTTGCCCATCATCACATAGCAGAGTAGAAGTTAGAATCCAGTTCTTCTGATTCCCAGTCCCTTCCATTCTCCTCCTGACTGAGAAGCTAACAAAGGTGCCAATGGAAAATGGATGTACACTCAGAACTGGGTTGGCCTCTGCAGTTTTATAGGTTCTCAGCCTCACATAGAAGTCACTGGAGGCCAGACAACAGGAGTCTTCTCCACAGCATAAACCACATGATGGAGGAAGGTCTGCAGGCTAGAGGATACCTTTTCCCTCTCTCTTCCTGCTGCAAATATCCATCTAATCCTGTTTCAAGGGCCTGGGCTGGGAATGGAATGGACTGGGAATCAGAAGAACTGGATTCTAACATCTGCTCTGCTATGTAATGATGGGCAAGTCCCCTATGGCTGAGAGAAAAGTCCCAGCTTTATCTGTCCACCTGTTTCATTGCCATTGTATGAGACAGTCTGAGCTGCCTTCTCTTGTATTGCCCTATTTTTTTTCCTTCCAGTTTTTTGAAATATAATTGATATATAACAGTGTATAAGTTTAAGATGTACAGCATGACTTGACCCTAATCTGTTTCTAACAGAGTCGACTGCAATCTCTCTACCAAGTTCTATCTCAAAAGCCAAAAGTGAAATTTCAGCAAAGTCTCAGGCATAGTAGAAGGAGGACAGGACTGAGGAAGAAAATTCCCAGATCAACAAGACAGTTCTACCAATTAGCTGAGTGGCCAGAAGTCAATTAATTAACTCTTCATCTGTAAAATGATTCAAACAATACTTACTTCATAGGGGTACTGAATAAAGATAAAATGAAGTAAGCTATTTAAAACATCTACCCCAGGACATGTTAGTCATTCAGTAAATATTGGTTGGATTATTTTTTCACATTTTTTCATGTTCAGCCTCACAAAGTGGCACTACAGTATTCTCTTGGCCTTCTACCCTTGGTACACAGCAAAGGCAAGAAAACCAGCAGCAGCTAGAAAGGTCTTGAAGATGAATTTCTTGTCTATGACTGAATTCAGGATGTTTTCCCTAGGACACTGCTGTGTCCACAGTAAAAACCAAAGTTATTGCCCTCCAGAAAATATGATCTGAAAAAAATGGCAGAGTTTTTATGTGATCACAGTTGATTGTCTGCCCAGACCACTCTTCCTCCTGGTGGTCTCTTGGGATTTAGGGGAAATGTTGGCATCTTAGAAAATATTTTATTCTGTTGATTCAAATTTGTAGAGGAAGTCAGCCACACAGATCCTCCTCAAGCAGGTGAATTCAACCAACTCTGAAGGAAACTCAGCTCCCTCCCTTCACATAAGACATTTTAGATCAGTGGACCCCCACCCAGCCTTCCATGGCAGCAGCAAATGCATGCTCTCATCCTTCCCTTCCACGAGGCCCTATGACAGTGTTCTTCCTCAAATGCACACACTCAGTTCACTGACCTGATTTAAACAGTGGCTATAAATTTCCCACAGTGGAGAAGCTGCCCCATCTCCCTGTAATGCAGGTCCAGGAGCCCACTTGTTTCATATGTAGTCATTCTGTAACCTTATACATGGATTCCCTGGTAACTTAGCTAGTAAAGAATCAACTTGCAACACAGGAGACCACAGTTCAATTCCTGGGTCAGGAAGATCCCCTGGAGAAGGAATAGGCTAGCCACTCCAGTATTCTTGGGCTTCCCTGGTGGCTCAGATGGTAGAGAATCTGCCTACAATGCGGGAGACCTAGGTTCGATTCCTGGGTTGGTTAGATCCTCTGGAGAAGGACATAGCAACCTACTCCATGGACAGAGGAGCCTGGCAGGCTATAGTACATTGGGTCGCAAAGAGTCAGACACAACTGAGTGACTAAGTACACAACCTTATACATAATCTCGTCCTGCTCTCAGATGACAGTCTTCCTTCCTAATTACAAATTCACTGTTTTGAACAAACTAAAGGCCTAATTATAACAGTTTTTCTAGAGTTTCATCTAATTTACAACTCCCCAAATAGCCTCAATTTATAAGCATAAGTTCAGGAGAAAAAAACTGCATGAAAGTTGAGACACATTGATGATTGTATCCATCAGCAACTGTCACAATGCTAAGTCACAAACCAAGAACTTAGTGACTACATCATAAGGCTCTTCCCTAGAGTGAAGGCAGGTAGGACAACTCTATTCCACGAGCACTCATCCTGGGTCCCTGGCTGAGGAAGCAGCAGCCATTATCATGGGAAGAGATCAGAGCCCCCAGAGCTTCATATGGACACATAAAGCATCTAAAGGCCTAGGACTGGAACTCACACACTGTCATTGCCTGCTATATTTCATCAGCTGAAGCGAATCACAACGCCAAGTCCCCATTGGTAGCGATGGAAGTATATTTCTCCAATGGAGGCAGTGGTGAGCGAAAGAAGGAATATTTGTTCAACAGTGGTCTACTCCACAGGGCTTCACCCATGGCTCAGCAGTAAAGAATCCACCTGTGACACAGGAGACACAGTGTTCGATCTCCTAGAGGAGGAAATGGCAACCCTCTCCAGTATTCTTGCCAAGAAAATCCCATAGTCAGAGGAGCCTGATGGGCTACTGTCCATGAGAAAGAGTTGGACACAACTGAGCACACACCCAAGCACAGTCTACCTCACAACACCTATGTACATGCCAACTGTTTCTTTATTCCTTGTATGCTCAGTGTTTCCCTGCATCTCAATATTAATGTCTTCCTTGCCCAGAGTTACAAGTTAGATAACACTATACTTCTACAAATCAGAAAATTGTCTATCACAACAAAACCTGCATGAGGTCTAACCACTGTCCCCTACTTAGCACTAGGTAAGAAATCTGGACTAAGACATTCTGCTAGTTGTGTGTAGCAATCACTAGAAATAAATGCATGTATAAATGGTGTACAGTTTAAACACACATACACACACTCCCAAACCACAGACATTTTTGTAAATTCGCCAGTGCCATGGAGAACCTCTAGCTTGTGGTCTGGCCTTTCATGTGGAGTTTTACTTGAGTATTTACTTTGGAATTTGATAAACACAGCTATTCACAAGGCCATCACCACATGGTACATTTGCTACCACAGAAACACAGAACTTCTTCTGTAGGAACATCCCCTATTCATCCTGCAAGCTGAATCCCTGCCGTTTCCTAAAGATCCCACAAAATGACTGTACATATCACACAGTAATTTGGAACAGGGGGTAATCATTCATTCTGCACAGCTCTTCTTTGGCCTCCTTCCTATGGCAAAATTACCATCATTGTGTTTTACTTTAAAACTTAAAAAAGAGAGAGAGAGAGAGAGAGAGAAAATATGGTCTCACTTGAACAACTGAGAAGTTGGAGTGACAGGGATGAAGACCTGGCTAGGGCGGGTCTTCTGGAACTGTGTCTGCTTTTGCTACCAAATTACATCTTAAGGAGTAGAAAAAAGAACAATGAACAGGCTGACCTGGAATGAACCTCAGAATTTGCCTGTCATTTAATTTTTTCTTGTAATGATGAAGGAGAACAACCATGTCTGTCAGCTTCCTATGTGCTCAGAATTTAAGCTGAGAGAGATTCAGCAGGAGACCGGATAGAAAGTGCAACACCAGTCTTAAAGCCCCAGAAGAGACCACACAGAGAAGAAAATGCCCCAGCTCTGTAATCAGACAGATGCGGGTTTCCATCCAGACTTGCTCCTTCCTCTGTCATTGGGCAAAACTGCTTAAGTTACTTTTTGCTGCATAATAAACCACCTCAAAATTCAGTGGTTTAAAACGACAACCATCTGACCACAGTCACAGTTTCGTGGGTCTAGGATGAGAGCAGCGCTTGGCGGAGACAGACTGCCTCTGCTCCGCAGTGTCTGTGGTCTCAGATAGGCTAGCACAGAGGGCTGGGAATGACTGGGATGACCCTACTCCGGACACAGGTGGGGGCCCGGATGCTGGCTGCGCTTAGTCTTCTTGATTCTGCTCCACATAGTATCTCATGGGGCTGGAATGTCCAAGATAACTTCTGGGCTAAGATCACCAAAAGATTGGTGCTGGCCAAATATGCCCATCTGTCTGTCTCTCGCCCTCTCTCTCCTCCACCACCCCTTCCTCCTCTTTCTCTTCTTCTCTCTTTCTCCTTCTCCCTCTCTTTCTCTTTCATTCCCTCTGCCCCTCTCTTCTTCCCACTGCCCCTCCCCCAGCTAGGTAGCCTCTCCTTATGGTTGACTTGAGCTTACTCAAAGCATGACAGTCTCAGAGTACTTGAACTTCTTACGTGCCATCTAGAACAGAAGCAAAAACTATCAGGTCTCTTAAAGATTAGACCCAGAGAAGGCAATGTCACTTTTACCACATGCTATTGGTCAAACCAACCAGTCTCAAGGGCCAGTTCAGATTCAAGGGAAGAGAGAAAAATACCCAAGCTCTCGATAAGAATTGGAGACAGTTTTAATCTATCCCAGACTCAGTTTCCTCATTTGTGAAACAAAGGCAACAACCATAGGAAGAAGTTTTGTAAAATGAATATACGACTGTTTTGAATGCTTGTAAAATATTTGACATTTAGGTAGCATTTCAAATGGTAGCCTTTACTATCAAGAGAGTTTATTTGAACAAGGAACATCTAAAACTCCCAAGATCAGATGTTGGTCTCACTGATGTGAAGGAAAGAGAGAACAAAACTTTTCAGTAAACATATAGCCAAGATAAAATATAATGTATTATAAATGTACCCATTCTATTGTTTCCTTCTGTTGTTATTAACTTTCTACTGTTTCCATGGTTCAGATGAATCTAATACCAATTTCTTATGGTAAAACAGAAAACCATTATGGTGCAACTGTATTATAATCTTGGGGATGAGGTGGGTGAGGAATATCCTGGTGGTGAGAGCAGCTTAGAAAGAAGTCCTGTTGTTGGAACCTGATTGTGTATGCAAGCCTTCTTCTACAGTCATACAATGGATGAAGAGAAGAACTGACCTCCTATGGAGACAGAGTCTCCCCTGGGTTGTGGACAAGGCACTGGAGAGCAGAGAACAGGAGTCAGAGAAGAGAACTCAAGTTGAAATTCCAGCTCTGATACTCACCCCAAGACAAGTTCCTTACCTCACTGTACCTCCATATCTTCAACACAGAGGTATGTAGTCTGAGGCATGGCACACCCAAAGCATATCGAAGTCCCTTCTTTCAGGACCTGGTCATGTCAGGGTACAGAACCACTGAGTGCCTCAGATTTTGTCTGTGTTCTCTACTTTAAACTTCCTGTCCCGCTAAGTACTTTCATACTGACAGCACAGGTGGCTTTTGTTTTGGATTGGAGAGTTAACTCACTTAATTCTCAGGTGGTACAGGTGGCTCAGTGGTAAAGAATCTGCCTGCAGCAAATGTAGGAGATGCAGCAGATGTGGTTTGATCCCTGGGTCAGGAAGATCACTTGGAGAAGAAAATGGCAACCCACTCCAGTATCCTGGGCAATCCCATAGACAGAGGAACCTGGCGGGCTACAGCCCATGGGGTCACAAAATAGTCAGACATGACTTACCAACTTAACACACAGCCTGGAGGTAACTTGAGAAATTGAGTCTCCAGAGGAGAAGGCATATCCAAGTAGGCTCACTTGACTGGCTAGCTCAGTAGCTCCCAAGCTTTTGCTAAATTCACAAATAATACCACACAGATTAACATTGATTTTATCTTTACCTACATCATTTTTCTTCCTCAGACCATAAGTTCCTCGAAGCAGGGTCCATGGGCTTTCTTTTGTACACGTTTTACATTTTTTTCCAGCAGGAGGATGAAAGGTAACCTGGTGTACTAGAAAAAGTGCAAAGTTTGGACTCAAATGGCCCCTTCATTTTATTATGTATTAGCTGGTGACCCTGAACTAATCTCTTAAATCTCTCTAAACCAGTGATTCCCAAACATGGCTGCACATTTGAATCATTTTTATTAGTGTTGTTTTTTTTTTTCCCAAACACTAGTGCCCAGCTTCTACCCCCAGGCTTCCTGATGTACTGGCATGGGTTGCTGCCTAGGCACCAAGAGTTCTGAAACTCCCCAGGGAATTCTATAGCTGGGTTTGGAAATCCCTCCTCTAAACTATTAATACAAATTCCCTCCTCTATAAAACAGTGGTGAAAATTGTCCCAATTATAAACAGCTAATGAAACATTTTAACAAGATTGTAGATGGTAAAGGGTTGGCATATTATACATGATCTGAGAATAATATTCAGCTTTGTTAGCTGGTGGTGGCGGAAGTCGTGAGCCACAGTACGATGAAGACTCATGAGGACTCTCCCAGCCTAGCTAGCTAGGGAGCATATTTAGATCCCTTTAAATGTCAGTCCAATTTCTATTTCTATACATCTGGAACTTTTTCTGACTTGTAGAAAAAGTCAGAGGCATCACCGCAGAGGCATCTTTTGTTTGGATTTACCTGCAAGTGACATGGACACTTGACTGTCTCACCTTGCAGAGCGATGAGATGACATGTCCTGTGAGTCTAATTACTAACTAGAGAAACTTTTATGGGGTCATCAAATTTTACAGGGCTAACTTAAACATGTGAGGAGAAAATTTTGGTACCAAGTTGCATCTGAGCCTTTGAAACTATTTTGGGTCAGCTACATAGCAGAAGTTTGGGCCTGGCAGAGAGCCGTAAAACTGGGCCAAAAATAAACCAAAGACCATTATAAAAATGTTCCAAGTGCCAAATGCGTGAGATGCTAAAATTGCAATATAATGGAGTAAAAATTTACAAAAAAGGCTTTCCAATGGTGGTACTAAGTGTTCCAACCCAGAGGAAGAGAGTTCAGAGGGAGAAGTCAGGGGAGTGAACCCAGTCCCTGGAAAGAAGCCTTCCAGAGAGCCATGAGTGCCTCTGTCCCAGCTATTTACAATTTATTACCCATCGGGTGTCACAGGCATTGATTTTCTCTTCCCTATCAGAGAGCACAGGCAGAATAGCCAGGGTACGGAGAAGAGTTTTCATAAAAATTAACTGGGCCATTCAGCTTTTCACCGTATTTAGCAAATGCTGCTCCATTTGCCCTTTTCCTGACCTGGACCTGCTCTTCCTGCTTCTCTCACATCCAGCGGATCCACAGTGTACTTGTGCACATCCACACATTATTTATTTATGGCCTTATTTTCATGAACTCCAGAAAAGGTGGTGATTTATCCTTGGTACAGGCCTGTGGTAGAGGTTTTAGGAAAGGTGGCAGCAAGCACTGGACTACTTCCTTCTGGTTTTTTTCTGCCTGCCAGTCTCAGACTGCTCTGCTCAGTCCATACCCCTCCCTCCTTTTCCCTAATTAGGAACTGCTACCAATTGTACATGGACAGATTTATGCATGGCTGGGGACCAGCTAGTCTCCCACTGATTGTCTAAAAGAAGAGTATGTTCTATGTCAAAAATCTTTTGCATGGAGTCCAACTGTTTTCTTGGAAATAGCTCCTTTGACCCAGGCCCATAATTTTTTTTTTAGGTTTGAATTTTATGGGTCTGATGCAAAGTCTGTCAACATTTTCTTTCTGAGACTTATTCAGGGTACAGCATATTTTTTAAATGTGCAAAAGTTTGGGGATATTGCTATCATCTGGTGCCAAGAGAATGTACTGGAAAAGAAGAGGGTGGGAGAGGCAAAGCTGTATGCTTAATGACCACTTACTAAGGGATTTTTGAATACCAAGGCAGAAATGACATTCAGATCAGAGGTGCATGTGTATGCCTGTGTGTGCATACTTATATATGCATGAGGATACAATATTCTGCTGTTTAAATATAATAATAATACTTTAATAATACCTCTGGTTTCCAGTTTTGTGTGTAAGGAGGTTGGAAGGCATGGCACTGTCTGAACAATAAATACAAGCTGAACAGACTGAAAAATCAGCAACTCGTCTTGGATCTGGATCTGTAAGAGAGAGGAGGACACAGTTAAGGCACTGCCCCCAAAGCTGGAGAAACAGATGTGTGAATACAGTGTCAGGATCTAGTCCATGCACTTTACATATAGTAGCTCACTTGATCTCTCAGATCTAGTGAAGTGGGCATTATCATCCCCAGTGTGGAGATGGGGAAACTGAGACACAGAGGTATTCAAGTATTTTGCCTACAGTAACACAACTAACTAAGGGTATGAGGCAGGTTTTGTAGTAATGCAGTCAAGCCCCAGAGCCTATGTCTTAATTATTATACCTGACTACCTCTCTAGAGTCTAGGACAACTTCCAAGCTGATGCACGTAGCATGGAAGATTTATTTCTAGACACTTCAAACCACACCACTTGGTAGATACATCTTATTACCCTATATAATACTGACCTTGGAGTGCTTCAAATTAAGTCTGTAGATAATTCTCTGAAGTCAGTTTGGTACCTTTAATCACAGAATCCATTGTCAAGAAGAAGATATAAGTCTCTTGAATGTTATGTCAAACTGAGGTGTTATTTACCTGTATGGTTGAATGAGTCACACTGCTTTGAAACCCAGTAGTAGAAGCAGCAATAGTAGCAGAAATACAAATACTACTACTACTAACAATAACAACAATAGCAACAAGAGTCAAATGGCACTCTGTTGATCAATTATTATTTACCAAGCATCATGCTTAGTTTTCATATTCATTATATTTTTTAATCCTCAAAAAGCCCTCTAAAATAGGTATTATTATCCCCACTTTACAGGTAAAGAAACTAAGAATTATAGAGAGGTTAAGTAAATTCTGTAAGGTCACAGACAAGTAAGAGGATGAGATTTAAACCTAGGTCTAGCCTTAGGCTGCACGATCCTTTATTGCCAATTTAATCTTCTGATAAGTTTGTTCACCTGTAAAATGAAGGAAGTTGCATTCCAAGATGGCTTCTAGCACCACAGTGAAAGGATTCAACGCCACTGAAGACATATCAATTGAGTGTCAAGAGGAAAGTAAGTAGAGGGGGGATGATTTCATTAGACAAAGATTAAAGATGCTCAGGACCTCCCTAGTGGTCCAGTGATTAAGAATCCACCTTGCAACGCTGGGGACACAGTTTCCATTCCTGGTCAGGGAACTAGAATCCCACAAGCCACAGATCAGCTAAGCCTGCACTCTAACTACTGAGGCTGAGCACCACAACGGGAGAGACCTCGCATTGCAACAGAAGATTCCTGCATGACACAACGAAGATCCCACACGCCACAGCTGAGACCCAGCGCAGCCAAATACACAAATTTAAAAGAAAAGATTAAAGCTATTCTTCATGGAAAGGACATAAAGCATTTCTGTCCAAGAAAACCTCATCTCTGGACACAGGAACCAAAATGCCATGGTGACCAGTGGCCAGAATAGACAGACTCTAAATCAGAGAGTAGGTTCTCAGATAGCTGAATGTGGGGGAAACAGCGTGATGTTGGAAGTTAATGTGTACCAAACACTGGGACTCTGGACCCATATTTAAACACAGTTTCTTCTTTATATAAATATATTTTAATGAAATGTATGAGTCAAATTAGAGAAAAATATAATGTAAAAAAGTTTTAAATAATATGCAGATATGGCAGAAACAATAGAACTATTACCTACAACTGAATTTAGGAATAGATAGTCTAGAACTCACTCTGATATTGACTGGATGTGAAACAACCAAGTTATCCAATCTTCAGTTTTTGCATTTAAAAATATGAGTTAAATTAATTTCCAAATATCTCTTACAACTCTAGTGAACCTTCACTTTTAAAAACTGTTCATAAATAAATTTTAAAATGTATCCACACTAGATTTCCTTACACTTTTCACTGAGTCAAGTGTGTCAGCCCATCCCATAACTAGCCAATAGGTCATTTTGCAGTTAAAGCTGTTTGACCTATTTATTGAGTATCCCTAATCTTGAATGGTCATCTGTCTGTCCGAAGTGGTTTAACAAAATGATTCTGAATCTCCATCTCAATCTAAATTTACACTCACATAACAAATTTCAAGTCAATGATACAGAGACTTCCAGTTTTTAAATGGCAAAATTAAGTGAGACATCAGGGAGGCCCAAATGTATAGTTATGTATAAATTATGACATATGCGATCAATAAATAGTAAGCAATCATAAAATTTTTTAAAAATTAAGATATCTCCACCCTCCATTCTAAAAGATCTTGTAGGTCTTCATAGAACCGTTCAACTTCAGCTTCTTCAGCATTACTGGTTGGGGAATAGGCTTGGATTACCATGATATTGAATGGTTTACCTTGGAAATGAACAGAGATCATTCTGTCATTTTTGAGATTGCATCCAAGTACTGCATTTCGGACTCTTTTGTGGACTATGATAGCTACTTCATTTCTTCTAAAGGATTCCTGCCCATAGTAGTATATATAATGGTCATCTGAGTTAAATTTACCCATTCCAGTCCATCTCAGTTCACTGATTCCTAGAATGTAGACATTCACTCTTGCCATCTCCTGTTTGACCACTTCCAATTTGCTTGATTCATGGACCTAACATTCCAGGTTCCTATGCAATATTGCTCTTTACAGCAGCAGACCTTGGTTGTATCACCAGTCACATCCACAACTGGGCATCGTTTTTGCTTTGGCTCCATCCCATCATTCTTTCTGGAGTTATTTCTCCACTGATCTCCAGTAGCATATTGGGTACCTACTGACCTGGTGAGTTCATCTTTTAGTATCCTATCTTTTTGCCTTTTCACACTGTTCATGGGGTTCTCAAGGCAAGAATACTGAAGCGGTTTCCTGTTCCCTTCTCCAGTGGACCACATTCTATCAGACCTCTCCACCATGACCCTTCCGTCTTGGGTAGCCCCACACGGCATGGCTTAGTTTCACTGAGTTAGACAAGGCCGTGGTCCGTCTGATCAGATTAGCTAGTTTTCTGTGATTATGGTTTCAGTATGTCTGCCCTCTGATGCCCTTTCACAACACCTACCCTCTTGTTTGGGTTTCTCTTACCCTGGACATGGGGTATCTCTTCACAGGTGCTCCAGCAAAACGCAGCCGCTACTCCTTACCTTGGACAAAGGGTATCTCCTCACGGCAGTCCCTCCTGACCTTGAACATGGAGTAGTTCCTCTTGGCCCTCCTGCGCCCCCACAGCTGCCGCCCCTTGGATGTGAAGTAGCTCCTCTCAGCCTCCGCCCCTGACCTCGGGCGTGGGGTAGCTCCTCTTGGCCACGCTTCTGGGTTTCTCTTACCTAGAATGTGGGATCTCTCTTCACCGCAGCTCCAGCAAAGTGCAGCTGCAGCCCCTGATCTTGGATGTGGGGTAGCTCCTCTCAGCCGCAGCCCCTGACCTCCGGCCCAGGGTAGCTCCTCTCGGCTGCGCTCAGTGCACCGTCACAGCCACCATGCTCAGTGTCAGGAAACACCTGGAGTAACTGGCAAATTTGGCCTTGGAGTACAGAATGAAGCAGGTCAAAGGTTAATAGAGTTTTGCCAAGAGAACACATGGGTGATAGCAAACACCCTCTTCCAACAACACAAGAAAAGACTCTACACATGGACATCACCAGATGGTCAACACTGAAGCCAGATTGATTATATTCTTTGCAGCCAAAGATAGAGAAGCTCTATACAATCAGTGAAAACAAGACCAGGAGCTGACTGTGGCTCAGATCATGAACTCCTTATGGCCAAATTCAGACTGAAATTGAAGAAAGTAGGGAAAACCATTCAGGTATGACCTAAATCAAATCCCTTATTATTATACAGTGGAAGTGAGAAATAGATTTAAGGGGCTTGATCTGATAGACAGAGTGCCTGATGAATTATGGACAGAGGTTCATGACATTGTACAGGAGACAGGAATCAAGACCATTGCCAAAAAACAGAAATGCAAAAAAGCAAAATGAATGTCTAAGGAGGGCTTACAAATAGCTGTGAAAAGAAGAGAAGTGAAAAGCAAAGGAGAAAAGGAAAGATATTCCCATTTGAATGCAGAGTTCCAAAGAATAGCAAGGAGAGATAAGAAAGCCTTCCTCAGAGATCAATGCAAAGAAACAGAGGAAACCAACAGAATGGGAAAAACTAGAGATCTCTTCAAGAAAATTAGAGATACCAAGGGAACATTTCATGCAAAGATGAGCTCAATAAGGGACAGAAATGGAATGGACCTAACAGAAGCAGAAGATATTAAGAAGAGGTGGCAAAAATACACAGAAGAACTTTACAAAAAAAGAGCTTCATGACCCAGATAATCATGATGGTGTGATCAGTCACCTAGAGCCAGACATCCTGGAATGTGAAATCAAGTGGGCCTTAGAAAGCATCACTACAAACAAAGCTAGTGGAGGTGATGGAATTCCAGGTGAGCTATTTCAAATCCTAAAAGATGATGCTGTGAAAGTGCTGCACTCAATATGCCAGCAAATTTGGAAAACTCAGCAGTGGCCACAGGACTGGAAAAGGTCAGTTTTCTATCCCAAAGAAAGGCAATGCCAAAGAATGCTCAAACTACCACACAATTGCACTCATCTCACACTCTAATAAAGTAATGCTCAAAATTCTCCAAGCCAGGCTTCAGCAATACTTGAACTGTGAACTTCCAGATGTTCAAGCTGGTTTTAGAAAGGGCAGAAGAACCAGGGATCAAATTGACAACATCCATTGGATTATAGAAAAAGCAAGAGAGTTCCAGAAAAACATCTATTTCTGCTTTATTGATTACACCAAAGCCTTTGACTGTGTGGATCACAATAAACTGTGGAAAATTCTTAAAGAGATGGGAATACTAAACCATCTGACCTGTCTCTTGAGAAGCCTATATTCAGATCAGGAAGCAACAGTTAGAACTGGACATGGAACAACAGACTGGTTCCAAATAGGAAAAGGAGTACGTCAAGGCTATATATTGTCACCCAGCTTATTCAACTTGTATGCAGACTACATCATGAGAAACGCTGGGCTGCAAGAAGCACAAGCTGGAATCAAGATTGCCGGGAAAAAAAAACAATAACCTCAAATATGCAGACGACATCACCCTTATGGCAGAAAGTGAAGAGGAACTAAAGAGCCTCTTGATGAAAGTGAAAGAGGAGGGTGAAAAAGTTGGCTTAAAACTCAACATTCAGAATACTGAGATCATGGCATCTGGTCCTATCACTTCATGGGAAATAGACGGGGAAACAGTGGAAACAGTGTCAGACTTTATATTTTTGGGCTCTAAAATCACTGTAGATGGTGATTGCAGCTATGAAATTAAAAGATGCTTACTCCTTGGAAGGAAAGTTATGACCAACCTAGACAGCATATTAAAAAGCAGAGACATTACTTTGCCAACAAAGTTCCATATAGTCAAGGCTATGGTTTTTCCAATAGTCATGTATGGATGTGAGAGTAGGACTGTGAAAAAAGCTGAGCGCCAAAGAACTGATGCTTTTGAGCTGTGGTGTTGGAGAAGACTCTTGAAAGTCCCTTGGACTGCAAGGAGATCCAACCATTCCTTCCTAAAGGAGATCAGTCCTGGATGTTCATTGGAAGGACTGATGTTGAAGCTGAAACTCCAATACTTTGGCCACCTCATGCGAAGAGTTGACTCATTGGAAAAAACCCTAATGCTGGGAAGGATTGGGGGCAGGAGGAGAAGGGGGTGACAGAGGATGAGATGGCTGGATGGCATCACCGACTCGATGGAGATGGGTTTGTGTGGACTCCAGGAATTGGTGATGGACAGGTAAGCCAGGCGTGCTGTGATTCATGGGGTCACAAAGAGTCGGACACAACTGAGTGACTGAACTGAACTGAACTAAACTGAACCCTCCATTCCTCTTTGAAATTACCTAAAAGCAAGACATTTGAGAGGTAGAGAAGCAAAACTCAACTGTAATGAAGTCTGTAATTGAGAACCAATCTGTAAGAGAAAGAGGCACCCCCCCCCAATTTAGTGAATAGTAGGCCAGAGTACAGAAAAATGCTAGGGAACAATTGCACCTGGACGTCACAGAATTTAAACCAGGTGGTGCCTTCTAAGGGAGAAGCAACAGAACAAGATGTGCAGTGATGATGGGACCTTTCCTGGACCTTTTTTAGTGGCCAAGAATAACAAGAAAGACAAGGATAAAAGGAAACACATGGACTTGCCATCCTTCCTTGAAGGAAGATGGTATTAACACAGGAGAGACAAGAGGTTCTAAAGTTTGAGTAGATGTTAAACTCTGGTCAGTCTCAGAGATGAAAGCATCAGCTGGTTGACACTCAAAACACTAAATCATAAGGAGTTTAACTGTGCACCAGCGTGGGCTATCCCAGAACACTGCTAACACAAAACACCTCCAAATATTTGGTTCATCATTCAAAGATGAGTGATAATAAAAAGGAATTTGCAAAAGATCTAGTCAAAGATATCATAGTAAAATATCCACTATGGAGAGCAGTACAGAGGTTCCTTAAAAAACTACACATAAAGCTACCAGATAACCCTGTAATCCCACTCCTGGGCATATAGCCAGAGAAGAACATGGTCCGAGAGGATACACACATCCCAATGTTCATTGCAGCACCATTTACAATAGCTAAGACGTGGAAACAACCTAAACATCCATCAACAGAGGAAGGGATAAAGAAGACGTGGTACATATATGCAATGAAATATTACTCGGCCATTAAAAATACTCAGCCATGAAATAACATCATTTGCAGCAACATGGATAGACCTAGAGAGTACCATGTGGAATGAAGTCAGAGAAAAAGAAATATCATATGGTATCCCTTATATGCAGAATCTAAAAAGAAACAATACAAATGAATGTATGTACAAAACAGAAACCCACTCACAGACTTAGAGAATGAACTTCTGGTTAGGGAGTTTGAGATCAGTGTATATATACATACACTACATATAGCAGTATGTATTGTTATCAGATACAGCAATATACACTGCTAAATTTAAACTGGATAACCAACAAGGACCTACTATATGGATGGCACAGGAAACTCTACTTCATATTATGTGGCAGCCTTGATGGGAGGGGAGTTTGGGGGAAAATGGACACATGTACACATATGGCTGAGTCACTTCTCTGTGTACCTGAAACTAGCACAACATTGTTAATTGGCTATACTCCAATATAAAATTAAAAGTTTTTTAAAAACACAAAAGAAAAGAAACAAAAAATCACGTCATAAAAAAACATTACAAAGAAGCAGACAGAAATATCAAATACTTATCTAAGACCTCAGAGAATTAAATAAAAAAATGTCATTTTAGAACCAGAGCACAAAGAAAATATACAAATATTCAAAAGGGAAGAGAGTGATCAGACGTCAGAAGGGAAATACATATGAAATATCCAGGACTCAGGAAAGAAGTCAAAGAGAAAAAAAGAAACCATCAGATAAATCAAGACTGGTATGGAAATATCAAAAAGTACAACACACACTGCAGAAAAAAACAGAACTGAGAAAGGAGAACAAAATAAAATGTATATACTAAAGACATTTATAGGACTAGAGAGGAAACAGAAATTTAAATTTAAATATTTTTGTTCTTGAAAAAAAGAGTATCAACTGAAGAGAAAAAAAATCAAAGGTATAATTCAAGATAATTATCTTAAACCAAATTAAAGTTAGAACTACAGATTGAGAGGTTATACCATATACCAAGAAATAATGAATCAGAGAGATAAATATCAAGACATACTTCAATAATGTAATTGAGTTAAAGAAATAGCTATTTGGGTAGTGATCCAAAAATAACAATCATGAAACTGCCAATATTTTGTCATTTTAGCCTGTAAAAAATAAAACAATTTCTTCCAGTTTTATTTAATAACAGAAGCTTGGAGATAAGGGCTGAAGTAGAGAATGGAGTGCAAATATATTGATAGAAATTAAAATATATCATCTAATTCTTATTAATCTGGTAATAGAAATATGCCTATGGAAAGGCTCAAAGTAAACACTAAGAAAAATATATCATAATCAGCTAAAATCAGGGTAATGAGGAAGAAGAAAAGGCCAATAAAAATTGCAGAAATATTTATTTCTTTGTATAAGTGAAAATTAATTATATCACTCTAGACTAGCACTATAAGGATAATCATGACAAATTGAAAATAACATAAAACACCAAATTATCATATGAATTGAATATATAACCAGCAAAGAGCAAACAGAACAGAAAATAAATGAGAAAGAAAACTTTAAAATTTTATACCACATAATATGGGCTTCCCTGGTGGCTCAGATGGTAAAGAATCTACCTGCAATGCACAAGACTCTGGTTGGATTCCTGGGTCAGGGAGAGCCCCTGGAGAAGGGAATGGCAACTCACTCCAGTATTCTTGCCTTGAGAATTCCAGGGACAGAGGAGCCTGGTGGGCTACAGTCCTTGGGGTCACAAAGAGTTGGACATGACTGAAGCGACTTTGCATACACACAGCACAATGCTATACCAGAAATAAGCCCAAAAATGTCATTAATAAGTCTACATGTTATAATCTTATATACTCAAAATACACTCAGATACTCATAACAAAGCAAAATCCAGCCATAAGTGGGATATAAGACCTACTTCTGGAACAGTCATTCCAGGCACCCCTGCCAACAAGGCCCACAGCTGTGGTCATGGTGTCAGCCTGCACATGTGGGCATCTGCCATGCCCTGCAGGCTACGGGGCTGAGGACTGGCGACATCTGGATGCTGAGCACCAGCCTGCTCTGCTCTCTATGGGTAAACCACACACCTGAATGATACCAGCAAAAAAATGGTGTTAAATCATAGAAATCAGCAGTTTGGCACAGGAAGCTTTGGGAAATGTCATTTAGTGTAGGCTGCCTGAGTTTGGTGCTTTGCAAAGTGTGAAAGCTGCTGGTGAACTTTATTCTCCTCTATCAGATGTAACTGAAATGAATGAAGCCCTAGCAGAAAACTCAGGATTTGTCAACAGATCTTGTTAGGAAAATGGCTAGCTGATCAAGATGGCACTCAGTAACCCTTCAGAACTAATAAGTGAAGAAGCATGTGAGAAACGCACAAAGTCTATTTAGGACTGTTTATTTATGTAAATGAAATAAACAAATTTGAAAGAACTTAATCTAGCATACTTAAGTTAGTGGGGGAAAGAGTTCTCTTTAAAAGCAACTTTTGCAAAAGAAACTACTTGCAGCAAAATGGTACCGGAAAAAAATACTTCTTAAATTCCTAATGACTTCAGATAAACAGTATGAGTCTTTTTCAGAGCACCTTATGATTTTTAGGCTAGACTCCCATTGTAATACTCAGAATTCCTGAAATTAGCTGTGGTAAAAATCAGTTATAAAAATTATGCCCCCTGGAGAAGGAAATGGCAACCCTCTCCAGTACTCTTGCCGGGAGAATCCCTTGGACAGAGGAGCCTGGATGGGGTCGCAGAGTCGGACACGACTGAGCGCCTGACATACACACACACAATTGAGATACTTGATGGTGCAAGGGCACACTATCTACTCTCCCACCTCCTGCAAGAAGCAGGATGGGGCAGGCAGCACCTGGGAGGCAGGGTGACTCCCCCCACCCCCATCCCTTCTGGAAGTCTTGGGGCCTCAGTGCCTGCAACAGCTAGCCTTGGGCAAATGAAAGACTTAACTTGTTTACTGAAAAAAATTAAAAAATAAAAAAATATAATAAAAATTATGCAATTCAAGGATAATACTGTTATCTTAAGCCTTATATAATATTGTAACGTGCTTATATAATATTGTAACATGCTTACAATTCCTGGATTAGGGTCAAAATACTTAATGATCTTCCCATTGGAAACAACTGGCAGTAGAGAAAAGTTTTTGCTACTTACACACTGTTAGATGAAGAACAATACTATCAGGCTTTTGCTAGGGGCTTCCCTGGTGGCACAATGGTAAAGAATGGATGCCAATGCAGGAGACATGGGTTCTATCCCTGATAGAAGATCCTGCATGCCTCAGAGCAACTAAAACCCTGCACCACAACTGCTGAGCTATGCTCTAGAGTCCGGGAACCCTAACTACTGGGCCCACGTGCAGCAACTACTGAAGTCTGCAGACCTTAGAGCCTGTGCTCTGCAACAAGAGAAGCCACTGCAATGAGAAGCCCATGCACTGTAACTACAGAGTAACCTCCATTCTCTGCAACTAGAGAAATACCCATGCAGCAAGCAACACCCAACACAGTCAAAAATAAATAAGTTATTTTTTTAAAAATTTGCTATACACTGCATTTGCTGGTGCTATTTTTATACAGTGAAGCAAGAGTCATAAAAGAACATAAGAAATAGTTTAATAGTAAAATATTCAACCTCTTGATTTAAAAAATAGGACAATTCTTAACTGATAAAAGAAAACCTGGAAAATAAAAAAGAATGGTGGTGGAGAGAAAGAAGGAAAAGAAAGAGAAAGAAATAGAGAGGGAGGAAGGGGAGGAAGAAGAAGAAAAGGTTATGATCCCAATATTTTTAATGTATTCATAGTGTTAAAAAGTTTCTTACTGCAAAGGTTACACTCCATAAAGATCTAGCATGCGGAGTATCTACGCCTAGTAATACAACATCAGGAAAACTCATAAAGACAACACTGAAGCAAGAGGGAGGCATAAGTTTTTGGATCTCTCACAATCTCCACATAAAAACAAGGGAAGTAGATGGTAAACTCAAATACTCACAGGCAACAATTACAACAAACCACAAATGCCAAAATATAAATGGGTAGGGAAAAACCACCAGCAGCCATGAAATCTGCCAAAGCAAAAAAGTGTCTAAAGACCCAAGAACTCAAGAATCCCCAAAGAATCAACAGGTATTCACTGAAAAGCAAGGTTTTCCTGTCTCCAGTCCCAAAGAAGGGCAATGCCAAAGAATGTTCACACTACTGTACAATTGCACTCATTACACATGTTCAAAATCTTTCAAGTTAGACTTCAGCATATGTGAACCCAGAACTTTCAGATGTGCAGGCTGGATTTAGAAAAGGCAGAGGAAACAGAGATCAAATTGCCAACATTCATTGGCTCATAGAGAGAGCAAGGGAATTCCAGAAAAACATCTAGTTCTGCTTCATTGACTACACTAAAGCCTTTTACTGTGTGTATCACAACAAACTGTGGAAAATTCTTAGAGATGGGAATACCAGACCACCTTACTTGTCTCCTGAGAAACCTATGTGCAGGTCAAAAAGCAACAGACATGAAACAACGGACTGGTTCAAAATAGACAAAGGAGATTGTCAACGTTGTATATTGTCACCTGCTTATTTAACTTATATGTAGAGTACATCATGTGAAATGCTGGGCTAGATGAATCACAAGCTGAAATCAAGATTGCTGTGAGAAATATCAACAACCTCAGATATGCAGATGATGCCACTCTAATGGCAGAAAGTGAAGAGGAACTAAAGAGCCTCTTGATGAAGGTGAAAGAGGAGACTGAAAAAGCTGACTTAAAACTCAACATTCAAAAAACTAAGATCATGGCATCCAGTCCCATCATTCCATGGCAACTAGAAGGTGGAAAATTAGAAACAGTGACTTCATTATTTTTTTTATTTTATTTTCTCAGGCTCCAAAATCACTGCAGATAGTGACTACAGCCATGAAATTAAAAGGCACTTGCTCCTTGGAAGGAAACCTATGAGAAACCTAGACTGTATTTTAAAAAGCAGAGACATCACTTTGCCAACAAAGGTCCATACAGTCAAAGCTATGGCTTTTCCAGTAGTCACGTACAGATGTGAGAACCGGACCTTAAAGAAGGTTGAATGCTGAAGAATTGATGTTTTCAAATTGTGGTGCTGGAGGAGACTCTTGAGAGTCCCTTGGACTGCAAGGAGATCAAACCAGTCAATCCTAAAAGAAATCAATTCAGAATACTCATTGGAAGGACTGAAGCTGAAGCTCCAATCCTTTGGCCACCTGAAGTGAAGAGCTGACACATTGGAAAAGACCCTGATTCTGGGAAAGATTGAAGGCAAAAGGAGAAGGGGGTGGCAGAGGATGAGATGGTTGGATGGCATCACCAACACAATGGACATGAATCTGAGGCAAGTCCAGGAGACAGTGATAGGCAGGGAAGCTTTGCATGCGGCAGTCCACAGGGATGCAGTCCAACATGACTTAGTGGCTGAACGACAGCCACCGCCAATCTGGAAGGAGCAGTTAAACCTGGGAGAAGTTCTTCCCAAGCACAAATGGGGGAGTGCAAGGGTCACGTCCGGTCTCAAGGTGCTAGGAGGCAGAGCTTAATCCCTGCCTACCCTCCCCCTTCAGAGGGGTCTAGACTGTGACTTACCTACAGAAGACAGAATAGCAAAAGGCCAAAAGTGCAGTAATGAGACCTGGTAGACACTACCTTAATTAATGAAGGTTCACATTCCTAGTGGTGTCATGGAAATATCAGGTATGCCCTGATGTATATGCTCGTGCTGCAGTACTCGGAGTCACAAAGAGTCAGACGCGACTGAGCAACTGAACTGAACTGAACTGATAAAATACAATGAAAAGGGCATTTCATCACTGGGCTATTTTTTACAAAATCACATAACTCCAGTCTAATCATGGGGAAACATAAGATACACCCAGCTTGGGAATATTCTATAACATATCCGGCCAGTACTCCACAGGACTGTCAAGGTCATGAAAAACAAGGAAAGTTGTTCTCTTCTTCTATGAGAAGTTGTCATAGACCAGAGGAGAATCAGGAGATTGACAACCTTACACATGTGGTACTCCCAACTTATCCTGGAACAGAGAGAGGTATTCATGGAAAAACTGATGAAATTCATAAATATTTGGCTATTTAACTGATAGTAATGTGCCACTGTGGGTTTCCTAGTTTTGCTGAATGTACCATGGTGGTATACAATGTTAACAGTGGGAGACACTGAGGAAGGGTGATATAGGAACTCTGTACTATATTTGCCACGTTTCTGTAAATGTACCTTTTTCCAATTAAAAATATTTTTTTTACAGTAAATACATTCTTTTTTTTAAAAAAGAGGGCAAAAATGGATGGAGAGAATGCAAATTAGTTTTGCAAGAGGCTTCCCAGGTGGCTCAGTAGTATAAAGAATCCACCTGCCAAGCAAGGAGACTCGGGTTCTATCCCTAGGTTAGGAAGATCCCCTGGAGAAGGAAATGACAACCCACTCCAGTATTCTTGCCTGGGAAATCCCATGGACAGAGGAGCCTGGTGGACTACAGTCCATGGGGTCACAAAAGAGTTAGACACAACTTAGTGACTAAACAACAACAATAATTTTTTCAAGAAAATCATTTAGTTTTAAAGCCTCTCAGATTAATTTGTACAGAACTTATTTCAGTTCAGTTTCTCACTCATATCCAACTCTTTGAGACCCCATGAATCACAGCACGCCAGGCCTCTCTGTCCATCACCAACTCCTGGAGTCCACCCAAACTCATGTCCATCGAGTCAGTGATGCCATCCAGCCATCTCATCCTCTGTCATCCTCTTCTCCTCCTGCCCCCAATCCTTCCCAGCATTAGGGTCTTTTCCAATGAGTCAACTCTTTGCATGAGGTGGCCAAAGTATTGGAGTTTCAGCTTCAATATGTCCTTCCAATGAACACCCAGGACTGATCTCCTTTAGGATGGACTGGTTGGGTCTTCTTGCAGTCCAAGGGACTCTCCAGAGTCTTCTCCAACACCACAGTTCAAAAGCATCAGTTATTTGTCACTCAGCTTTCTTTATAGTCCAACTCTCACATCCATAAATGACTATTGGAAAAACCATAGCCTTAACTAGATGGACCTTTGTTGACAAAGTAATGTCTCTGCTTTTCAATATGCTATCTAGGTTGGTCATAACTTTCCTTCCAAGAAGTAAGCGTCTTTTAATTTCATGGCTGCAATCACCATCTGCAGTGATTTTGGAGCCCAAAAAAGAGTCTGACACTGTTTCCACTGTTTCCCCATCTATTTCCCATGAAGTGATGGGACCAGATGCCATGATCTTAGTTTAGGGTATTCATTTATTGTACAGTGTTTCTAACAAACACAGAAGTATGAAAGATGTTATAATAAACTCCCATGTACTCCCTGAGCATCTGCTATTTTCATTTTTGCCAGTCTTTTTTCATTTAATATTTTTAAAAAGTCAACACAGAAGGAAGAAGTAATGCAGATAAAAACAGCAATCAGTGACTTGGAAAGTAGGAAAAAATTAGCAATGTTAGTAATATTAAATTACTAATAATTAAATTCAAGATCTGGCTCTTTGAAAAACAAAATAGATAAACCATTAACTGATCTAATTTTTTTGAAGAGAAAAAGTGCAAACAGGCAAGAGACTTGAAAAGACAGTTCAAGGAACAGAAAATTTAAATCTTTTAAATATTTAAAAATATGTTAAGTATTATTAATAATAAGATAAATAAAAATAAAAAACTATGCAAGACTCCATGATTTAGTTACCAGTATTGGCAGAGATCAAAATATTTGGTAATATCCAGTTGGTATGTTGGCAAAAAAGAATGAGAAAATGGGTATTCCTGTGTATGTAGACAGAAGTGTAAACTTGTACGTTTTAATGAAAAATAATTTGTTAATACTCTTCCAAATTAATTATTTTAGTTTTTAAGTGAAGTTTATACCATCTATTGTGATAAACCCACCATCTTAAATTTCACTGGAATAAAGTAGAGTATAAATACATGCATATATACTTCCTCTAAGCATCAGATGTACTGTTGCTCATGGACAGGTGTGCAGCTGTAAGAATTCAAATGCTTTATGTCCCAGACAGCTGACTCATAGGAGATGCTGGAGCAGTCAGTCAAGACTACCCAGGCCCATTCCATCATTCCTCAGACCCCTTGGAAAACACCTTGAGACAGATATTAAAATATCTTGTCATCAGGGAATTCCCTGGCGTGGTTAGGAATTGGAGTTTTCACTGTCAAGGGTAGAGGTTGGATCATTGGTCAGATTGCTAAGATTCTGAAAGCCACACTGCACGACCAAAAAATAAAATGAATAACCAACAGGGACCTATTGTATAGCACAGGGAACTCGCCTCAATATTATGTAATAACCTAAATGGGAAAATAACTTGAAAAATAATAGCTATTTTTATATATGTAAGTAAATCACTTTGCTGTATACCTAATGCAGCACTGTTAATCAACTATACTCCAATACAACAAGTTAAAAAAAAAAAACTGGTCAGCAGACTTTGATGACAGAAATGCCTATGACCAGTGACTTCCAGATTTGGGGGTCAATCAAAATCACCTACATCACTAGAAATTCCTACTCAGCTAGTCTGGCTTATGCCCAGGAGTTAGAATGTTTAGCATATAAGTTGAGTAAGTCAGGTGTATGTGGTCATTGGAACCAATTCAATAAACGCTGCCTTTAGGTACCAGTTTTCTGATGGAAAGAAACTGTGCTTTGTTAAAAGCTATTACTTTGTTTTTTCAAAGCTGCATCACAACATCAGTTTCATCAACATTAACACTATGATCACCATAGCCTTGAAAATCTCACAGTGGCTCCAACAACTCAGTGATGTATTACAGGTGATTGCCTTTACCAATCACAGGGCACCGTAACCAGGGTTGTCTTCTTCTCACATTCAGGGTCATTTGGGTCCTGTTGCAGATTCAGCTGAAGTATCTGTCCTGGGGGCATCAGAGGGTGAAAAAACTAACTCCTAAGTTTCTGCATCAGGGGAAGAGTCAAGTTCACCTGCCCTCAGGTGTTGTGACCTATTACATCAGCTCCTGGTTAGTGCTGGTGGGTTTGAATATTCTGCTTCAGAATCCATTCTCCATGTCCTTGAACCTGGGTTCAGACACAAGGTGAAGCCCTTACAACCTTTAGACCTTGGGTAGCTGTTCATCTTCCCAACTCTTTCCTGCAAGAGGTGTCAGAGTTCCCATCTGTTTCAGCCAGCGTGCCCATGCAGCTGTAGGAACCAGGCTAGCCACTAGGGGAGCTGCCTCTTCTACGTCCAGTAGAAGAAGTTCTGGAATCAGGAGGCTGCACACTGGGAATCTCTTTCTCCAGTGACAGACACCTGGAATGGCCTGTCCACACCTACTGACTATTAGATCACATTCCATAGTCAATTACAGGTAACTTTGCCTTCACCACTTATCTGAGGTAGATCTTGTTCCTTCTGTAACCTGGAAGAGCAAAATCTCCCAAATTAATTATTATTCACATACTCTAGATTCACCAATTCCACTTCCTGGAAATTATGCTACAAATACGCTTACAAATGCACACAAAGATATATGCACAAGGATTTATTTAGAGCATTACCCCAAAAAAGTAACATTTGCATACTAGAAGTAATTTAAATACTCAATAATGGAGGATTATATTTTAAAACATTATAGTATGTCAAAACAATAAAACAGTATAGCACCATTGAAAAGATCTAAGAAGTTCTTTATATAATACTATGAAACAAATTCCAAAATATGATGAATTTAAAAGCAAGGGTAAGAAGAGTCTGTATAGCATGGTAAAATCTGTGCACTAAATAAGAAAGGTTTCCCTTGACATTTCATGCCACTGAAGAAGTTGGACACGTCTCTTTTCAGCAGCTGGGTGCATTTAGCTATATATTCATGTTCTGAGCATGCACTTCTTTGCCCTTTGGTTGAAGCAGTCCAGGATCTATCAGTAACCATCTTCACTCTTCCTCACCCTATGACCACTAACCGTTTTGTTGGTTTCAGGCATTTCCTAAGTGTATGATAAAAGAAGAGGCCTTCTGTAAATGTAACTTCCTTCCTAGGAAGGAGTTTGCTGTTGTTGTTCAGTTACTCAGTCATGTCCAACTCTTTGCGACCCCATGGACTACAGCATGCCAGGTTTCCCTGTCCTTCATCATCTTCCAGAGCTTGCTCAAAGTCACATCCATTGAGTCGGTGATGCCATCCAAACATCTCATCCTCTCAGCCTCTGTCATTCCCTTCTCCTCCTGCCTTCTATCTTTGCCACCATCGGGGTCTTTTCTAATGAGTCAGCTCTTCATATCAGGTGGTCAAAGTATTGGAGTTTCAGCATCAGCCCTTCCAATGAATATTCAGGACTGATTTCCTTTAGAATTGACTAATTTGATCTCCTTGAAGTCCAAGGAAGTCGCAAAGGTTTGGGGTATGAAATCAAGATTTTGTTTTACATATTTTAAGGAGTACTAGGAATTTATTTTCCAAGAGGAGTTGCTAAGTAGGCAAACTGGACAGGAGAGTTGAAAGATTAAGGAAGAGATCTGGACTGGAAGTATTAATTTGTGAATAATTACATTGTGAAAGTGAAAGTCGCTCAGTCATGTCCGACTCTTTGTGACCCCATGGACTATACAGTCCATGAAATTCTCCAGGCCAGAATACTCTAGTGGGTAGCCTTTCCCTTCTCCAGGGGATCTTTCCAACCTAGGGATCAAACCCAGGTCTCCTGCATTGCAGGCAGTTTCTTTACCAGCTGAGCCACAAGGGAAGCCCAAGAATACTGGAGTGGGTAGACTATCCCTTCTCCAGGAGATTTTCCCAACTTGGGAATTGAACAGGGGTCTCCTGCATTGCAGGCTGATTCTTTACCAACTGAGCTATGAGAGAAGCCCCTAGATGGTACTTAAAAGTGTGATGTGATGTGCTGTGATGACCTCTAACAGTATATAGGAAAAAACAAAGATATGGAAAAACAGAACCATTGGATACACTGGCATGTAGACGCCTGGAAGATGGGAGTATGTGGCAAAAGAGACTAAAAAAGAGTGGATAATCAAGGGAGATGAATGTTGATCCCTGAAAGTCAAGGGAGTGATGAAATGTATCACATACTGTTAGGAGCACAGTGAGATGAAGACTGAGAATTAACTACAGAATACGGCAGTGCATAGTTTATTGACAGATTACAGTAGAGTGGTAGGGAAAAAACCTGATTGGAATGGATCAGAGAGGATGGTCAGAAAACAATGCTTTATGTCTGTTTACACCACCAACCAAAAAGTATAACTCTCACACACACACGCACATAACTGTGGGCACACTCAACCCCCCCATCCCCCATGTCTCTCATAGTCTTGCTTACAGGTTCATTTCCTCTGAGCTAAACCATAACTCAACTTCTAGGGTATTTAACTTCTTTGTACTATATTTCATATTAGTGTACAACTTTATAGAGCTACATTTTTTAATTCAAAACTTAGACTAAGTTATTAATAAAGGGTATCAGAAATAAGAGTCTTGAGGTTACTAGAAAATACAGTTCCTATGGAAGATAATGTTCCCGCTTCAATAACTGCTCCATTCAGTGTGGCAGGAGGATGACCTCAAAGACCTTCGTGTCATTACTCTGTTGACATTGCTAATAAGGGCAAACACATTTCCTGTGACAGGCAGAAGCCACTGAAAATCCCTTCTCTGGCCACTAATTAGAGAAGCAAGTTGTGAATGCTGAGGTAAGCCTGGACCTGCCTAAACAGAAGGAATCTATTCTTTGGTCTGTGTCTAACAATAGTGAAGAAATTAGAGGCAGATACTTGACCGGACTCCTATTATTACCAAGTGAATTACTTAATGCACTGTCCTTTATTCAGGGTTTCTGAGCTTACCAAAGTGTACACACATCACCTTTCAGCCTTGAGGACAAAGGAATAAAACAAACTCATCACTTTACCAAAAGGGATAAGTACTGTTTCAATTAATGTGCTAATCTCTAATGAAGACTGTAGCCATTAGTTAAATAATCAGACCATTTGGATAGGAGCAGAAATGTCAGTCCAGTCACAGATCTACTGAAGGTTGCTAGATATCAGCTACGACCTGCAAATCCTGAAAACAGTTTAGTAAAATGTGGTCTAAGACTGATAGCTCTATTGCTGTTAAAATAAATTGATTACATCTATGTTAAAAGGAAGCCACCGACTTCCCTGGTGGCTCCGTGGTAAAGAATATGTCTGCCAACGCAGGATTGGAACTTGAATAGAATTTGTATCCTTCTGCTGTGTGAAAATTGCATAAATCTTAATTATATTGAATTGATTCATAATGCTTTTCAAGTCTACTATATTCTTCTACTTCTCTGTATATTTATTCAATTAATTTCTGAGAGTTTTACACTGAAACTCCAACCAAAAATCTTTATTTATCTACTTAAAATGAACAATTGCAACATATAATGGAACTATATATAATTTTGTTCTGTATTTTCCAAGTGCGTAAATATGTTATCATATTTTCATAATTTAAAAAAATAAGAAAATCAAAGAAACAAAAGTAATAAAATCAGCATATAGACAGGGTCTCAAAAACATGTTGAAGGTAGATGGGCAATGTTCAAAAGTGATAATCCTTATGTATATTTTAGAAGTAACTCACGAAATAACACTATATATTGGGTATGGATATGGAGAGGTAGAAGTGTTAGTTGCTCAATCATGTCTGATTCTTTGTAACAATATGGACTGTAGCCCACCAGGCTCCTCTCTCCATGGAATTCTCTAGGCAAGAAGACTGGAGTGGGTTACCATTCCCTTCTCCAGGAGATCTTTCCAACCCAGGGATCAAACCCAGGTCTCCCACATTGCAGGCGGATTCTTTACTGTCTGAGCCAGCAGGGAAGCCTACTGGATATGGAGAGACAGATGAATATGTAGATACAAAACAGAGTTTTTATACAGGTGTATAATGACGGGCACCGAACTATTAATGGTGGCTGCCTTTGAAGATGCTGGGAAAGAAATGGGACATAAACTGATGGTTAAATGTATTATTAACAGTTAACTCTGGGTGATGGGAATAGGAGTGTTTGTTATGTTCTTTTATGCTTTACTATATTTTTTAATAAAAAACATTTTAAAATAAATGATAATCTACCATGAAGTTCTCTGGGTGGGAACTGTGGAGACCTGCAGCCCACAATGGAGAGAAAATCCATGATGGCTATCATACCATCAGTCACCTGGGTTTTCCTATAGACTGTCCTGAACTCTCTCCACGTTTCAACCACTGCCATACAGTCTATCATTTCACAGTTTCACTCATCCTGGGATGGTGTGATCAGGGAGTTTATGCAGAGTAATAGTTTCACTGTAAAGAACTATTAGTGGTCCACAAAGCTTACAGCTCTCAGCTCAGTTTGTCTTTCAGGAGCAGCTTCTGCAACAATCATTCAATAACTCATCAGAAACCATCCAGCCACACTTCCAAGTATCAGGGAATGGACTACTCTGATACCTCACTAGACAAAGAATGCAGGGAAGTCAAAAAAACTTGACAAGTGAAGATTTTTCATGGAAGACAGAAGCAGTCATTGAATAGAAACTAAGTAGCATAGAAGTAGCAGAGCCTGTGGATAAATCAGACTCAGGAAGAATGGCAAAGTATCAATTATATTAAAGTCCAAATTATCTTTTGGTGAGTGCAATTTGGCATCCAGATGGATCATACTAAACAATGCAATTCTATTTAATTATTTAAATATCATTTTGAGAATCACTTAACTTGGCAAGTAGAACTGTTTAAAATCTAATGTTGTATAGGAACCACATTACAGTTTTGCTACAAAGGAGAAGACTTTTCCGTAGTCTTTGCATCATTTGTAGTAAACGATTCTAAGATTTTAATGGGCTATATATTCCAGCAAGAAGGACAGGAACTGACATTCAGAGTTCTTTGTATGTACCATGGCCCAGGCTGATATCTTTAAGTATATTACAGTATAAGATCAGTATCATGTAGAGATTATTCTAGAGATCTTTTTTTCTAGAATCTAAGGATTCTAGAGGTGAGAAAACTAGGCTTTGACTCTTAAAGTAACAACCAATCTCAGATGGTTGGAAAGTGGCAGATCTGTATTTCAAACCTAGGTTGCTCAACTTCAAAGTCTTTGTACTAGACAGCTCATTTGAAATACATTTTTAAAAAGTAATATAGACTATACTAGGAAACATCATATGTAGCCATCACAGTAAATGGAAATGGAAATTCTATGATATATATGAAAGCCTTTTATGAGAGAGCTTGTAAAAAACATCAATTCTTTGACCTATGAACCCCTACAAATACACTGTGGACTGTGGAAATCTCCCTAATTGAGATTTAGTAATCCATAATCACTTTTTAATGAGCACATGAATCCTCTGGGGATCTTATTAAAAGGCAGATTCAGATTCAGCTGGTTTAAGGTGGAGGTGAGACTGCAGATCTAACAAGCTCCCCACAATAATGATCTTGCTGGTCCATGGACCACAGTTTAAGTAACAAGGAGTTGTAGAATATTTAACTCTTTTCAAGTGAAGATGGTCTTCAGGGACAATATTCTGCCGGTGGCAATCAAATTGTTTTGAAATTATTTAATTTTCCTGAAGACCTTGGGTTTATATCCTGCAGGACATACCTTAAGGAATGATTTCCTACTAAAAAGAATTCCTCCAAATTCCCCCAAATTACAGACCTATCATGTCACCAAATATATACCAAAAATCTGGGGCCCATTTTTCCCTCAATACATTGCACACATTGATTTATCACTTAACTATGCAGCATAACCAATAAACTAGCTTCAGGATGAACTTTTTACCGTGGAACTTTCATTTATGTTCCTTCACTTAACAGAGGGACTGATTAAAAACAGCAGCAAGTATTAGACATTCTAAACATTTTTAAAATAAAATTTGTCTCTATGATCTCAATAAAGTGACCCAAGACACTTAAGGATCTTGTGAGAGACTTTCTTTTTTTTTTACAATATCACATTTAAAATCATAATAAAGTTTTTCAAACCACAATTTCAAATAGCGTGGGAAAAAAAAGACTATGTTCCAGCCACTTCCTTTTTAATTCATACCTGAACAATTTTATGCAAATCTTTAGATACATGCTCCCTGCAATTAAAAAAAAAAAAAAAAGAATGGGTTGTTATTCTTATCCATTTGGAGAATATAATTCTACTGTACTGTTCTAAAGAAGGTAAAAATATCAGTTAATTATAATCAGGTAGAAGCATTAACCTTGATTATAATTAAACCAAAATCATAATTTTGGGGCTTCCCTAGTAGCTCAGTGGGTAAAGAATCCGCCTGCGATGCAGGAGAGCCTGGTTCAATTCCTGGGTCAGGAAGATCCACTGGAGACAGGATAGGCTACCTACTCCAGTATTCTTGGGCTTCCCTGGGGCTCAGCTGGTAAAGAATGCACTTGCAGTGCAGGAGACCTGGGTTTGATCCCTGGGTTGGGAAGATGCCCCTGGAGAATGGAAAGGCTACCCACTCCAGTATTCTGGCCTGGAGAATTCCATGGACTGTATAGCCCATGGGGTTGCAAAGAGCCAGACATGACTGGGTGACTTTCACTTTCATAATTTTTGGCCAGCATGTCTCTGCCACAAGATGAATCATGATGAACAATTCTGCTCCTTGTGTTTACTCATTTGACTAACCGGAGTGTATTCTGTGGCTAGTGTAATCCTGACAGATCTATCAGAATGCCTCTCTTATCAAAATTTAAACTTCCACATTATAGAACTGAAGAACTGTACCCTCAAAATCTTCTAAGAATAGTGAATATTGTGTTTGCCTAAAAAATAATCCACTCCCTCTTCTTTTGTCAACTATTCAATCCTCTTTAGATATCTATATCCGTACATAATCACACCCTTCCTGCCTCGTGAAGGCAATGTGCTCTTGAAGGAAGGCAACCCCACCCCTACCCAGTCAGCCCTAAACCAAGCAGAGTACCCCTTTCTCTGGGCAGAGTAACTAGCTCAGAGATGGACTCCTGATCCAATTGGAGTCAATAAAATACAAGAATGGGTTCATTGTCACAACCCAGGAAGGAAGCTTTCTGACTCCTCAGAAGGAAAATTAAGAAGGATCCTTCTCCCTTTTCATAGCAAGCATCAGTGAAGCCACCTTTAACCACAAGGGGGAGCCAACCCTTATGCTGTCGCTGACATAATAGTGGAGCAAAAGTAGGAACTGTGTAGGTTGTTCCAAAGGAACTACCCTTAATACACTCTTTCCATCTCTGATTCAACCAATATTCCTCTAATTGATCTATGAAGACATTTTGAAAGCCCTTCAGATGCCTTGCTTTAGTTCAAAAGTACACTCTGCCACATTTTCCCTGGTACTATAGTCCAATATATCTGTCAAAGGAGGAAATGAGGTTACTGTAATGATGACCCAAACACTTCCTCTTCTTGGAACTCCAGGAAATAAAATAAAGCTCATAATTCAATAGTTTGCAGAATCTCTCTTCCTCTTTTTGAAAACTGGAATGGCAAAAAGATATTTGCCCATATCTGATCTTCCAATGCACCTCATTTGCCAAGATTACTCAACAATCTCATTTACAAGTTATTTTTTAATATGGTGATATATAATTTTTTAAAAAAGCATGCATTTACAGCAAAAGGGTGCTTCAACCTCTTTTAACAATCTTTTTGCTCACTGTGGCTCTCTCTTACCTTTTGACTACAATTCTAAGGAAGGACTGTTACTGTTTTATCCACTGTGTTAAATTTGACAGAAGTTTCTTTATCCAAAAAAAAAAACAAGTCCAGAGGTAGCTAGCCCATAGTAGAGACGGCAGCTTCACTGTCACCAAGGACTCAAGGGTTTTTCCTCATACATTTCTGTAATCTTCAGCACATACTGGTCCATGCTAGTTAAGAGCATCAACTTCCTTGTCCATATTCCAAACAGCACAAAGAAGAAAGTGGTGGCCAGAAGAATGTGCCATTTCCCTTAAAGGACTGCACTGATGAAGTTATGCTAGATTACACTGCGACAACAAACTCCAAAATACGAGACGCTTACAACATTTACTTTTTTCTCTCTCCGCTCCACAGATTGATCGTCTCTCACCACTTAAAACTGACCTCTTTGTGGGTTTGTGCCTCCTCTAATCTGACTCAATTTCCCACCCCTCTTGACTCCCTAACACTTTGCTCTGTGCCCTCTGCAACTTGAAATCCCCTGAGCTGTGACCTTGCCTCTGGAAAGCTGCCTTCACCTTCATGCTCTCTGGAGCTCTCAGAGACCACTTCAAGAGCAGCCCTTTTAAGTAGAGGTTGTTTTTATTCTCATACCCAATATTCAACAAGGTTTGAAATGGGTAAGGATTCCCCCTTGCTCCTTATCTTTATTTCTAAACTATTGTTTCCCCCAATGTCTAAAATCCTTCAGTTACAAGGAAACATGGGTTATTACATTGTTGTTGTTTAGTCACTTGGTGATGTCCAACTCTGTGCAACACCATGGACTGTAGCCTGCCAGGTTTCTCTGACCATGGGATTTCTCGGGCAAGAATACTGGAGTGGGTTGCCATTTCCTTCTCAAGGGGATCTTTCTGGCCCAGGGATGGAACCCATGTCTCCTACATTGGCAGGTAGATTCTTTATCACTGAGCCACATGCCCTTATGGCAATAATCTACCTTCCACTTGTTCCCATATTAATGTTCTAGACCAACATTTGTTCATTACCAACAAATATACTGCCTCCAAATTTTCCATTTAGGTCACCATCACCTATTCTTCTTGCATCCCTCCAACAGTTTTGATCCACTAATTCTTCAATCACTTTGGGACTTTCACTGACTCCCCCTACCACATTTCACTGTCTGTTATACATTCTTATTTGCCTCTTCAGCCTGGTTAGATTTCACAATCCATTATTATAATGTTTTCCTTGCATATGCCTGCTACACACCCAGCAGGATCCCAATTCGATCAAATGCCTGCCTCCAAGCCACTGAACACTGCAGGAGAAAGCTCACAATCACTCTGATGGCTCATCATTCAATGTCTGTGCAAACTTCAAGTGGGGCCTCAGCACTGCCAGAAAGTCTTAGTCAACATTTTGGACATAATTTGCTTTCCCACTCCTCCTTAGGAGGCCCATTGCACAATTTCTCCTTTCTCTGCACATCTCCAACAGATCCTCCCTAGTCATGTTCAGCTGGCTTTTCTCTTTTTTTGCTAAGAAAACAGAAACAAACCAAAAGGTTAACTGCTGTGACAACCTACCCCAAAATTGCACTGAAAAGCCCATGAGAGCCATGGGTTCTGAGAAAAAAGTAGGAAAAGTATAGTAAATAAGACAGCATCAGCAACAGATTTTATCTTTATATTTGCTTGAAAGGCTAGCTCTGGATTTTGTGTGGGACCCACCAGCCAGAAACCCTGGGCATGTGGAGATGAACACTCCCCCAGAGTCATGGAATCCAACCCAGTCTTGGGACTCCAGGTCCAGTCTTGGTTCCACCCACCTTACAGCTGCACAAAACTTCCTGCACAAACAGGAAGGATTGCCAATTCAGTTAAAGACATGAAACTGCAGAGAGCTTCTTTTCCTTATAAAATGGCACCATCAGCTTCTCTGCTAGGTTTCTTTTAATGTATGCAAATGAATGGGGAAGTGGGAGTGGTTGAACTTTCCTGTAAATCTATTTGAACTCCTTTGGGGAAAGATGTAAATAAGCAGAGCTACACATTCATTGTGAAGACACAGACATGGTATTATTAGTAATAATTTAATTATATTAGCTAATTGTTATTACATTTTTATGCATTCACATGAAAGCAAATTTTGTCTTCCTGTTATCTTGCTATTAAAACAAAAAAAATAATGCTATCCTAGATGAGAAGAATCATGACTACACCTGTCAAAATAGATTTATATCTTGAGCCTCAGACAGCCTCTATAGCATGTTTTTGCCAGGAATATTCATTTGTTCTTTCTCTTCTTTTCTGTTTCAGAGAAGACAGAAAGCAGATTTTAATCTTTACTATTAAGCCTCCCTCTCTAGTGATGCTCAGGGCAAAAACCTTTCAAAATTAGGTAACAATCAGTGCCAATTCCTTTGGTAACCATTGTAATAACATTAACATGATGAACTAATGAGATATTAATGCAGTTGTAATAGACATTTCCATAGGAGTTCCACTGTAATTGAGTAGGTTAATAATCTGCCTTAATCTGTGCTTGGCAAGTGTAATGTATGATGAATAGGGAAAGGTAGAATTTTGAATACTTTCAGCTTGTGTTTACTCTTTCAAAACAGAAAGGAAATACCTGTTTTTAAAAGCAGGTGCACCAGATAACACTGGCGAAAACTGAGCCCAGAGTGTCATAACTCTAATTCCTCAAGTCATTTTGCATGTTTAACTTTCTAAATAGCAACAGATGTGGCAAATGGACATTTAAGATCTTTATTTGTATTAGATACACATGTGATAGTTCATCCATTTATCTGACTTTTAGTCTATCAGTACTTAGCAATTATAATTATGGATGGCAGAGCCTTAGGAATTCAACAATGGTTCAATCAGTGTTTCTCTTAGAGGAAAGAAACACCACCACAGTCAGATAGCACACATCTACATATACATACATAAACATCTACACACAGACACAAAGGCATACACACATACAACACACACATGTACACTCATACACAGAAGGGCTTCTATTGTTTGAGAGAAATAAAGAAATAAGGTCTATAAAGAAATAAAAAGGAATGAGGTGATGGAAAAGCAAAAGCAAAAGCAAGATTGAAAAGCCAAGATATTCAGAGTCTTTCAATTGCATTCAAAAGGATACCTGCAAATAACCCTGGTTTGAACTCTGCTGAAAGAGATAGGAGCAGAAAGAGCAAGGCCTTTGTATGATTATTTATTCCAGCAAACAACAGCACACGGCAACTCAGAGCCTTTCTATTCCCTGAGCTAATATTTGGAAGACATTGTATCTCCAGGGCAAATTCTAAGTGTGCCTCTTCTCTCTAAAGTAAAGAGAAAAGGGGAAAAAATCAGGAGTTTCCATCATCCAAGGATAAAAAGAAAATACTGATGATATTCAACATTGAACATTGTACGAGGAAGATAAAAAATTAAGAGGAAAGTATGATGATAAGCTTTGCATGGCAAATACCAATGAAGGCTGTGTAAACCCATGTGACTTTTTTTTTTTTTTGAGGCAGACCGTTGTTAAATTAACTGGCAGCATTTCGAAATCCCTTAGCAATGAATGTTGCTGCCAGTTCTATACAGATCAAACCCCATCTACATGAGATCTGCTTTCCTGGACTGTTCAAGTGGTCTCGGTTCCGCCCAGCCTTAATTCAAAGAGGTAGCCTACAGATTAGCCAGCTTCCTCCCATCTTCCCCAACTCCCTTTCCAGCTGATAATTACAATAGACCCGTTGCTCTGCTTCCCTTGGAAGAACCGACTTCCTTAGCATGACTCAGCATCTTGTATCTACCTGGAGCACATCTCCAGGGCTTTTGCTTTGCTCCACATCATAGCCAACCTGCAATTACTAGAGGGGATTGTCCAGATTCTGCCAGAATTTCACAACTTAGTAAACTTGTGGACCCACCTGTAAATTTGACACCAATAAGGCTTTTCAATACTAAGACTTCGGGAGAAATAAGCAGGCAGACCAGGAAGGAGACAGACCATCATCATGGAATTTAGAACACCCAGTTTTCAAATTCTGGTTTCTCCAATTTCATGCCTTATGTTACTTCATCTCTAGAGCATTTCAGCTTCCTCATATATATTAGTCACCTCAGGCTGCTGTAACAGAATACAGACTGGGTGGGATAAACAAAAAAAAAATTATTTTCTCACAGCTCTGTTGGCTGGAAGTCCACGATCAAGGTGTAGGCAGGTTTGATTTTGGTGAGCCCTCACTTCCTGACTTGGAGGTGGTTGCTTTATTGATATTGTCCTCATGTGGCCTTTCCTCTGTGTGAACCTTAGAGAGAGCGTTCTCTAGAGTCTTCTCTTCTTATAAGGACAGTCTCATCATTTTAGGCTCTACCCTTAGGACCTCACTTAACCTTAATTACCTTCTTAAAGGCCCTGTCTCTAAAAAGTCACACTGAGGTTTAGGGCTGCAACACATTAACAAATCTAGTCCCCTATATCACCTCCCTTGAAAATTTTCAAGGATTCCCAGAGTTTTCATACTCTATGATGGAAGTTCCTGCACTGAAATGTACAAAGAAGGTGAGAGGAGAAAAAGAAGGCAAATCAAGGCAGCATTGTTTCAGGAACATCTCTGTGAAAAAGAAAACTGAGTTTTTATGTTTCCTCATGCCCTTATTAGCAAAGATTCTATATTTATAAGAGATAATCAAATAATGTATAATTTTATTCTTCTCTTGTATTAGGAAACATTGGAATAACCATTGTCCATATGACCAGAATATGCAGAATTCTAATTTCTGTCCCTGCCATTGACTGATATGGTTATTTTGAATATTAAAATTTCCCTCTATTTTTAGAGGAAAGCAAATATTGCATAATAAACTACAGTGCAGACAAAACTATGTTATGCTTCTCAGCAATTATAAATAACCAGATCAACCCTAATCAGATTGGAAGAACATTTAGAGTATACTGAATCCATTAGCTGTGGTGTAAGATAAATGAATAAATAGAATATTCCTAACGAAAGACACAGACCATTGTTAGCTCTGCCCATACCCTCTCCTGAATGGACATAGTGATGTGCAACACCCTGGGATCAGGTCACTGGACCCAGGGTGGACACTGAACCCAAAATTGCCTAAACTTGTATTAGTCAGGGAAAGGCCATGCCTTCCCAGCAACAAGGCCGTTAAAGCCCATCTTTTAGCTCTATTTCCTAATAAACCTCCTGAAACCTTATAAGAAACCATTCTCCTTTCATGGACTGGCTTGGGTGAGCTTCTCTTCTGTAATCAAGGGAACCATCACTACTGATTTTGGATCTAAGATTGCAGCTTTCCTGTGCCTTTCAATGCCCCTAAATCTAGAAAAACCCTCCAAAGCCTGAATGTCTCTTCATCTAGCAGCTCCAATAAAGGACTTTTTGTTGGTATTTTGCTTATTAGATGTTATGTGTCCTTATCCTATTACTGTTACTCCATAATCAAAGTGTGTGGAGATATGAGTCAGTTGGTATTGAATCACCATAATAAGGTATCAGCATTTACAAAGAATTTGTCTTGGCAACTTAAGACAAATTTACCTATAAATATTAAAACATATCTTGAGCAAAAAAAATAAAATAAAATAAAAAAGCAAAACAAAAGCAACAAAACATTGGTTAATGTTTCTCAGCAGGAAAAAAAAAATCAATAGATGAGTTTTAAATTCCCAGAGCTAGGAATCAAGAGCCCTAGACACTGATGTCAAAACCTCCCAATAACTAGTTCTATAATCTTGGGTACTTGTCCACCAGCACTTTTTTGTTTTGTTTCCTTTAGTTTTTATTGAAGTTTACCTGCTATATAATATTATGTAAATTGCAAGTGTACAATATAGTGATTTACAATTTTTAAAATTTATACTCCATTGAGAGTTATTATAAAATACTGGTTATATTCCCTGTTGTACAATGTATCCTTGTGGCTTATTTTATACCAAATAGTTTATACCTCTTACTCCCCCATCTCTATATCGCCTCTCCTCTCTTCTTTCTCTCCACTGGTAACCACTAGTTTGTTCCCTATACCTGTGCTGCTTCTTTTTTGTCACATTCACTAGTTTGCTGTTATTTTTAGATTCCACATATAAAGTGATATCTTACAGTATTTGTCCACGAGAACTTGAAGTTTTCTTATTTTTTTAAAGATGACAACGACACTTTCCCAAGCTGATAGAGTTGTTACAGGGAGTCAATAAGGCAACATATGCACAGAGGTGATGGAATAGCTAGAATGCTACATCCACAGTGGGTTTTAAAAAACAATACATACTATTAAAAATATTATATATCAATACATTATTAAATAGTATTGTAAAATTCTGCCTTAATAATTTAAAAGTAACAATTATACTTCTATTTTGAAATGGAAGAATGTAATACTCAAAATATCTAACAAGTAAATGTCCTTTTATCTCACAAATCTCCACTATGATGTGCAAAATCTACTTAGGAGAACCAGCAAGTGAAGTCTTCCTGCAGCTCCTGACCTTGGCCTGGCCTGGACATGAGTTGGGCATGCCTTGGACATCACAGCTGACATAACTTTCCTTCTTCATCTGTACCCTACTTGCACTCTTCCTATTTCTAACTTAAGCATCATAAAGATATCAAATAAATCTATCTCACTTTGCATTATATGCTTAGTGCTCAAAACATACTAGGCATTCAATAAACACTGTTGAACAGTTTTCAAATAAATGAATAAAATTTCTTCAAAACCTATTCCTTCTTTTATACAAACTATCCTATGACAATCCAAATTCTCTCTTCCCTTCACTTATACTCAGGAATTCTCAAAACGCTTTCATTCTTCCAACTTGATTCGTTACTGAGTTCAGGAAATTTGTCTTTCCCTATTTGTATTCTCTCCATTGCCTTCAATGAGGTAGATGCTCAATAAATGTTGTTTGACTGGTTGAATGATAACTGGAAAACTGAGTGAAACAAACTGACAATTTCATTTTTTTTTAGTCACATCAGTTTTGTCATGAATTGACTGATCAATTTTCTAATACCCAAACAAACTTTCCTCATTTTTAAGGAGTGGTGATTTGAACCAATATGTTCACATAAGACATTAGGAGAGTTAGAAGAGTTATAAGGTTTTAAATTCTTTCTTATTGACACATTATACTATTTTATTACTTCCTCAGTATCTTCAGAGCCTATTTTGTTTTCATGGGGAAAGGATTACAGAAGAATATGTAGGAGACATCTTGAGGAAATGAGGAAGGAATTAATTTTCAAGTTTCCTAGTTTGAAAGATTGAAAAGCACTCCAAAACAAGTCAGCATTCTTGAGGCTGGAAAATGACAGTGACTAAAAAAGTCTTTTGGCCTCTATGCACACTCTCCTCTGTCCCCAATCCCTAGTGCCGGTAATGCAGAGATATAATTTATGATGGATTCACAAACAAAATGGTCAATGGTTCAGAACAAACCAAACATGAGCAGACACATTTCTAAACCCAACCGTCATGCTGCTTACACAATCTGTTGATCCATTGAACAAATATATGTTGAAAGATTAAGCGGGAGTTGACTGTCATTCAGGAAGATAAATGTAGAGTAGACTCATTTTCCGCCTGACTTAATGCTTAAGGATTTGTATTAGAAGGATGTTGGGGAGGGGATTTCTGCAGGGGATGGGAGGAAGGGAAATTTCAGTCACCCAGACCTTTAGAATGAGATTATCTCACCAAGGACCTCACACAGAGGCCTTTACCAGCCATTTCTTACATCTTGGGCCTTCTTTCCCCTTCAGTCTTTCATTGTTAAAAAAGAAAAAAAAAATCCCAGGGAATAAATGAGTGCTGTTGGCTCGGCTATTCAGGTCTCCTTGATGGAAGGATAGGAGACAGAATGTTTTATACCATACAGTTTAAAATCTGAAAGGGGAAAAAAGAGTCAGCCAGTCATAAAGGCACATTGTTACCAGCTGTCTCATAAAAGGCTTGTGAGCCATTAAGCTATAGAGAGAACTCAATGCCTGAAGCTAGAAACTCAGTGTTCCCGCTGGTGAGGCCAGTGCCATCCCCAGGCAGAGAGCAGGGCCAGACTTGATTCAGCTAGTCCTTGCTGACACCTTCCTCAATGGAGGTACGAGGCCAGGCTTCTGGAGTTGCATTTGTCTAGCTTGGCTAGGCTGAAAAACAACCCTTCAAGGCTGTTGATCCTGTTATCAGCGTTTGAGCTTCACAAAGGAGCTTTGATAGATGGAAAGTAAAAGAGAGGGGAGGAAAGAGGAAGAGATGAAGGAAGAAAGGAAGGAAAGAAGAGAGGGAGGGAGAAAAAGTAAAGAACAAGAGAAAAAGCACAACCATTTGTACAATATAAGTGATTTGTAAACCTGGGCCATAGCTACAATACAACAACGCAGTCATGCTGCTTCCTTGTATTTTCAGAGACAGCCAACAACTCTGGCCTGGTTGGGAAAAGAAAACCACTGAGCATTGCAAAAAGAGATGGATCTTGACCTACCAAAGTACATGTGCCAGTAAATGCACTGGGAAGCTATTCACTTCGGTCAAAATTTATTGAATGCCCATATGGGTCATGACACATGAGTAGGAACCATGCAAGCTTTCAAAAGACCTGGCTCTTGCCCTTGCAAAATTTTAGGCAGGTGCCAGACTTCAGCAGTGCTATGAAGAAGAAAAAAGAGATTGAGCATGGAAAGTTTCACATATACATTGTGGACACAAAGGCCACAAAAGAAACAGTATTCAAAATAGACTAAGAACCTATTTGTTTGCCAAGCAAAGCAGTATGTTTGGAAATCAAGAGATGATGGGTAAAAATGACTGACGAAAGGCCTTGAGGTTATTTTTAGCCAGTCATAAGCCTTTGCTTTTAATTTTTAAATGTATCCAACACAAGATGAAGAAATGCTAAACTAAAAATGCACGTACATAATTCTCTAAGTCAAATTTCTTTGCATTCTTGTTCTTTCGAACTTTTAATTTTGTTTCTTCTCATCAGATTTCCTACCCTGAGTCATCCTAGGCCTCCAAGTTGAAGAGGTTAATGACCAACATATTCCAGCCCACTATTTCAATTTCTTTTTGCTTTTGTTGTTTTATTTCACTGGGAAATTTTGCTGGGACTTAAAAATGGGGCCATACAACAGGTGGGCCTGGACCATTTCTTCAACATAATACCCCTCTTTTCTCTTTGGTGACACAAGTATTAAATGTATCTTTCATGAGCACCTTCCTTTCAGAAGGAATCTCATAGCATTGTCTGAATCAACAAGTTTTAACTTTTGAACCAGTGAGTCTGCAGTCTATTTCATTCCATTTGTTTATTTTAACCAAATATCATTAACTTTGAACTGCTTAATCTTAAGCATCTCATCTCTCCTCTACTTGGATGGCTAGAACTTGGCAAGCCAAACGTTAACTGTAAGAATAGAAAACAAGAAACACTAAAACTAGTGAATTCACTGGAAGTGGTTTGCAGTCTAAAGAAAACAGGACCATCTGGGGCAAGTTATAGACTGAGCTTTCTGTTTGGTTTGGCTCGGGGTGGGAAAGTTTCCCTCCTATCACTCTTTTACACTTTTGCCGAGCAATACAGAGTCAGATATTATTCTATGAGTTGCTTTAGGTTTTCTGCAAGGCTACCTCATTGGACAAGCAAGTCTATGTGAATCTTGCACAGGATGGAAATTGGAAAGCATTCTCCTGGATGTTCATACAGCCTCCTGAACTTATTTCTCTCCCTCCCTGGAGTGCATGGGGAACACACCGTAAGGTCCACTCTTACCAGATCCAATCACCTCAGGTCCAGGTGAGTAATATTGTCTTAAAACACTTCCCTGGGTGAGTATGAGCCAGCTGACAGCAAAGCAGAATCTGAGAGGGCCTTCTCACCCAACATGGACAGCGACTAGAATAGACCCTCCTGACTAATTCACAGCTGTCCCAGGGAAAGGAATGGGATGAGTATGGGCCCTTCCCTATTTTGGCAAGAGGTTGCACTGGCCTAGATAGCCCTCATAAAGGCATACAGAAGGACGAAATGGTCACTGGGGGATCTTAAGGATACAAAAAGTTAACAATTCTGCCACAAAATTATATTCAGGATTGAAAAAAGAACCCTATTTTTAGCCCTTAAACCCAGGAGGAATTCTTTCAGAATAGCAAAATTAATGGTAGCCAAAGCTAAAAGAGTGTTCTAAAAAGTATTTTACTCTTTCTCAATGAAGTTCCACGTGTATGATGACATTTTCAGAAGGAGCTGGAAGCTATTTTCCCCAAGTTTAAAGGAGAGTTAGAAAATCTGCTCCAGATCATGGTATTTGGATGATCTGCTGGCTTTGAAATACTGTTCACAGTCAAGCCCCATGGCACTGGAGAAGACCTGAATCAGCAGAAGGCGGGAGGGGGCATGAAGACGGTATTTATTATGTCTCACGACGACTCTATAGGTCACTGCTGATTTCTGTTTACACTGTGCTGACCTTTCACACTCCAGAGCAATTTGTTCAGCTGTGATCTACAACCAAGAGTACATGCAGTCTGTCATCCACTGGGCCCCGCACTAGCCAACCGGTGTAGCCAAGAAAACAGGTGGTACTACATACAGAAATGCCCAACAGCCTATAGTTCCTTGAATTGTCTGTTTTCTCACTTTGCACTTTTGTACTAATAAAAATGGCATGTCTGGGGATTCTGGTGTAAAACATGACCTTAATAAACTGGATTTTAACAAAGAGATTATTTCCACTTTATATTATGGAAATTGGAAAATGAGCCTGCGGAAACAATCCTATCTGCAGGTCATTATCTCACCCATCTCAGTTAGGAGGTTCAAATATTGACGTGCAATATAATGCTTTTTGTAATGGTTTGTACCAACTCTTTGCAAAGGATTATCTCAGGCCACCATGCTGTGGCTGAAGAGAAACCATGGGCAGTTCTGTTATCCTATGAGATTGACATCTGCAGTCTGACTAATGAGGGTCTGTTTCTTGAGCTTGGAGCTTGGATTGTTTTATCTACCCATTCAAGAGCAAAAGACTCCTCCCGTGCTTCCTGGGTATGAAAGTTTAACTACATTGCCATGGAAAAATTTTTTTGTGATTTTTCTGAGACTAAAAACACTCTCATACCTGTGTCATATAAGCAATGATAATATAGTATTTGCTTCCCAGATAAAACTCGAATTCCAGGGGCTGTACTACATTAGTCACTCACTCTGCTTTACTCATGTGAGTCTCTTAAGAGGGAATTCCCATATATAGATCACCTTTTATGATGGGCTCCCACAGAAAACTTTCTACATCTGCCCGCTCCTGTATCAACTTAGCATCTCATACTTCCCCTTGTCACAGTATTCAACACTGTACAATCACCCACACAACTGGTTATCTAAGGAAAGGATCCATAGATTCATCTATAGATCTTGGTGGTCTATAGAGCACCAGTGCCTAGCACAGTGCTTGACACACAGTAGGTACTCAACAAGTGTGAAAATAGACAGTGATTCTGTTACTTCTTCCTTAGAACCCACTGATATTTTGGGCTCTGGGATCCTAGATTCTTTTTAAAAACGAGAGAGAGAAGATGATGAAGGAGGAGAGGGAAAAGGGGAGGAGGAGGAAAAGGAAAGACTGAGAGAGAAGGAAAGAAAATAAAATCAAAGATAAAAGGAAGGAGCAAAAGAAGAAAGGAAAGGAAAAAATGAAGGAAAACCCATAGCTCTGAGTCTAACATAAGGAAGGACAGGCTAATAAAAGAAGTAACGCTGATGAATGTAAAATGATCAAGTAAGCACTATTTTTCAAAGATGAAACAAAACAGAATTTAGAATTCTATTTCCAGCAACATGGCAGACTAATCCCTTCAGGCATAGCTAAAATGCTGAATAAAATATTTAAAATGTCATTTGAATGCATGGCGTGGCTGGCAGGGAAATATAGGGATGGATTGGAGGCCAGAAATGAAGAATGTGAATCTCAGAACTAAGCAAGCAGTAGAGAAAGCACTTATCTTAGGACTATCTAAAAATCCTCAAGAGGCCCATAGCTCATTTTTTACTTGGCTGCACCCAGTAAAACTTGGGGCTCCAGCAAGCAAGCGGGTCAGATTAAAAAGCTCTGACATAAAGTGCCCTCCTAAACCCAAATATATATAGTCTCAGAGAGTAGGGGAAAAAACATTCCTTACATTTTACAGAGGGAGATATTGGGTATATATGCTTCTGGGCTCTGGCCCCAGGTTTGGATAAAGTCGAAAGAAAATTAAGCCTTAAGAATTTCTAATCACAAGTCCCATTTGTGTGGGTAGGATGTAAGAATTTCCTGTCTGTGTAACTCCCAGAAAAATACATACAGAAAAATATTTCTTTAAGTAGTCAAGACACATGCTAAGAAGAAAAGAGACACAAAGCCACCTCCATTTCCCAGAAGCTGTACACACCAATTCTGGCCACAACTTACTCATATGATGACACCGAGCTGTATATGCTGTCTTTATTCTGAGTTCCAAGTTTCTACTGATGGAGAGAAATGAAAGAATAAATACTGGAGGTAGGGAGCCCTGCCTCTGTCTTCAGATTCCAAGGTTCTAGTGATGGAGAGAAATGAAAGAATAAACACTAGAGGTAGGGAGCCCTGCCTCTATCTTAAAATATTGAGACAACTCCCGAAAGACAATTAAGGTAATACATGATCCTTGGACTTCCTGGTTAGTAATAGATGGAATTTTTTTAGTCTCACTGTAGAATAAATTGGTTTTGCTTGTCTTCAAATTCTCATTAAAAAAAAAGATAACTAGGTAAAAAATATATTTGAAATTAGAAATCAATTTCTTAAATAATAAAGGAAAGAAGAATCCAAGAGCTTGAAATCATATAAACTACAATTAAAGTTCTTTTTCTCAGGGAGATTGAAGTTACTAGGATAGACAAAACTGCTCAGAACTGAAGTGGACTTACTTCTTACCTATTGGCTTTCATTTTGCTCCTCATAATGCAAATTTCCTCAAAATAGCATAGAAGCAAAGCTCTCCTGCAGAGCTAGAAAAAGGGGAATAGATGGTTTCCTTTTGGTGGAATGTTTTATTTAGGGTTTTTTGTTTGTTTTAGGTTTTGTCATCTTTAAAAGGAAAAGGCAATGGCGACCCACTCGTGTTCTTGCCTGGAGAATCCCAGGGACAGAGGAGCCTGGTGGGCTGGCATCTATGGGGTCGCAGAGTCAGACAAAACTGAAGTGACTTAGCAACAGCAGCAGCATCTTCAAAAGGTTTAAAAAAATACATTTTCTATAATAAGATAGCATCTTTAAAAAAAAAGCCATAGCTAATGTTTCTAAATGTTCATTGCAGAAGAGAATTGTAAGTTTCCCTTTATAGGATTAGCTTTACATAAAAATTAAATAAAAATCATAGCAACAAATCTGCAAATCCATAATAGAGGCATGTGAAAGGTCCCAGAAATAAGGGAGCTATTTTATTTTTGTATGGTGCTGCCAGCTAATCTACCAAAAACAAAATAAAATTTATTGTTGTGCAAGTATCAAAATGGTAGCAACTGGTAAGAATGGCTCTTCTGGTTAAAAGAACTAAAGAGAGAACTAAACTGTGGACTGGTTTGGGATGCAAGGAGGACATTCTTACACATTATGTATATTCATACACCTATATGCATCCAGTTGTGTGTGAGTCACAGTAACCACTATGTTAATACAAAGGTTTTCCAGATGATTCAGCAGTCCTATCCAATATCTTATTTTCAATATCTCTACTTAGTCCCTGTACATGGATAGCAATAAATCTATTATAATCTAGTGTCCCAGGAAGGGAGAAAAAAACATAAAGCCTCTGCTAAAAAGTGGTTACTTTCTGAAGTGCAGTTAGAGTAGAGATATTTTGCCCTCTAGCATTTTAAACGACTCAGTTCATTTGGTAAGTGTATTCCTTGTAACAGGAATCTTCTGCCCTCCTGTTATCTTCCTTCCCCCCTATTTCTGAGACTCTCTGGGTCCATGATTGTAAGGCACCAAAATGTAGAATTTATCCAAAAAGCTTAACTCTCTGAAAGACTGGGATCATGAAAACTATGAAAGATATTTAGCTAAGTCACAATTTGAGATGGGTATATTTTGTAGGATTGTCTTTGGTTCAATGTAATATAGAGTCACATAAAAAAAAGCTTAACCAGATATCCTTTTCTATCTTATCACTATGACATCTTTAGCATTTTACTTTCATCCTCCTGGCCTCATTATGGCCTCTATACCTCCAGGCATCACATCCACATTCCAGACAAGAAGAAACAAGTGTCAAAGAGGAGAAGAAAATGTCTACATCAGGAAAGCAAAACTTTCCAAGGCATTCCTAACAGAATTCAATTTGTGTCTTGTTGGCCAGAATTAAAAGAAAAGCTGCAAGGCAGGCTACATAATAGGCTGTTTTTACTAGACATGTTGCCACCTCAAACAAATCAGGGTTCTACTAGGAAGGATGAGAAAGAATAGTATAAATATTTAATGCCAAATTCTAGAATTCAATCCACGGGGAAAGTAATTAAGTGCCTCAAAGGAAAGTATAATATCATATTCACTATTTACTCTCCAAGTGCTGACACACAGCACATGGTCATCCAGCAACTATTTCTTGAAATCCTATTGTATGCCAGGTGCTATTTTAGGTGCCTGGGATACACCCAGATAAAAATTCTTGTCCCCTTAGATCTTACATTCTAGCAGGCAGAGACAGATAATAAACTATAGTCATAATAAATAAATAAAAGTCCACAGTTTGTTCAAAAGCGATAAATTCTACAGGAAAAAAAAAAGTATAGCTGAGTAAAGAGAATTAGGAGAGATAGGTGGAGTGGATGAGTTGTAACAAAAATAACACAGGAATTATGTATTAATTTGTTCCTTCCATTCCTCAGACCCTTCGAATGTCTGGAACATATAGTATATTTTATCTTGGAAAAAACAGTCCATTATTTTTTTCAGCTCCCGTTCTTGAAAGTGCTGAATCCAACTGCTGTTATTTACACAAGAAATGTCAATGATTGTGTCATGTAGTGTGGTGGGCTAGACATTGCCTCACACAGGGGAAACTGTTTGCAATTTACTTAAAGCGCCTAATTCCATAAGAAAGAAGGAAAATTCTGAGGATGAAAAGAACAGTTACCAAGGACAAAACACTCTTCTGACCTGGTGCCTTTTGAATGTCAGAGCAGGGCCTTTCTGGGGAATGTGGCTCTTCAATAGGCATAGTGCAATTGAATTAACTTTCCTCTGCTTTAAATTATAAAAATAAGAACCACACACACACACACACACACACACACACACACACACAGAGTTACATTTCAATGTAAAAAAAAAAATCCAAAATCAACACCTCCCAAGAGATTGGGGTTTGATTGATTTTATTTAAAGTCTGGGTGGGTTTCTGACCACTAAATATTTGCTTAATTATCCCAGCAATGAAGAGTGATGCTCTCATTAGCAGGGGTTAGAAGCCCATCTGTGTTCTCTGTCAGTCTTTTGTGCAGGATTGTAAACCTGCAAATTGCATGTACAGTTGGGGAGTTGGAAAATTATAATTGCAGCTCTGATATTCATTATTCCATGAACTTGAGTAGAACATTTTTTCCCCTAGGCTTTGGCCGGTTTGCACATAAATGTTAGTTAACGGTACTCTACCACCATATGCAATTTCAACCCTACTCTATGCTAAGCCAAAACGTCTTGCCTTGTGTGCTACTTATTGGCAAGAAACAATGTTCTCCCAGATCCAGAAGCTTAGGTTACGACAGAGCCCAAAATGACTGCTGCACAATTAGAAAGCAAGAGGATCTTATTGCTTTAGAATTTACAAACACAGAAATCACAAAGATGACACATCCCCTGTCTCCGCAGAAAACCAAACGTGAATGCCTCTCCAGAACAATGTAAAACACTCTGAGGTGAATTTCATGAGTGTCGAGGGAAATGACTGACCCAAAGAAACTGGGATAGTTAATAACAGGAGTGGCAAATTCAGATTTTGGGGAGCTCTGGAGATTTAAAAATATTTTTGTCAGGGAGAAGAAGGTACTCTTTAATAAAAGGCATACTTCATATTTCTTTAAATGAAAAAAGGCACAACACATTGCTAATTTTTTAATGGAAAATATCACAAAGTCACAAAACATGTAAAAAATACTGACATTTTAACCTGTATGCCACATCTCCATAATATTTTTTCCCACATTTTTTGTCTGTATCCTTGACCATCTCTTCACACAACAACAATATTGAAAGGCATTTCCTGAGACAGATTCACCATGAAAGGGATGAAGCTTTAGCTTTAGGTCCCTCACTCCCTTGCAAGGACCTATACCAAGTTTGTGTTTTCCTCAATTCCCTTCACAAAAGAAAAAAAATTATGATGTCTTTGTAACTGTGCATGTTTTATTATCGAGTTATTCCTGAGAGGAAAAAACTTTCATTTACTAGGCTTTCAGTAAGTTCAGTAGCTCAGTCGTGTCCGACTCTTTGTGACCCCCTAGACTGTAGCACACCAGGCTTCTCTGTCCTTCACCAATTCCAGGAGCTTGCTCAAACTCATGTCCAATGAGTTGGTGATGCTATTCAACCATCTCATCCTCTGTCATTCCCTTCTTCTCCTGCCTTCAATCTTTCCCAGCATTAGGGTCTTTTCCAATGAGTTAGCTCTTTACATCATGTGGCCAAAGTATTGGAGTTTCAGCTTCAGCATCAGTCCTTCCAATGAATATTCAGGACTGATTTCCTTTAGGACTGACTAGTTGGATCTCCTTGCAGGCCAAGGGACTCTCAAGGATCTTCCCCAACACCACAGTTCAAAAGCATCAAATTCTTCAGTGCTCAGCCTTCATTATGGTCCAACTCTCACATCCATACATGACTACTGGAAAAATCATAGCTTTGACTCTACAGACCTTTGTCGGCTAAGTAATGTCTCTGCTTTTTAATATAGTGTCTAATTTCATGACTGCAGTGACTATCTGATTTTGGAGCCCAAGAAAATAAAGTCTCCCACTGTTTACATTGTTTCCCCATCTATGTGCCATGAAGTGATGGGACCAGATGCCATGATCTTAGTTTTTGAATGCTGAGTTTTAAGCCAGCTTTTTCACTCTTCTCTTTCACTTTCATCAAGAGGCTCTTTAGTTCCTCTTCACTTTCTATCATAAGGGTGGGGTCATCTGCATATCTGAGGTTATTGATATATCTCCCAACAATCTTGATTCCAGCTTGTGTTTCGTCTAGCCTGGCATGATGTACTCTGCATATAAGTTAAATAAGCAGTGTGATAATATACAGCCTTGATGTATTCCTTTCCCATTGTTCTATGTCCAATTCTAACTGTTGCTTCTTGACCTGCATACAATTACTAGGCTCTGATGAGAATCAAATTTTCCATTAAGAACTGGTGATGAGACACATTTTCCATACCAATTTCTGACTCTATATGCTTTCAATTTTGTTTTTCCTCCACTTCTCATATACTTACAGTGCTGGGCTATGAAATGCATTCTTGTTGCAAGGTAACTCCTTCCCCACACCTTCACCGCACAACACTAAGTAGTCAACTGGTAATAGCAGAGTTCCTGGAAGTCTTCCCACAGCTGAACACCTAGGCTAATTCTCCTTCTAAATAAACATCCACTATACACTTTAGGAAGTGACTGTGAAACAAATAAACATATCTCACTAAATTCTACCCCCAACTCAACTTCCTCTTAGCTGGATCCACAACACTTATGGCCTTTCCAATGTGACCTTATGCAAGAGAAAGAACAGTGGAAAGAATATTTGCATGGAAAGGGACCATGATCTCAAACAATATATTTAAAATATTTCATTTTGAAAAGTTTACAGCTCTGACTTTGCAAGTGAATGGCCCTGAAGTTAAAATGGTAAATCTTTATTGATTCTGAGTCCTAGTGGCTCCACAGATGGTTGTGTTGTGGGGGTGTCCGCTCAGAGGAAATAGATGGCTGTACAGTATTCTGAGCTTCAGAAACAGCAGTATGGCATTTCCAGCTCCTTTGAAACTGGAGATGTGAATTCTGGTTTGGATTTCATAGAACACAAATTATTCACTCAGCTATCCATCAAGACACCAAAAAAAAAAAAAAACCACTGAATTCTATCATCAAGAGACTCTGCTAAAATATATGGCTGAAAAATAAGGAAGCCACAATCCCCGCCCTTACAGGACCCAGAGTCTAGTGGAGAAGACAAAAAATACATAATGTAAGACAAACTGCATTGGAAGGACAAAGGAAACAGAATTCCAAGTTGGAGTCCAAATGTTCAAACCGTGGGCGTATGCAACTGAGTAATTGTATAGCCTCTGATTCCCAGTTTTACCATCTATAAAATACAGGTGGCAGTATTCACCTCACAAGACTAATATAAGGATTAAGGGAGATATAAACTATATAAAATTGTCTAAATATAAGATTTTCTTTAAATATCACTACCTAAAAGCAAAAACAATCTTATTCTTTTACATATCTACTTTTGTTCTAATGCTCAATAAATTTCTGCTCAAAGTAGTATAATAGATAGCGGTGAATAAATAAAAATATAAGAAAAGATGTGAAGGCTTCCCAGAGAACATGTGATTTTACCTAAGACTTGCAAGATGGTTTGAACACAGTGAAGAGATACCAAGAATATATCGGACAAGAGTCTTTCAAAGACAAGAGGAAGAAACCCAACTTTAATGTTCTCAGCAAAAAATGAGGGGAAAGTTGGCTAATTGAACTGAGACGTCCAGGGGCAAACTTGGCTCCCCATTGCTGGAATCCTGGTATCCAAACAACATTCCCAGAATCAGTCTCTCTCCACTGCCCAGCCTGCTTTTCTTCTTGTTAGCTTTATTCCCAGGGAAGCTCTCCCCACACCATGGCAAATGGCCATCTTCAGCTTCAGGTCTTGTTGTTTAGTCACTCAGTCATGTCTAACTCTTTGCGACCCCATGGGCTTTACCTTGCCAGACTCCTCTCTCTGTCCATGGAATTTTTTCAGGCAAAAATACTGGAGTGGGTGTTGCCATTTCCTTCTCCAGGGGATCTTCCCTACCCAGGGATTAAACCCACGTCTCTTGCTTGGCAGGTGGATTCTTTACCACTGAGCCACCTGGGAAGCCCTTGGCTTCAGGTTTACATGGGTCCAAGTCTGCCATCTCTGTAGTAGGATTCTCAGATATGGAATATGCAGATAGGATCACACGTGAAGCTGGCTGGAGGGGTGGCAGCAGAAGGCATGTCACCTACTCTGAATCTCAACTGAGAACAGGGAATGGGGGCCTCCCTTAAAAAACCCAGCAGCTAAGTAAAAGGAAGAGATTGCTGTGGAATTCTACAAAGCACATTCCAGGTAGAGAAGAAAATAAGAGCCAGAGCTCAAATGTTTGCTGAGTACGTACTGCCCTGCTGTCTGGGAGGACACAAAGGTGAGGGAGCTGTGATTCTGGCCTCCAGTAAGGGAGGTAAAGCATGTCGGAAAAATAAGCAACCATAATCCAAGATAGGAAGTGAGTAAAGCCCTAAAAATGTCGGTAGATGCCATTTATCAGAGGAGGCAGAGATCTCTTTCAGCTCAAATTGGAAACCTTTTTAAAAAGACATGGCACCTGAATTGGATTTCGACAGAATATGTAGGAAAAATGGTGTTCACAAATTATCTGAATATGGAAATATCACAAAATCAGTCCTAGCATTGGCTTTTGAAGATGTGGGGTTATTTAGAGTTCTGGTACATCAGAACTTCCAGTCATTTCCCAAATCATCATTACAGTCAAAGTTTAGAGTGGGAAAAGGCCAATAAGAAGAGTTATAGGGTGATTTGTGTGTGGCAAGATATTGTCTGGGCTAAAAATCTCCCTTTTAAATTTTAAGTAATTATATACTCTTGCATTTGTTCCTTTATTTCTCAATTTAAGTAGACTTTTTTCTTTGATTGAGGTAAAACTCACACAATGTAAAATCAACCATTTTAAAATGTACAATTCAGTGCCACTAAGTACATTCGCAAAGTTGTTCAGCAAAAATCACCTCTATCTAGTTCTAAAACATGCTCATCTCCCTAAAGTGAAAACCTGAAACCATTACTCAGCCACTCCCTGTTATCCCATCCTCCATATCATCAAGTGGCTGGTAACCACTAATCTGCTTTTGTCTTTATGGATGTATGAAATACATCATACAAATGGTATTATATAGTAGGTAACTTTTCTCTTTTTTTTTCTTTTTTTCACTTAATGTAGCATTTTCAAGTTAACAGGACCTCAGTTGATATTCCTTCCCATATCCTATAATGTGGGGCTACATACATATGGACTCTATACCTAAGTTCCACTGTCTAGAGCTGTCCTGTGATGGGCCTTCTGCCATGTAATACCCACTCCCCCTGGTAGTCAGTGTACCCCCAAGGATCAAGTCTTTAAGAACTTCTTCAGCTCTTCTATAGTCATAAGCAAGTATTCACTTGACATACAATGTTTGATAAGCTAGCTGGCTGCATACTGGGTGCTTGCAGACTCCAAAATATATTCTTTAACCAAGCAGAACCCCTTCTTGAGGAACAATCAGTCAAAGAAAAGCCCACAAGTAGGCAGGAAGAAGAACAGCAGCTCAGTTTTCTATCTCCAGGTCTTTACCTTTGGTCACAGAATTTAAATCTCAAAGGGTTCTTAAAGAACATCCATCGTGTTTTAGATCCTGAAACTCAGGCCCAAGAAGCTTAAAAAAAAAATCACCCAAAACTGTACAGGTAGACCATCAGAGCCCATTCAAAAGCTCAGAAAATTTCAGTCTAAATTCAGTGCACTCTGATATGACCTAGTGTCCATTACTTTTCTCTCTAGACGTAAAAACCAAACGTAAAACGGCAGCAGATCTAAAAAATAAATCTCAACCCTGCAAAGAAATGAGACGAGACTCATTTTTTTTTAATCTGTGCAAATTATAAAGGGAGTAACAATGCAGTTTACAAGGAAAGAGAAGCTAAGGTGTCAAACAGCAATTTTGATCTTAAAAGCACGAGTGAATAGGCAATGCATTCTATCATGTAAAAATTTGGAGCTACTGTTGGTGTTCTTTCTCCCTGTATGGGTTTTCTCTTTGTCAATACGGCTTAGATCTTACTTTATAGCAATGATGATCTGTGTCCTGCCATCTCATTTTGCTCCCTAGGGCACTGAATGTGACCAACCCCGCGATGAGGGAGAGGGTGGGAATAGGGGACAATGTTTAGGATTTGGAGGTAGTGAGGGCATCTGACTCATTGTGAGAAGCTAAACTGCTGTTCTTCCTCTCCAAAACTACAGCTTGTAAATGGGAGCTCAGATCCTTCTAGGTAGAACTGCAAGCCTGTAAATACCATGTCAGGATCTTGATTTTTTTTTTTGTAACATAAAGTTAATGATGCTTAAAATATGCACAATATGTACCCCTGTGGAACACTGAATTATCTTGATGTCTGAACTTCTGGGGATGGTCTATAAAGAAAATAATTCAGAAGTGAGTGGAAATAGACGGAACTGTAAAACGCAATTAGGAAGGGGGCAGGGAAGCCCCAGGTGTACGCATAGCAGCACCAAGGGGAAAACAAACCAGGGCCCTGATGGGCTCATCTTTGTCTTTTAATCTCATCTTTGAAAGATTCACTTCCTGGATTTTTGCCTGAGAGCTTCATGAGCATTTCTTGAGATGATTTACTTCTTTTTAACTCAGGGAAAAGGTGCTTTCAAAAACAAACCAACTAGACCATTTTCTCCCCGCAGAGCCAAAGCACTCAAACCCTCGCACCCAAAACAAACAAATAAACAAACAAAAAACAAATCTTCTAACTAATATTTAGGCTTTTAAAAGCAGGTTGGTTGCAAGCCTCCCCAGGACAATCATTTGCACCTTCCTTCAGCCACACATAATACAGACTTTATTCAGCAAATAGCAAAGTCGTTTTCCAGCGAGTCAAAGGTCACTCTTTGCTGTATTAATAGCTGCTCTGGGAGGGTCAGTGTTGTGCTATCCTACATTTTTTCCAGGGCCTGGAGATGCAATTTCCTACAATCTGCAGGCAATTTCCCACCAATTTTCTTGGGGAGCTAATAGGCTGTGACAGGAGATGGAGCTAGCAAACAGCAGGCGGCTTCAGAAAAGACAAATTGCATCTCTGCCACCTAACTGGGCAATCTAGATCGACAGAGTTTATAGCTTTGTAGTGTTATTGGGCCCCATGCTAACAGCAAATCATTCACGCTGCTCGCTGAATTTCATATTCCCTTCCTTCTGAATTTGTTATTGCCACATATCACTCTGTAGCACTTGCCCTGGAAATTGCAATAAAAAGGGGAATCACATATGTATTAGTGACTTAAACGTCTTTTAAGTTGCTTACCAGAAATTATTAGCATTCAATAATTTCTGTTTAAGGGTTTAGGACTACACCAACCAGTTCTAAGTGATGGGACAGGAAAGTTGGAAAGAAAAATCAAAAAGGAATGGGTAACAGGTTGAAATCTTTGGGCGAGCACAGAGATACTAATTCTTCTTTCAAACAGGCCCATGTGCTTGTGCACATGTATTTCTACAAATAATATAAACATCTGTAAAACATGCCCACAAGGCTGATATATGCTTTGTCTAGACTGCTTTTTAAAAAGTTAATAGTTTAATATAGCAGTGGAAATGCTTTTCTTGCAGGAAAGAGGACCCCCTTCCAGGGCCCGAAACTGGGCTCTTGTCTAACACTTGGAAATGAATTGTCAGAGGAGACATATGTGCTGATAAAGCGAGAGATCTTATTGGGAAAGGGCACCCGGGCGGAGAACAGTATGTTAAGGGAACCCAGGAGAACAGCTCTGTCACTGCATTTCTCTTGAATTGCAGTCTCAGGTTTTATGGTGATGGGATTAGTTTCCAGGTTGCCTTTAGCCAATCATTCTGACTCAGAGTCCTTCCTGGTGGTGCAGCCTTGTTCAGCCAAGATGGATGCCAGATAGGAGGATTCTAGGAGGTGGTCGGACATGTGGTGTCTCATTTTGACCTTTCCTGAACTCTTCCGGTTGGTGGAGGCTTATTAGTTCCATGTTCCTTACCAGGACCTCCTGTGATAAAACAACTCATGCAAGTGATTACTATGGTGCCTGGCCAGGGTGGGCAGTTTCTGTCAGTGTGCTTCCCTTTACACTTTCATAGAATTAAACATAAACACCCATATTTTAATTTAAATATTTTTTCTTATTACTAAGTCATACAGGTTCAACCTAAAAGAGTTAGAAAAGACAAGAGAAGAAAATTAAAAGTCTGATTAAAGAAACAACTAGTCATTGTACCCACTCAGGCATTTTTGTTTTTATTAATTTACAAAAGACCTACTCTGTGCCAGGCGTGGCGCAAAAGTGAATGAGACCAGCTCTTGCTTCTGGGGATTTCATAGTCTAGCAACCAGACATGCAAACAGATAAATTGGAAGACACTTTTCCAAAGCTATCTGAATGGCACTTTTGAAGAAAGGAGGAACAGACTGCTTGCAAAAGTAAGCTGAGATGAGAAGCAGAAAAACTCAGTTGGAATTAAATAGTGCAGATGGGTAAACAGCAGAGAGTCAGAGTCAGCTCTGCTTTCTTAAAGTGGTTCTGTTTGAGAAGATCTATATGGAAATCTATATGGAACCAGGGTACTCTTGTCACTTGCATCTAGAGACTATCACTTGAAAAAATGCAGGGAATTCCCTGGTGGTTCAATGGTTAGGACCCCACACTCTCACTGCTAAGAGCCCAGGTTCCATTCCTAGTCAGGGAACTAAAATCCAATAGGCTGTCCCCCAACCCCAGTAAAAAAAGGGCACAAACTATAAATTTTTAGGCAACATAGTCTAGATTATAATGATTACACTGATAGCACCGTAATCCCAGGGTAATTACACCCTCATCCCAGCTTAAGAAGGTTGGGGCCAGCCTTAGGGTTACAGGGGCCCACACAGCAAAGGGTGTTTAGTAGAGTAAGTTGCAGAGACACAAGCAGAATTCCTAGTTAATGAATCTCATTCCTAAATGATAGTTATCGCCAAAAACTTAAGCTAGGTATGGTTTTAAAAAATATATTCCAGGAAGGCTAATTGCCAATCACTTCCTAAAGATTAGGAAGCACCTGCTCTTTATAGATCAGTAAAACTGAAGCAGAAACACCTCCCATTTCTCTGGGCTAGATAAGACTGGAAGGACTGTGTAGTCTCTATAAAATTTCCCAGTGCCTCCAGAAGTAGTGTTATGATGCTTTCTTTTTCAGCTCATTAGCACATCAGGTATGCATAAAGGTAAGCAAAAAGGAAGACCTCTGATGGGGGAAAGGAATATGTTTTGATGTGGAACTTTTGGGATTCTGGGATTTTCCGAGTTGATTTAAGCAGAATACAGTCTACAGTACTGGAGGACAGGAAGGGGAAATTCACCCAATAGAAATTAGAAAGGTTCAAGCAAGATCTCTGCTTTAAATTATCTCTTTCACTTGCTGGTTGTTTGACTGTAAACTTCATTATCTGTGTTTGTTCCTATCCCCAAGGCTTGTTTCGATGACCATGAGCCTTAAAGACAGAATGTCTTTTTAATCTCAAGGATTCAGAGTGAAGCCCATAATAATCCTCCATATATACTGATTGACTTCGGCCCCTTAAATAAAATACCAATAACCCCTTGCATAAACCAGACATTATCCATGTGTTCTCACCAGAAAAGGTTCCAACTGAACAGGTATAAGCAAAGACCCCAGCATCTGCTTATTAGATTCTCCTGCAGAGCTAGTTTTGAAAACCCCTGGGATAGTTATGGGGTGAGAAGGGTGGAATGGAAGGACAGCAATGATATGTAGTGGAAAAAGCAAGAGACAGGGTCTTCCATTTATAACCACACTTTACGTCTTATGAGCAGTAGGAACTGAACCATGTGACCTAGTCAGAACACTATCTCCTTATCTGTTGTAGCACAAGCAGTTGTAAAGGTCACAGGAGGCAATGCTTGTGAAACCCACCCCATAATGGCCAGCACCTTGCAGTGGGGAGGCTTGGAAGAAATGGCAGCTCTTCCTTCTCCTCCTAAGCTTGTAATGGATGTTACATTCCTTGCTGCCCAAGCCATCTCTGAGAAGTTCAAAGCTTCTCCCAGGTCTCAAGTTTCCACAAAGATTCAGCCCAAGCACTGAGAATAGTGTTTTGTCTTCAACCTCCCTCTCCCCTACCTCTGTCATTGCATTTCTCTTGGGCATACATTTCAAATGGATAAGCCATTATGGAATATTATTGCTCCATGAGTGAATGCCTTCAGTTCCTTCTTGTCATTTCTAGACATATTGTTATTCTGTTAGTCACTCAGTCATGTCTGACTCTTTGCGACCCCATGGACTATACCCTGCCTACCTCCTCTGTCCTTGGTTTTTTCCAGGCAAGAATACTGGAGTGGATTGCCATTCCCTTCTCCAGGGGATCTTCCTGAAAATGGATTGAACTTGGGTCTCTTGCATTGCAGGCAGATTCTCTACCACCTGAGCCAGACATAACAGCTTTTAATCAGTTTCTGCACCAATTCTTGTATGCTACATTCACCTCTCTGTTTCAGAGAAGTATCAGAAAAGTGAACCCTAAAATTCATACCACTAGAATCATAAGATACAAAATGGCACCTTGTGGCTTGAAAGAGTCAAAAGGCTTGACCCAGCATTTCACTTGCTGCTTCAGGAATTAAGTAAGGAAGAGAATATAGTTCATTAAATTTCTTAGATAAGTTCAGGACTTGTCCAAGATCACACAGCATTTTGTATATTCCTCAATTAAAAAGTTAAAAGAAAAATGTATGGAAATACTTTCATAACTTTCAGGGACTTAAATACAGTGTTCAGACCTATGACTTTTCTGAGAATACCCAAGAATTAGAAATGAACTAGGAAAGGTCACTGGTGAGACAAAAATTCTATCTTTCATTTCTGCTTAAACTTTAATACTAAATGCATATCAGTTACTGAATCTAAGAATATTTAGAAAGAAATAATGTTGAATAAAATTAGTAAGGCTTGTAATTTTTCATAACATGAATAAATGAGATAGGATTAAAAATATTTCCTACTTAAATTAAGGTTGTCCAGTGGGAAAGAAAATTAGTTTATGCTTAGTAGAAAGATACATAAAATTTTACTATAATTCAGCCCTAAGGAATTTTTTAATTACCTCAGTAATGAAAAATGTTAAAATTACTGTGAGCGCCTGTGCTGGGATCTTTCAACACCCATTCCTTAGCTTTAAACCACTTGCCATTTTAATATCCGATTTCATAAATATTACATTTCCAAAATGTTTGGCCGTTCAGAAGATAGGAGTGAATGCAAGATAACATCTAGCAATAGCTTGCACTCAACAAGGAAGGAATTTCCACAAACTGTGCAGATTCAACTGAGTTTAAATGCCAGCCAGTCATTTCTTAATCAAGAGCAGTGACAAAATCACAAATTCCATTGCTGCTGTGTCTTCAGAATTAGGTCCAACAAATCAAAAATAACAACTTTCACTAGTTTGTGTGGTCTGGCAAAGGATTAAGCCAAAAAAAAATAAAATATTTTCCCAATCAGCAAATGTTCCTGTGAATGAATTGGCCAACAACCCCCAGTTCATTTCTTTGAATTATATCTTGCATGCAATCCCATTTTTCCAATGATCCATTAGTTAACCAGAAATACTGTACATATTTTAATGGGTTAGAAGACCTTAAGGGAATCAATACATCTCAAATGCATGCCTCAGGGGACTCTGGTTTATTGCATAGAAGATAATTCTTTCCTGAAAAGGAGCAAGCTTCATTTGAAATTAAGATTTGGAGATCATAAATGGAATCAATTGAGCCAGGAAGTCTTTTGTAATGTATGGCACATAGGAGGCAAATGAATGTCTGTAGGTTACACCAGGAGAGGAAGGCCTAGTGCAGTGACAGAAATCTTTTCCCCTACCTGTATCACTTCAGAACCTGTAAACAGTGAGCTTTGTGAAGGAGACTTAAAATTTTTTTCTCAGCCAATGTGCCACACTAAATGAACTAAGAAGTTCATTTAAGAGACAGAGAGAGAGAATGTAAGTATTGGTCATGTTCCAGAATATTCTGACGCAGTTAACCACAAAATAAGTTATTAGCTTATTGTAAGGGCAGCCAGTTTTTAAAGTAATGGAGTAATCCACTATGGACTGCAGCAAGGAAGTAGGACAAAGGGTGTGAAATGAACAGATGGATTTGATTTTAAACAAATTAGACCCATGACAAAGGATATAACAAGTCATTTTTCGGTTTACCATGCTATGGGGTAACTTTCCTTGTGACCTCTCTAACCTGCTAGCTCATTTTCCCCCTACCAGGAACCAGGCCTTTCTGGGAGTGAAGCCTTGTGCTTTGCGATTGTAAACTACTGTCTCTTGCTTCTGTAATCAAACGAGACACCACAGGGGACTGCCACCATATAATGCTTGATTACTTCATCTCCAAACCAGTTGTTCTCTCAATCTCAGACTCCTTCCTGGACACATTGATGAGAATAAGAACAAGGACAAATGTTCAGATGTCACACCTTTGTAACTCTGGTTTCTGAGACTACCCAACAATCCCACGGTGGCACAACCCATCAATATGGCTGCTACCAACCCCAGGCTGATTCATGATATGAGCCATCTTTGTCCTTTCCACCCTTTCTTTAATCCCGCCCATGCCTCCCTGCCCCAGCTTCATGCGTTCAGTGGCTGAAAAGCTGCCAAAGGCGCCCCCCCCCCCCCGCACCCTCGCCGCTGTGAGGCACACCCCTTCCAACAAGCCTGAACTCCCTGGCAGTACCTACTACCTCAAAATGTCAGGCTCTGTTTCCTCCCTGCCTCAGTAAAACTCCCATCTCCCCACAGTTAATGCCAACTAGAGCTTTGGGTGATGGTGAAGCTTCAGTACTTTGGCCACCTGATGTGAAGAACCAAGTCACTGGAAAAGACCCTGATGCTGGGAAAGACAGAAGGCAAAAGAAGAGGACTGCAGAGGATGAGATTGTTGGATAGCATCACCAATTCAGTAGACATGAACTTGGGCAAACTCTGGGAGATAGTGAGGGACAAGGAGGCCTGGCATGCTACGGTCTATGGGGTGGCAAAGAGTTGGACACGACTTAGTGACTGGACAACAACAACAATGGGTGTATACAAATTTACACTTTGAGTGAAAAGCTGACCCCTTTGACCTAAATCGTAAGTCTCCAAACTGACCCTTCTCTCTAGTCCACCTAAACAGAGCTGTCTAAAACAAAAACTGGACCAGGTTTTGTTGGTTCCCTGTGCCCCACAGAAAACATGGAAGCCCTCACCCTCACTCCATCGCATCTCCATTCTACCCAAATATCCACCATTTCAGTCAAGGATAACCCTGCTTCACCCTCTTCCCATTACAGAATCAGAACTTTCTTAATTCAACCTAGAACACACTTCTTCAGTTATAACCATTTAGCAAAATCTGAGTTAAAGCTTTACCTTCTCTGGAAAATTCCCTGACTAACATCCACCCGACAAAGGTCATGGCTCACTTCATGGTGTCAGAATCTTAACTCTTACCACCTCACACTGGTCAGAATGGTCATCATGAAGAAATCTACAAATAACAAATGTGAACAGGGTGTGAAGAAAAGGGAACCCTCTTACACTGTTGGTGGGACTGTAAATAGTGTAGCCACAATGGAAAATGTTATGGAGGTTCCTCAAAAAACTGAAAATAGGAATGGGAAGGAGGCTTAAAAGGATGGAGATATATGTATACTTACACTGATTTACACTGTTGTTCAGCAGAAACTAATACAACAATGTAAAGCAATTATACTCCAATTATAAATTTTTTAAAAAAAGATGTGAGCTAAAAAAAAGAAACCCCTAAAAATACAGTTGCCATATGATCCAGCAATCCCAATCCTGGGCATATATCCAGACAAAACTTTAACTCTGAAAGATACAATGCTCCCCTATGTTGATAGCAGTGCTGTTCATAATAGCCAAGATATGGAAACAACCTAAATGTCCATTGACAGATGAAAGGATAAAGAAGATATGGTACATATATACAATGGAGTTCTACTCAGCCATTAAAAAAAGAGAAGGAAATAATGCCATTTGAAGCAACATGGACAGACCTAGAGATTATCATACTAAGTGAAGCAAGTCAGAAAGAGAATATCACATGATATCACTTAATGTGGAAACTAATGATGTAAATGAACTTAGTCATGAAACAAACAGAGTTATAGAGAACAGACCAGTGATTGGCAAGGTAGACGTGGGAAGGGATGGTTTGAAAGTTTGGGATTAGCAGATTCAAACTATTATATATAAAATGCATAAACAACAAGGTTCTACTGTATAGCACAAGAACTATATTCAACAACCTGTGATAACCATAATGGAATAAAGTATGAAAAAGACTATATATTGATGTATGTGTAACTAAGGCACTTTGCTATGCAGCGGAAATTAACATTGTAAATTGATTGTATTTCAACTGAAAAAAGAAAACCTTACCTTTTTCATGATATCAGCTCCCAATAATATTCACTCAATCTCTGCAAATTCAACCCCACCTAAATTGTTCTATTAGTCAGCTATAAAATGTGACTGATGTGACACTTATGTATTAAGTACAGAAAAACAAAATAATCTTGTACGAGAACAAACATCAAAAAAATAAAAGAAAAGAAAAATGAGCATGGTAGAGAGAAGCAAAACCAAGGAGGAGACTTGCAGTTTATTTCCCTCTCCAGAATGAGACACAAGGCTTTGTGCTTTGTTCTCATCCCATGGTTAGATGCAAGAGCCCAAAGGGACCGCCTTAGGAGGAACCAAGAAGGTTCTAGAGGTGAAGTCAGCCTGTAAAGCCACTGGGTCAGCTGGCGAGGATCGCTTGTCTACCTCTGGTCCTAATATGACTTCCAAACCCCTCTCTTCCCTCCAGAGATGTCTTTGTCAGCCTAGTTCTGCCTTCAGTGGTGAAGAATTCAGAAAATGTGTAGCAGGAATATCACAGCAGGAACAGGGTGAGAAAGGCAGGAGGAAAGTAGATGCCATCCGCTTGCTGCTCCTCCTTCAGCGTCTCATTTCTAGGGGCGTAGGGAGGCTGTGCAAGGCAGAAAGGGAGCTAAAGGAGGAGCTGGTGGGTCGCAGACAGTGAGGGAAACTGAAAAGCTACAAAGGTTGGATGCTGAAGGCAGCAGGCAGGTGTGACTGCGGATCTCAGGAAAACTGACTTCAGTTAAACAGTGCTTGCCTGTGGGTGTGGGTATTGACTGAGAAAGAGAACAAAGGGGACTTCTGGAGTTCTGGAAACATTCCATATCTTAATCGAGGGGATATAAGCTTGCCAGATAAAATACAGGGAACTAGGTTAAATATTTGGGACAATGCATATCAGAAAAAAAGGTTATCTGAAATTCACATTTAACTGTGTGTCTTGTGTTTGTATTTGCTAAATCTGACCACGCTAAGGTGGTAGTTACATCCAGTGCTTCTCCACTGGGGGTGATTTAGCCCCAGCAGACAAATCTGGTGACATTTTTCAGCTGTCATGACTTGGATGGCCCCGATACTGGTACCTAGAAGGCAGAGGTCAGGGATGCTGCCAAACATCCTACATGGCAGGGAAGTCCCCGTAATGAAGAATCACCCAGCCCAAAGATGAATGTCAACAGTGTTCATCTTTGTGAAGAATCAGCAAGCTGACTTCACTGATAACATTCTTTTTACTGTATGTATGTCACAATAAATTTATGACAAAAATAAAAATTATTTACTCTGTCATATCAGAAACCTTAAAATCAGAGAAAGTTTGAACAGGATCGTACCTCTCAACAACATCAGAAAAAGTTTGTTTTTAACTATATTTTTTCATTGGAGTTTGAGTCCCTAAATTTGAGTCCTTGAGGGAATTGTCTGATGTGGGGCTCCAGGGCTATTTCACATTTATATAAAACTTCATGGCCGTGGCTCCTGGGGTGCTCCAACAAACTCACTGGGATGCCATGAGATATTTTACATTTTCAAGGGAAAAACAGAGGTACCCAGCAACTTCCAAACATTGTATGAACTACCAGCTTGAGCTCTTTTATAGTTTTTAACTTCAGATCAGAAAAATCACTATGGAATAGGAAATAAGGTTGGGGGTGTTCAACTTGCTTCCACAATTAAGAAGTTGTAAAGTTCCCCACTGGTGTACACATCCCACTAGTAAATGTGGTCATCTAAGAAAATTTGTTTCTTTTTTTTATGTGTATTTGTTTAAATGGCTACCAAGTCTATAGGACACAGTATTATTAAGTAGTTTGATCCTAAGTGAAGTGAAAGTTGCTCAGTCGTGTTCGACTCTTTGCAACCCCATGGACTATATACCATCCATGGAATTCTCCAGGCCAGAATATTGGAGTGGGTGGCGTTTAAATGTTAGATATTTCTTTGGGGGCTGTGGTGCTGTGAGCAGAGAAAATCTGGGAAGCTCTGCCTAAAAGAATTGAATGATTGTATAAGTTCAGCACTATGTATATGTAACACATCACACTGTTTTATTTTTTGAAAATAAGTGTGTCTCTCTTCCTTAAAGAGATCATGTGTCTACAAAAGACAAAGAATGTTTGCTAAATGACTGTTGTGATTTAAAGGGGAGAGAATACCTTTTGTTTATTTTTTAAGCCACTTTTACTGAAATAAGATTGACATATAAAGAGCTCTACATATTTAAAGTATACAACGTGATGACTTTGGAAACCATCAAGACCAAAAGGGGGAAAGAAAGCTTCTTAAAGACAGTGTGTTACTCCCAGAAGAATAAAGCTAACAAGTGATTTCAGTCAATAGGATAAAATGTGAAAACCCACAAAAAAGAGAAGAGGAAAATTTGGTATCAAAAGATTTGAGGAGCAGCATTTTCTCGTCTTGACACGACAATGCAGACACAGCAGCCGCCTAAGTTCGTGGGAGCAGCTTGGCCTTAGTGTGAGCACACAAGCCACAAGATAAAATTCTTGGGCTGAACATTAAAGGAGCTGATGTCACCACATCTCTATCTCATAATCACCAGTGGAAAACAGCCCATTCCTCCACAAGTTAACATGGAATTTTTCAGTTGTGTTCAAAGCATTGCCACAGACATGCTCATTTTGTCACCAGCTTCTCACTTAGCAAACAACAAGAATATCACTGGGCCCCCAAGCTTTGCTAGGTTCAAATTCCCTGGCTTTCCAGAAGGCATCCAAACCTCTTGGCTTCTGCACAGGACAGTATTCCTGTGACCTTTTGCAGTTTTCCATGGTAGTATCACAACCAGTCAGTCTCAGGCAAGCACAATTAGTTGAACCGCCTAGTGCCAAGGGAGAAATGCCAAGCTGGTGAGGAAATGACTCAAAATGAATTGAAATTATCTGCAGAGAACTGATGAGGAAGACTCCAGCTGTGGCAAAAATCAGTGAGTGAAAAAAAGAGTCTGCCTGAGAAAATCAATGAAACCAAAAAGGGCTGACCATAGAGAAGAATTCTCTCATTTACACGGGCCATGCCCGACCTCATATGTGCTCAGCAAATATAGCCCTCACCCAGCTTGTTGAAGGGAATATGACCTTTCCTTTGCAGCAGTGCTTCTTAAACTTCAGTGCACACACGAGACACCTGGGAGCATGTTAACTTGCAGATTCAGATTCAGTAGGAATGGGGTGGGGTTTGAGAGTCTACATTTCTAACAAGCTCCCAGGAGATATTGATGCTGCTAGTGTGTGGACCACACTTTGAGTAGCAGGCATCTAGAAGAATATGGCTTCTCAAAGTGTGTGGTCCCTGGACGGGCATCAGCAGCAGCATCTGAGAACTGGTTAGAAATGTAAATTTGTGGATCCCACCCCAGACTGACTGAATCAGAGCCTCTGGGAATAGAAATCTGAGTTTTCAACAAGCTCTCCAGATGGTTCTGATGCACTCTCACATTTGAGAACCACAGGTATTCTAGATCTAGGCCATGTTTTCACGTAGGTCCTCCACCATCTCTACCATGAATAGTTCTCATGGTCAGAAGACCCTGAGATCCATTGCTTTCCCCTGAAATCATCATCTTATTTGTCTCCTAAGTTATATCAAGAGCTTTTGTCTTCCAAACTATCCCAAGAGCTAGGAGAAGCAGGTCATAACTTGCCCAGTTCTGCATCTCTAGCTGATTTAGCAGTGTTTGCTATATAGTATGTGATCAATAAACACTTGTTGACAGGCTGGTGATGTTCTGTGGATTCACAGTGAAGTCAAATTTGGTTAAGCGAGGAGCAGGAATTTAGTTGTTAGGTTGAGTAGCCTCCTCAAGTAACTAAAATATAGGTATTTGCATTCATTATCTAATGCTGCATAAAAAACTACCCCAAAACTTAATGGCTTTTAAATGACAATGCTTATTTGTTATCTCTAATTGTTTTTTGGGGAATTTGGGGCTTGACTATTTACCTGGTGGCTCAGATGGTAAAGAGTCTACCTGTAATGTGGGAGACCTGGGTTCGATCCCTGAGTTGGGAAGATACCCTGGAGAAGGAAATGGCAATCCACTTCGGTATTCTTGCCTGGAAAATCCCATGGATGGCTACCTTCAATGGGGTCACAAAGAGTCAGACACGACTGAGCAACTTAGCTTTCTTTCCTTTCTTTCTTTTGGCAGGGCAGTTCTCGCTTGGTTTATGGGTCTCTGATGAGGGTGTAGTCAGAAACTGGCAGGCTGAAGTCAACCAAAGGTTGGACTAGGCCTTATGGATCTGCTTCTAAGATGACTCACTCATATGGCCAGCAAACTGATGCTGGTTGTTAGAAGAAGCTTCAGTGTTATTCCATGGGGTGGCTACTTGAGTGACCTCACAATATGGCAGCTACTTTTCCCCAAAGGAAGCCACTCAAAAGGCCATGGCAGAAAGTCCCATACTGTCACTTCCTTAGTATTCTATTGGTCACACAAGTTAGCCCTGGTAACACAAGGGCCTGAATACCAGGAGGCAAAGATAACTGGAGGCCATCTTAGGGGCTAGTTGTCACACTTGTATCTTCATATTTATTTATTTGGCTGTGTCAGGTCTTAGGTGCAGCACACAGGGTCTTTCAGTGGGACACCCAAGCTTCTCTAGTTGTGGTGTGTGGGCTCCAGAGTTCACAGGCTCAGTAGTTAGGGTGAACACCAGCTTAACTGCCCCATAGCATGTGGGATCTTAGTTCCCTGATCAAGGATCAAACCTACGTCCCCTGCATTAGAAGGCAAATTCTTAACCACTGGACCACCAGGGAAGTCCTTCACAGGTATCTTCAGTTTGGCAGATATTGAGAGTTTGCTCTTAAGGAGTTCACAGTCTTGAGGAGGAAGAAAAATAATAAACAAGCTCACAAAAAAGGACTTAAGTCAAAAATACATGCGTGAAAAAAATTAATAATATAAGTAGATAAGGTGGAGGATAACTTTAGATCATGAGCTCAGAGACTCTCTGAGATAGCAATATTTGAACTGGATGATCAGGAATCTCCATGTGGCAACCAAGGAGGCAGAATGGTTTGCACAAAGGCATTGGACAAACTGGAATATATTTGGCATGTGTCAGAAACAGAAAGAAGGCAAGTGTGGCTGGAGGGAGTAAAGAAACAGGGAGTGCAAGTGAAGAGAAGCTTCACTTGCCAGAGTGACAGGAGGCAACCTGTTTGTCTGTCTCCAAAGTCAAGAAAAGAGAGTTTCTAGGGCAGAGTAATCAATGGGTTTAAAAAGCTGCTGAGAGGTCAAACAAGAAAAACATGAAGAATTGGCCAATGGATTTGGTGAGGAGAGCATTGGCGACCTCATCAAAAGCAGTTTCTGTGGCATGGCTGGGATTAAAAGCCTGCTGAGTCTGAAGGTGGAGAAACAGAGGCAACTGACATGAAATTATTCTGAAAAGAACTGATGTGATAATGGCAGAAAGTGAAGAGGAACTAAAAAGCCTCTTGATGAAAGTGAAAGAGGAGAGTGAAAAAATTGGCTTAAAGTTCAACATTCAGAAAACTAAGATCATGGCATCTGGTCCCATCACTTCATGGGAAATAGATGGGGAAACTGCGGAAACACTGTCAAAATTTATTATTTTGGGCTCCAAAATCACTGCAGATGGTGATTGCAGCCATGAAATTAAAAGACGCTTATTCCTGGAAGGAAGGTTATGACCAACCTAGATAGCATATTGAAAAGCAGAGACATTACTTTGTCAACAAAGGTCCATCTAGTCAAGGCTATGGTTTTTCCAATAGTCGTGTACGGATGTGAGAGTGGGACTGTGAAGAAAGCTGAGTGCCCAAGAATTGATGCTTTTGAACTGTGGTGTTGGAGAAGACTCTTGAGAGTCCCTTGGACTACAAGAAGACCCAACCAGTCCACCCTAAAGGAGATGAATCCTGGGTGTTCATTGGAAGGACTGATGTTGAAGCTGAAACTGCAATACTTTGGCCACTTCATGCGAAGAGTTGACTCACTGGAAAAGACCCTAATGCTGGGAAGGATTGGGGGCAGGAGGAGAAGGGGACGACAGAGGATGAGATGACTGGATGGCATCACTGACTCGATGGACCTGGGTGTGGGTGGACTCCGGGAGTTGGTGATGGACAGGGAGGCCTGGCATGCTGCAATTCATGGGGTCGCAAAGAGTCAGAAAGGACTGAGCAACTGAGCTGAACTGAACTGATAAGACAAATGGAGCAGCACCCCTATTGTTGTTCAGTTGTTAAGTCGTGTCCGATTCTTTGTGACCCTATGGACTGCAGTATGCAAGGCATCCCTGTCCTTCACTATCTCCCAGAGTTGGCTTAAACCCATGTCCACTGAGTCAGTAATGTCATCCAACCACTTCATCCTCTGTTGTCCCCTTCTCCCACCTTCAATCTTTCCCAGCATCAGAATCTTTTCCAATGAGCTAGCTCTTCGAATCAAGTAGCCTAAGTATTGGAGCTTCAGCTTTAGCATCAGTCCTTTCAATGAATATTCAGGGTGATTTCCTTTAGGATTGACTGGTTGGATCTCCTTGCTTGTCCAAGGGACCCTCAAGAGTCTTCTGTGTTCCCCCATTACATCTAGTGAATTCTTTATGTGCCACAACCTGAAGGAGATTGGGAAATACTGCAGGCCTTCTTGCTTTTTTCCTGACTCCTTCTGGATGGGCCCCTGGTGTCCACCCAACCTCAAGTGTCAACCCTGCCCTTCTCCCTTGGAGAGTCCTACCCTCTCAACTCAGCACCTTGTAAAGAACAGGGTTCTACCTGGGTTTAAGGTTGCTGCCTGGAGAAAGAGGTGAAGGAAGAGACTTCAATAAAATCAGTGTTCTATATGTGCATGTAGGTTAATGTCAGTCTCCCTGGTTGCTGAGTTAGCATGAACCCTACTCCAGAGGCAGTTTATTAGGAAGCAAAGAACACCAATCAGGAGTACATACTCTAGATTCTGTAAATCCTCCAAACGTTATCTGAATCAGCATCAAGTATTCCATAATTAGCCTAGAGCTGTTAGGTTTCAGGTGTCTCTATTTCTGTCTTGCAAATAAGTTCATCTATACCATTTTTATAGATTCCACATATATGTGTTAATCTATAATAATTTGTTTTTCTCTTTCCAAGTTACTCCACTTTGTCTGACACTCTCTAGGTCCATCCACATCTCTGCAAATGGCACAATTTCTTTTTTTTATGAGTAATAGTCCATTGTATATATGTACCACATTTTCCTTATCCATTCCTCTGTTGATGGACATTTAGGCTGCTTCCAATTTTGATATTTTAAATATTGTAGTAAAATGTGACTTATCTTGATCACTGAGATTTCTGGCATCACCTTAAACTTTCAGTCTTCACCTCACCCTAAACCTGGCCCTTGATGCAGTTCCATCAGGACAGAAACCATGTCTTATTATTTTAAAATATGACAAATAAAGTAAGAAGTAACTGACATACTGCTGTATGCCAATAAATGTTATCCATAGTGCAGTTATGTCCCTCAAATAGTACCTGAGTGACCTGTACATAGTAAATGTTCATTGAATGAAATAAACAGCTTTTTACAAATATCTTCTTACTTTTCACATATTTAAAAGGCACATTATCTGTTTTGTCAGGCTGAGCAAATTTGGAGTTTGGGGGCCTGTCCATATGTTTGTTTTCACCTTTAATATTTCAAACACTGCATTTTTAAAAGTCTAGTGCTTTTAGGTAGCAAATGCTTCCACTGAAGCCTGGATGGAGAAAAAAACTTTCTAATCAAGCTGAGGGGAGAGAAAAAAGAAAGCTGGTTTCCTTTGCCTCTCTTGTTATGGAGTGTGATGCAGATATGCATCTGCTCTGGGGTTTTACTGGTGATTAAAATAACATTACGATTCAATAAAAAGTGCACAAGGCAGTGTCGCTTACACATGACTACGTGTCTCTGTGTTTTCTTCAGAAAATAAAGTATAACTCACTACTGACTTTAGGGTTTAGTCTAATGTTTATTTTCATCAACTAGAGTTTGATCAGCATTCATTTCTTCTATGATTTTCCTCACATGCCAGAATCCTTGACATGGGGATCCGAATGACTCTAAGGATTTCAATCACTGGCAAATTATAGAATTGTAATTCCTAAAACCAAAGTAGTCATAAACTAGAGTTATTCAGAATACAGACAGTGATGACAGGAAAATCTTGTGAAACAGCCTATGGAAATGCCGGGAGAAAATTTTCCCATTCTAACAGGATAGTCACTGATATTTTTGTGACTGTGCCAAGAAGCTATTCCAAAAGTTCTTGCACTTACGCAAGGCAAGACATTTAATAACCTGCTTCTGAACAGCTGTCAAGAGCCGACATAAGGAACTACACACTACATACAATGAAATTTCTGTTTAAATCAAATCAAAGACTTATTTATACACATCTCTGTATCTCCCAGTCTACCTCAAAGAAGTTGTACTTGCATCTAAAGGGCTTTAGACAAGCCAGGTGGGATGTCATCCTTGCCCACTGCGCAGCTGATTTGAGGAAAGAAGAGGAGGAGCAGAGAAAATGTTAAGTTTAATGTCTTAGCTTGTGAAAATATTGGCTAACTGGTGATTTATCTTCATGTTTCTCTGCCCTCAGGAGGGGGTGGAGGGCCAGCACCAAAATCAATTTCAGCACTTTTCTTGTGTGAGTCATTCAACCGACAACCAACCAACTCTTCAACACCTCACCCTAAGAAAACGTGTTGAGTTGTGGCTAACAGGAAGGAAAGCTTCCCCCAGCCATGGATGCTGAGAGGAACGTGGTCTGGAGGGCAGAGTGGTCTCCAGTAGAACTTGTCATAGAGGGTTTCTGCTCTGCAGATGCATTTTATAAATCAGGCAGGTTTGTGCTAAAGAATTTTAAGTTTACAAATTTCATACCACCATTAATATGTAGCAATTGATATTTACCAAGTACAAAATCTGTTGAGGTTTAAAACTTAAATAGTGAACATCTAGTTGATTTAATCTAAATAATGTAAGTCTAATGTTCACAGTGACTACACCACCACCACCAATGTTTGTAGAGGAAGGAGCCTGCAGTTGATGGGAAACTGAAGCATATTTTTAACAAAAGCTGACTGGAGAGGCAAAAACTCATACTGTGAGTGATCCAGCATTTCTACATGGCAACAATGAGAGCTGAAATCACTTTGAAGCACTCTGTTCCTTTTAAAGAGTCCCTTCTACTAATTTTTTCACATTACTGAAAAATAACCATCCTCTGCTGAAATGTTCAGTTGAACTGCAGCTGTGATGAGGCATTTTTTAAACAGTATTTCCCTTACTTGTGGGGGATTCAGCTCCACAGATGATAGGGACAACTTAGAACTTTTCAATTATTTAGATGTGCATGTTAAGATTTCCAACTACTTCATCCTAAGAGTCCACATCTTCTAGAAGGGAAAACATCTAAAATGGATATGAATTAGTAGATAATATGACCAAATGTACACTTCCCAGGGAGCTCAGTAGTAAAGAATCCACCTGTAATAAAGGAGACACAGGTTTGATCCCTGAGTCAGGAAGATCCCCTGGAGGAGGGCATGGCAACCCACTCCAGTATTCTTGCCTGGAGAATCCCATGGACAGAGGAGCCTGGTGGGCTACAGTCCATGGGTTCTCAAAGAGTCAGACATGACAGAAGTGACTGAGCATGAATGCATGCATGACCAAATGTATAGGCAAAGGTTAAAAACAACACTAAGATTTACATTCTATGTACTGAGGGTATGAAAAGCTCATATATTTTGAGTGTCAAAATATCTGATAAAATAAATGAGAGCCACTAGGAGATAGTCATCACTGCTGCTAAGCATTAGTTCAGAAATTAGGAAGATAAAAATGGTAGACAAGATGTGCACGTTGTTAAAGTGGCAATGATGGAAAGCAATAATAATCAGTTGAACCATACTCCTGAATTATCAATTGTTTGATAAAAGGTTAGAAGAATAGACATCTTGGCTGAGCGAATTCTATTTTATTCACTCTTCAAATAAAAGTCTTCCCAGACCAAGGATACGTCATGGGATTGTGCAAGTTGACATTTGAGGATATCAAAAGGATGTCTGTCACCGAGAGACACGAGTTTACTGTCAGTTGCTGGCTTTTCTGTTCCTGTTTCCATGGAAATTGACATTAGATAGGTGGTAGGGGGGAGGGGGAGTTATGGGTTTGGTTATTTCATTATTTCAAATAAAATGTTTGAACCTTTTACCTTTTGCACCCAGCCGATACTGGTTTCCCCGGTAACAGAATCAGGGATGCTGCCCCTCTACCCCAAGAGCTGACAGTAAGGACTCTTACTTTACTGATCTTGGAAGATAGCACTGAAGGAGCGATTCAAGAAGGGTATGGTTCCTGGGATGAGCCAAAGGGGTCAAAGACGAAAAGGAATTAGAAGTGACCTGAAACTTCATAACGCTTAAAAAATGTAAAACAAGGGTTTTTTAAAATTTGAAATCTAGTCATTCAAGTAAAACAAATATACAGGTGATGGTCTGCCAGAGACCTTACAAACAGCCATCCTGGAGGTCACAACAGCTTTCCCCCATGACTCAGATCGCTTACTCATGCATTTTCTTATGCATCATGCTCACTTTTCTTAGAGGAGAAGAAAGAAAACAACAAAAATTCCAGACTAGGGCTCATTGGGTCATTTTTTTCCATAGATTGATGTTTTTTCATACTGAGTGATTTGCTTTCCAAGGGACTATAGTTGTTTTTAAAAGGATTTTCACTGTAGAGAGTATGTTAAATGGAGAATGTGGTGGCATTAGAATGGCTGTCTGCTTAAAAAAAATAATATACAAGAAACCATAGGGGAAAGAAAAGAGTAGCCATTAAACCAAACTATTAAGAACGGTTGCACTTTACATTCCAAATGTGAAGTTATGTATCAGAGCTATTACAATTGCAGAGTGCTGCACAGTGGATTCAGTAGAATGGTCGTATAAATTGAAAAGCAAACTAATGTCTCTTCAAGCTCTGGAAACCACAGAAGGAATTTGCTCCCAAGTGGAAAACTCTAGGCAATCAACCAATGAATCACTCACCTAAAGAACAAGAGCTTTGTCTTTCTCATCAACTGTCTTTTATGCAGAACTGAGATACGGGTCACTTCATACAATATCAGAATGAAAACCAGAAGGGCATAGGTTCTGGCACACAAACCTCACTTGAGTGCTGATGGTTCATATTATGAAAAGGAAAACAGTGTGTTCCTTTCTTTCATTTTGCCATATAAAACATTCTTAGGAAATTTTACACCTGAAATGCTTGATAAAAATAAAACTCTTGGTTGAGATGCTTGTGTTGGATGGAAGGAACAGATTTTACTTTTATGCAAATAAGAAAGTCAATTACAGACATGAAAAAATAGGATTATAATACATTCACACCCTATGATCTAACAATCCTATCCTTAAGGTTATACCAAAGAAATAGTTCAAAAGAAGAAAAAGGTTCTGTCTATAGAAATACTTGATGCAGTAGTAGTTATTAGTGACAATGTGGTTAAAAAAATAACCATGCAAGATTGCAGAAGTAGTCTAATAAATGGTGGTGATCATTTGACGGAACCAATAAAAATAAATGAAGACTATGCAGATGAGGAAAAAGAACTTGTGATAGCTAAATGTGAAGAGTGGAATACACTAGAGTCAAATGAGTGCTGTGCTCACATGTGAATGTACTCGGAAAGAGACTTAAGGGAAATATATCAAAAACAGAAATATTAGAATGAAGAAGTTTGCAGCGTTTTTTATTTTTTAAGCTTTATAGCCCTTAATGACATAGATCTATAAAGATATTTGTATGTATAAAGTAAGACAGTATTTGATTCCTGCACCCTCCAGCCTCACTTTTGTAAGTGGTTTTGCATGTTGGCTCTTACTTATCAGTCCGCAGCATACAGTAAAGTTGGGTTGTTACACTGGTTACCTTTCCATCTAGACACAGAGTGAGTAAAATAAAGAAATAGTATGCTCTGCTCACAGCAAGGGCCATGGCCACATGCATCCAAAAAATGCTAACACTGACAATTAACAGAACAGGTGTAAATTGTACAAGCCTTACAGCACACCCCTTTTTGGGTAAAATGCATAATACAGCCTTTATCTCTTTAATTGCAAGAAATATACACCACCCAAAGTCTAAGGGATACTGAAACACACATTTTCTTCCTAGAGAGAATGGTCTGAATAATCAGTGTTACACCGGTACCCAAACTTTTTCGCACCAGGGACTGGTTTCATGGAACACAGTTTTTCCACAGACTGGGGAGGCAACGGGGGAGAGGATGGTTTCAGGAAGATTCAAGCACATTTATTGTGCACTTTATTTCTATTATCATTACATCAGCTCCATCTCAGATCATCAGGTATTAGATCCCAGAGGCTGGGGACCCCTGTTGTAAGAGATGAACAGTATCCTCCCAATCTAACCTGTTAAGGTGATATCCACTTATTGACACTATCAGCATCTTTCTTCCAGAGCTGAGAGATGCTATGCAGAGTAGATGTATGCCAGTAAGAAACGACTGAGTGACTTCATTTCACTTCACTTCAGAACACTTTCTAACATTATACACATAAATAAACTCAAAATGGATTAAAGATCTAAATGTAAGACCAGAAACTATAAAACTCCTAGACGAAAACATAGGCAAAAAACTCTATGACATAAATCACAGCAGGATACTCTATGACCCACCTTCCAGAGTAATGGAAATAAAAGCAAAAATAAACAAATGGGACCTAATTAAACTTAAAAGCTTTTGCACAATGAAGGAAACTATAAGCAAGGTGAAAAGACAACCTTCAGAATGGGAGAAAATAATAGCAAATGAAGCAACTGACAAATTAATCTCAAAAATATACAAACAGCTCATGCTTGTATATTTACCAGAAAGATAAATGACCCAATCAAAAAACAGGCCAAAGAACTAAACGGACATTTCTCCAAAGAAGACATACAGATGGCTAACAAACACATGAAAAGATGCTCAACATCACTCGTTATCAGAGAAATGAAAATCAAAACCACAATGAAATACCATCTTATGACGGTCAGAATGGGTGCTATCAAAAAGTCTACAAACAATAAATGCTGGAGAGGGTGTGGAGAAAAGGGAACCCTCTTACACTTCTGGTGGGAATGCAAACTAGTACAGCCACTATGAAGAACAGTGCAGAGATTCCTTAAAAAACTGGAAATAGAACTGCCATATGACCCTGCAATCCCACTGCTGGGCATACACACAGAGGAAAGCAGAACTGAAAGAGACATGTGTATCCCAATGTTCATCACAGCACTGTTTACAATAGCCAGGACATGGAAGCAACCTAGATGTCCATCGGCAGACGAATGGATAAGAAAGCTGTGGTACATATACACAATGGGATATTACTCAGCTATGAAAAAGAATGCATTTGAATCAGTTCTAATGAGATGGATGAAGCTGGAGCCTATTATACAGAGTGAAGTAAGTCAGAAAGAAAAACACCAGTATAGTACACTAATGCATATATATGGAATTTAGAAAGATGGTAACAATGACCCTATATGCGAGATAGCAAAAGAGACACAGATACAAACAATGGACTTTTGGACTCTGTGGGAGAAAGCAAAGGTGGGATGATTTGAGAGAACAGCATTGAAACATGTGTATTACCATATGTGAAATAGATCACCAGTCCAAGTTCAACGCATGAAGCGGGGCACTTAAAGCCGGTGCACTGGGAGGACCCTGAGGGATGGGATGGGGATGGAGGTGGGAGGGGGTTCAGGATGGGGTGACACATGTACACCCATGGTTGATTCATATCAGTGTATGGCAAAAAAAACACTACAGTATTGTAAAGTAATTAGCCTCCAATTAAAATAAATTAATTTTTTTAAGTAAAAAAAAAAAAAAGAAATTGTCTTTTCAAAAGTTGACACTTCAGTCTGGTTATTTCTATGGAAAAATGCCAGTTCGGAGGATCCTGGACACAAAGGCCTGACTTTACAAGGTCCACAGATGCACTTGAACAGACTAAACTGGGGTTGCTGACCATGCCAATCACTGATGTATAAGCTTTAGTTCACTCTGAGACCATCTCTTCATTGCCCAAGGTAGTCACAAGTAATAACCAGCAGATGAGTTCAGTGGTTAGCCCAACTCAGAAACCTCAAACGGGTTTCTCAAAGAAAATGTGACCAGTATCATGTTAAATTCTCAACAGAAAGTCTCAAAAATTGATAAAAATTCTTAAACTTTGTTTTAAAAATCTCAAATTTCTTAAAATTGTTCAATTCTTAAAAAAAAAAAAGAAAGGCAACTCATTTAATTTCTTCAACAGTTCTATGAGATAGGCGTGTTTATTCCAATTTGACAGTTGATGAAAGACCTTGAGGGACTGAGAAGCTTGTCCAAGGCCATATACAAATGATAACTATGAATCACCCCTGGGATCCTTACCTGATGGGTGTCGATTCCAAATGCGGTGTTCTGGTAACAGTGCCAGGTTTATGTCCTCATTACAAGTGGGATATTACTCATGCAACTACAGAAAAGCCTCTTAAACAACAAAAATGGTACAGAAGTACATCCTAGTCCCCTGCTTTTAATTCATTACTAAGGTTTACCATTACTGTGGTTTCTAAATGAACTCCTTGAGGCCAGCAAAGAATAATGATGGAAAATATTAACACAGTTAATTATTAAAAACTATTGAGTCTTAATATCAAAATTAAAACCTACAAGTTTATACAAGAGAAAGCTACCTTGAAAAAGCTAGACATCCACTTTAAGTAGCCAAAAGAAACTCTTCAGAATCTATGAAAGGTTTTTTAGGAATCATTAACAGAACAGATATCTTAAGTATGAGGATAGGATGATCAAAGACACGACTGAGTGAATGAACTGAACTGAACTGAACTGAACTGACTGAAGCTCTTGAAGATCCTTTCAAAGAATGAATCTAAGTTAGAAAAAAACTAAATGGGAAAATGAGATGTCATTTATGGCCTATTATTAGCAATTAATTTTTAGAATAAGAACAATATTGTTGTTGTTCAGTTGCTCAGTCGTGTCCAACTCTACTACCCCATGGACTGCAGCATGCCAGGCTTCCCTGTCCTTCACCATCTCCCCAAGTTTGCTCAAACTCATTTCCATTGAGTTGATGATGTCATCCAACCATCTCGTCCTCTGTTGTCTCCTTCTCTTCCTGCCCTCAATCTTTCCCAGCATCAGGGTCTTTTCAGATGAGTCAGCATTTCACATCAGGTGGCCAAAGTATTAGAGCTTTAGCATCACTCCTTCCAACGAATATCCAGAGTTGATTTCCTTTAGGACTGACTAGTTTGAGCTTCTTGCAGTCCAAAGCACTCCCAAGAGTCCTCTCCAACATCACAGTTCAAAAGCATCAATTCTTCAGTGCTCAGCTTTCTTTATAGTCCAACTCTCACATCCACACATGACCACTGGAAAAACCATAGCTTTGACTAGACAGACCTCTGTTGGCAAAGTAATGTCTCTGCTTTTAAATACAGTCTAAGTTTGTCATAGCTTTTCTTCCAAGGATGAAGCATCTTGTAATTTGATGGCTGCAGTCACTGTCCACAGTGACTTTAGAACCCACGAAAATAAAGTCTATCACCGTTTTCATTTTTCCCCATCTATTTGCCATGAAACTAGTTACCGCTGCCATGCTTTGCTGGGAGTAGTAGTATTTCTGGAAGGCAATTTGGCAGTGAATAATATCAAAGATTTGAAACATCATTCTATCTTTTGATGCAGTAATTCCATTTGTTGGGATTAATTTTAAGGAAAGGAACAGAAATAAGGTGGGAATATGATATACGAACATTTGCTTTATAAGAACTGTATCTTAATTGTTTGGAATAACCTATATTGCCTAATAAATGAGAGCAAGTTGTAGTAAATTCAGCACTGTAAGCTGTTTGTGAATAAATTTTTAATAATAAAGTTAACTGAATATAAAAAAATCTTCAAATAACGTAATTTTTTTAAATAAGCAAAAGACCTGAATAGTTATTTTCCCAAAAGACATACCAAAGGCCAACAAATACATGAAAAAGTTTTCAACATCACTGATCATCAGAAAATGCAAATCAAAACTACAAGGAAGTATCACCTCACACCTGTTAGAATAACCAAAAAGACAAGGGCTGACAAACACTGGCCAGAACATGAAGAAAGGGAACTCTTGGTGGGAATGCAAATTGGCCCAGCCACTATGGAAAACACTATAGAGGTTTCTCAAGATATTAAAAATAAAACTACGGTGTGATCTAGCAATCCCACTTCTTTGTAGACATCCAAAGGAAATGAAATCATCTTGAAGAAATATATGTACACCCAGTGCAGCATCATCCACAATAGTCAATGTATAATAAAAACATTGTACCTTGTGTTCATCAACAGATGGATAAAGGAAACATGACATGTGTATGTATATGGGTCTATAATAATGCAGACAGTGAAAGACAAATATTACATGGCATCATTTACATGTGAAATCTTAAAAGAAAAAAAAAAGTCACTCAGAGTTGAAGGATAGTTGCCAGGGGCTGAAGGGAGTGAGAGAAAAAAGGGAGAGGTTGGTAAAAGGTACAGATTTACAGATATAAGATGAATAACAGTGAGGATAGTAATAATGTATCATATTACTGAAATTTTTTAGTAAGATAGAAGTTGTGTTCTCACTTAAAGAAAAAAAAAAGGTAATTGTGTGGGAAAAAAAAAGCAAGCCCAGGTTAATTAACTGGATGTGGAGAAGCCTCTCACAGTGTATACATGTATCAAATCATCATGTTGGACACTGTAAAATATCTACTGTTTTACTTGTCAATTATACCTCGAGCTGAAAACAAAAAAGAAAAAGTGAGCAGGAGGTTCCAAAACCACTTGGGCAAGGAGGTTAAACTGTAGAAATAAGACCATGGGCTTTGGAATTTGACCGCCTGGGTTAAATCTCACTCTGCCAACAATTAGCTGTATGATCTCAAGTTGGTTACTGAATCTCAGTTTCTTCACCAGTTAATGAGTATGAAACCAGTAACTAGTTCATTGGGCTTTTGTGAAAATTCAGTGAGATAACACAAAATGTTCAACTGTCCTTGGCAAATAGAAAACATTCAACAAATTGCTCACCATTATTGATCATCTATATTACAGTTGACATAATTGGCATAAAAATGATAATGTATTATTTAGGTGGTACAATGACAGGTTTTTATTTTCTTCTTTGTACCTTGTCCTATTTTCCAAGTCAGAGATACAGGATACTCTCATGAATAAAAAAATTTTTTCTGAGAAAACATCTGGAAGCCCTTGGCCCAGTGCTTGGCACATGGACGTTCTTCCAAATGCTTGCTGGAATGGTACCCACTGGCTGCCCTTGCCAGCTAATGTCAAATGAGTAATTCACATCCAAGACTGCTGCGAACTGCCTGACCATCCCTCACTGCGGGTCTCCTTAGGACAGAGCCTCTCCCACATCCTGCTCCATTACCACTAGTAGATTCCTCCCCAGCACCCCCTGCTGGAACAATTTCACCTTAGTCAGCCCAGTGACCATGCCACATGCGACCTTGCCACATGCTGAGGTCACCTATTCAATAAATACTGGCTGACTGACTGAATCTAATAAGATAATTTGAAGAATGAAGACATTTGATAAAGTCAGCAGCGTATTGTTCTACATATAGTAAGTATTCCAGTTTTCAAAGAATGATTTCTAACTCTTAATTATGCATCACCACTTCCATCAAACATTGTGTACATTCTCAAGGCTTCTTCTAATACATGAGGTCATCATGGTAGGTTTTCCAAGCCTTACAAGACTCACACAATTCACACTGAGTAACGGGTAAGTTGTAAAAAAACAAAAAAAAACTTTAAGAACTCAATTTTGGTTTAGACATTATAATAGTCAACTTCAAAAGTTAGTTTTGGGAACAGAGACTAATAAAATAGCAACTTCACCACAGTACGTCTTACATTTTATTGCCATTTTGCTTTTAATCTCAGGCCAAAGCTAAAAATACATCATTATGAGAGAATATGAATATATTCTAATAGTTAATAGCTGTCGAGATAAACACTGACAGCTCTATTGTAAAGATTATTATTCTAGATTAGCCGTGCTCAAAGCATGGTCTCCAGACCAGTGGCCTCAGGAACAACTAGAACTTGCCAGAAAGGCATATTCTCAGGTCTCACCCTGACCTTGTGAATCAAAAATTCTGAGACTGGGGCCCAGAAGTCTGAATTTTAACTAGTCCTCCGGTGATTCTGATGCAAACTAAAGTTTGAAAACAACATCTCTAAAAACAGGAATCCAACTAACACCAAATCATATAACTGTTTAAGTACTAGGACAAACTATATAGCTGGAGAAGCCTTGGCTATCTGGAGAGTTTGATGGGGCAGAAAATGCGCCTCACACAAGCTTCATTTTGCTCAGGGAAACCTGAAACTGTGGAGATTTGATGATTTCACTGCCACAGGAAGAGTAAAGAGAAGAAGAGATCCTTGAGAAACAAAGAAGCCATGATCTCCAGCAGTGAAAAGTATGAAATATCTTTCCTCATGCTCAAGCTGATGGCAGAGGCAACATTCCCTTGATGGAATTAAACAGCCTGCTGAAATTAAGAATTTGATCCCTCTGTCTGATTTACTGGATTGGGAAAGTCACCACCTCATTGTGCCATTAGCAAAAGTGCAATTTTTAAAATCCCTGTATGAATCCCAGCTGCTACTTACCAGTCATGAAATCTTCAAAGATGGAAAAATCTCTCAGGACTTCCCTGGTGATCGAGTGGCTAAGACTCCATGCTTCCAATGCAGGGGTTATGCATTTGATCCCTGGCCAGGGAAGTTCCACATGCCATGCAGCCAAGAAAACAAGAAAGTCCCATCTCTCAGGCCACTGTAAAGATTTTTATAATTTATAAAAAAGTTCCCTATCATCTGTCAAATAACAGAAACTTTAAAAATGTTAATTATCATATTGATGAAATATTTCTTTATTATGAAATAAGTAGTACTAAGAACATCTGGTAATGAAAAAGGTATTACAAAACCAGTCTTACTAGGCCTTCACTTGTTATCCAGCAAACTTCAATGCCATGGAAGAAAATATGACAGAAACCTACATTCAAGGTTAAGACTGTGAGTGATAGAAAAAAAAGATTAAATAAATATTAAATAAAACCTATTAAAAAGAATAGGGAAAACAATCATTTGCTTAAATTCAGTCATAAACCCTGGTGGCTCAGACAGTAAAGAATCTCCCTGCAATGTGGGAGACCTGGGTTTGATCCCTCGGTTGGGAAGATCCCCTGGAGAAGGAAATGGCTACTCACTCTAGCATTCTTGCCTGGAGAATTTCATGGACAGAGCAGCCTGGTGGGCTATAGACCATGGGGTTGCAAGGAGTCAGACATGACTGAGCGACTAACAGTTGCACTTTCATACATCTATATACACCAGAGAAATGTGCAAGTTGTAAATATTTCAAATGAAATGAAGAGGAAATTTGGAGAGCTGGGATAAAAATCACAGGCCACTCTATGAAACTCAGAAGAACAAGCCTGAATTTGGTTCTGTCTCCCATGAGGTCGGGAGGACACAGTTCCCTGAACCTTGGTTACTTCTATAGGGATAATGACAATCATCTCTTGATATTTTTATATGCAAACCTGCTTTGCATGGCTCTCTAGATGGATTTGAATCTGTTGAACCCTAATTTATAATCCATTTTTCAAAGCAAGAGGTACATAAACATCTGGCTTACCCAGATTTCAACAATCATATGATTCCAACAATCATATCATTCCAGTTTCCTGGGGAAAATGGGTGGGGCCTCCTAACTTTATGGTTGAGAAGGAAATCTCCCACTCATAGATGGTGCTCCCAGTCATACTTCACACACCAGATTCTGGCCTTCAAGACCCTGAGATGTAGGCATGACTATTTTATTATTCCCATTTTGCAAGTGGAGAAACAATCAACTGGGCTGTCCCCCAAGATTCCAAACCTTGAGGAGAGGGACGAGCTCTACAGAACACCTCTTCTGAGACCAGACTAGAGTATCAACCAAAAGCAAATGGAAGTGGTTTCATCAGACTGAAGATAATTGATGAACTGATAAAGATCTAGACCCTCAGAAAATCCTATGAGACAAAGAATATTGGGAGCCTGGCAAACCATAAAGCATGAAGGGAGAAAATGCACCAACAGAAAATGCGACTATTTCCTTAATTCAGAATCCCTTCAAATATATTCTCCCTTCTCTATGGGTACCTGCTGCACAGGAAGAGATCACAACCCCCAGATTCCCCCATGTCTAGATCTCCACCAATGGACTGGTAATGGAAATGACAGAGAAACTTCTAGCTACCTGTCTGGGAGGACACCCTTCTCCTGGATTCCCACTCTTTCCCTCTGGGAAGGAGGACTCCAGTCCCCCCAGAAGCTGGGACTAGAGATCACGGGAGTAACTGTGGATGCCTGGAGCTGCACCACTGGCCTAGGTCTCGGGGTGATATGTGGGTAAGACACAAACACTTGTGGTCTCAGAGCCACTGTATTGTTGGGTGCTGTTATAGCAACGTAATGGGTGAGGCAGGAAGAAGAGAGACCAGAAAAGGTAAACAGTATGTTAGGAACCCCATCAGAGTCTGGAGTATAGAAACCTACTTCATTATACAGGGAAGGGATGAGAGAGAAATCAGCTTCAGTAATTAGGCCTTTGCCATCCACTTAATGAGAAGAGAAAATACTTAACAAACTGTACATAAACATTATTTTGGCAAAAAGTAAACAAAATAATATTGTTAAGTGTATAAAAACAAGATGGTCTGGATAACAAATGAAAACTATTAAGACAAACTGCCGACAACTTGCTGGATCATAAGAAAACAAGGATATTATAAAATTCCTTAGGTGCTATTTTTAAACTGCCAGAAAACCTGGCTTGAAATTATTAACCATTATTTTTGAAAATATAGCAGTAAATAATAGGTATATGAAGAATGAGCCACATGGCCTTTTCAGGAGGAATCATGCATGGCAACTTATTAAAAGTCCAGGGTTACAGGTTCCATCTAATCAAATTAGTAGAAGCTTGTCCACAAAGATAAAGACCAGCCTAACGACAGACAGCAAGGGCTGCAGGTGTAGGGAAAGCCTTAATGAGAAGGATGGAGCAAAGTGCTGGGTGTGGTTGGCTTAAGTCAATTAATATAATAGATCAAATCAATATTAATGAGATAAAACCAGCAGGCACCCCACCTTTCTTCTACAGGTTAATGAACTCCACGGCTTTGTGGATATCATCAGTCTTAGCACTAAAGCCAAGTCATCTTCATTTCTTGAAATGTAAAGCCTGTAAACGGAGACTATAGATTTGAAAATGCCAGGCTTTCCTAGTAAAAAAGCGTCTTCTGTCTTCCAGTGAATCATCAAGAGACAGTAAAGCTTTAATTTACAACCTCGAATCACAAGAGTATCCAAACAAAAGAATGAATCTTGGCTTAAGTCATGTTATGTTAGCTTCCCAAATAAAATCATCATTAATAAACCTTTGGTTACTTATTATTCTTCCTCTTGACTTCCTGATTAACTCAGAAGAGGTAATTAGGTCCTAGTGCACCAGGAGTCTGTGACCAAATATATTTAGAAAACAAGAAATGCATCTTAAAACTTCCTCTACAAATTTCTGAACTCTGCCTATAGAACCCATACCAATGATTAAAAATAAAAAAGGAGAAGGAAAACCACTTATTGGTACTAAAGCCTTTACTGTAATAAACCAAATATATTTACAATTTATACAAATGTTTAACCTTCAACAAAAATACAAAAAAAAAAAAAAAAAAAAAACATTTCACAAGATGCAAAACCAGGAAACAAGTTCATTGGAGACACCACTGATCTACCAAGGACAGACAGGAGGGAAACCACAAGGAACAGAAAGGTAATCTCGGCAGACCTCGCAGGAAGAAAAGGATGAACTCTGCCTGGGCCGGCAGGCTCCGTTCCTGGAGCCCACAACCCTCACCCCTCTGTCCACGTTGCCTCGGTGCTCCGTTTGGTCTAGGTAGACAGGTGACCTTCTCTTGATGTGTTCGTTGCCTCCTCTTTATAGACACAAAGTAGTTTTGTGTCAAGGTTTGGAAACAGGTTTTTGCGTTTTTAAAGTTACGACTTTTCTATTTCTACAAATTCAAAACATTTTGGCCCAATTCAACTATAAACATTAAACCACATAATATTTTCAGTAGATGACTTCATAGACTGTAGCCTTCTTGTCCCCTGAGCCAGTGACAATGTATTTGTCATCCACAGAGATGTCACAGCTGAGCACAGATGAGGACTCTTTGGACTGGAAGAGAAAACAATGGACGTGTGTTTGGTGTGAAATAGAGATGCTCCAGGCCCTGTCCCTCCAAGGCACCTTCACTTCCAGCATCACCAGGAACACTGTAGTCCAACTGCTGCCATTCTAGGTGAGGAGCACTGACTTACCTGGAATATACTAGCTCCATAGGGGGTCCTCCAAGCATTGAGGAGGTTATCTTTTCCAGTACTCACAAACCATTTACCTAGAATTAGCAAAGGAACAGGTAATAAGATCAAAATTCCTGGTATATATTAGCTACTTGAACTTAATCAAACTCAGAGCATTATTTAATATGAACTATCATGCCCAAGGGTGTGACATAAGTAGAGAGGGCAGTTTTAAATATGGGCTCCACTGTGAACCATCTGTGATCTTGGGTTTAATCAAAGTGGTGGCAGGGACCATGTCAGTCCCATTAGCCACTGGATACATGACAGGTAGCTGCACACCCAGCACACAGTGGGTCCTCCTGTCAATCAATGAAGCTGCTCTCTGTTAGTCTCCTTATGATAAAATGAGACTAGAAAGGATTGAATGAGGAATCTAAGTTAAATGGCAGACAGGATATATGGCACATAGAATGTGGTCAGTAATGTGACAGCTATTAATCCATCCCTCATCTCATGAATAAGTATTAGATTCCCCATGAACTTCTCTCCTCATTTTCCTCACTGCAGAGTGTAATGGTCTGGGTGCCCCTAAATGCTCCCTTCTGTGACCATGGGCTCCTCATCCTGGCCAGTCCACAGTGACCTCCTCTGCTCCCGCCCCATTCTCCTACAAATTCCCACCCTTCCCCCTCAGAGGAGTACCTAACTGCCCTCCACCCACACTTCTGATTCTCTTCACTAAAAACAAACATGCGTCAAAACCTTGTATTAGGCAATTTTATCGCCTGCTGACTTTTCTCAAATTAGGGAAACAGACCGAAACGGATATCACTATGCTCTGAGGGACAATTTTAAGACAATAGAATGATTGCATCCAGCTGCTCAGAGAACAACATTTTTTCCAGATATAATCTCCACTGTATTTTTTTAGAAGTATTTTCCATTTCGGCCACCGGTGTCCTCTGATTTCCTTTCAGCTGAACTCACCACAATAAGCGAATTTTAGGGACAGCACACAGCTCTCATGGAGATGCAGCTGGTACTTGTCAGGTTTGTTCACGTGGAGGACTTCCACGTTGCTGCTCTCCATGCCCACAGCCAGCCACTCCCCAGTTGGGCAATACCCAAGGGAGAATATCTACAAGAAGCAGAGAAGCTCACTGAGTAGTTTGCCCTCAGACCTGGGAAGTGAACAGACAACAAAGGGGAAAACTAGCAAGAACAGGAGGACATAATAAGTAAAGGGCAGGCTGTGGCAACGTCTACAGGATAAGCAACCCAACTCAGATAAGTCAAGTGTTAAAGACCTTTATGAAAAAACTTCAGAGAAAGAAAAACAACACTTATTCCATGGGTGATAAAATAAAGAAATATATTCTCAGGAACTAATAAAGGTATTCATGTGTGTTGTCTAAAAAGGTTGTCTTTTATAGATAGTGGTGGTAGTTTAATCACTAAGTCATAGCCAACTCTTGCCACCCCATGGACTATAGCCCTCCAGGTTTCTCTATTCATGGGATTTTTCAGGGAAGAATACTGGAGTGGGTTGCCATTTCCTCCTCCAGGGGATCTTCATGACCCAGGGATTGAACTCCATGTCTCCTATATTGCCAAGTGGATTCTTGAAAGCCTGTCTTTTATAGATAATATCTGAAATACTTATGGATGAAGTGATACAATGTCTGGGATTTACTTTAATATAATCCAGTGTTTGGGGCAGGGATGACAGATGAGAAGGGTTATGTGTTGGGAACTGAAGTTGGGTGATGGGCATATGGAGTTTACCATATAATTCTCTGCTTTAAGTTCTTTTTTTTTTTTTTTATCTAAAAAAAAAGGGCAGACCGAGAACAGAATCCTAACCATAACGGAAACAAGGCTGGAAGGGAACAGGGAAGACTATAAGGAACTCAACAAAACTTTGACAGGGACATGAAATTTAGTTGAATGTATAGTTGCTTTCCTTTTCTGTCCTATATTTCTGAATCAAATTATTTTTATTACCAAAAAAAAAAAGTAAGTAAATAAGTCATGACAAAATAAAACAATTCCACCATCAGAAAACACTTAACATGGAATGCACTGTCTTTCCCCAAACAGGCCTAGATTCAGACACTTGACATCTAAATAATCTCCATAATGCACAGTCAGAGTTGCCATTTTCCTATCATTTCAAAACTTCATAAATCTAGTCAGCCATAAGTCCAATTTCTCAGGGATGACTAATAAAACAGGCATCCACGGAGATACCGCTGTATTTTTTAAGCTCCCTGATGTAAGTGAAATGAATTAACTTGTAGAGCTGTTGTGATTTTTCTCTACTCCTTGTGACATCCCTGCATATTTTTCAAGGTCTATTTATATGAGAATTAAATCATCTCCCACCCCTACATCAGATGGTGAGAAGATGGACAACATATCAGACCCTGTACGTTCTTCACAGCACAAATTCCTGCAATGAATTCACGTCTTAAACAAAACAACTAACAAGTGTGTGTGTGTGTGTGTTTGTGTGTGTGTGTGTCTGTGTGTCTGTGTGTGTGTATGTATGTCTGTGTTTCAGGGTGATTTTGGGGATGTGTGTGTGTGTGTGTGTCTGTCTCAAAGGGAAGTCTGGTCTGTTTGTCTAGCTTCAACTCTCCTGGGGGTGGGGGTGGGGGGTAGGGCGCCACACATGGAGCACCGTGTGGGTCCCGGGGAGGAACGAGCACGCACCTGGGAGGTGAAGTCGTGCTGCTGCAGCTGCCGCCCCTCACGCAGGTCCCAGGACCGGACCGTGTTGTCCAAGCCGCCTGTCCAGAGCTTGGTGCCATCATTAGAAATGTCAATACAGCTGGCCCCATCCGTGTGGCCCTGGAATTGCCTGATAAAACAAACCAGATTGAATAATGATTTCCTGCCAGAGCTCAAGGTAAACACTGTTGTGTTGTTAGTTTTGGACTCGCCGGGCGTATGTCATCTCCTCGGTGTCTACTGATGTGCAAGATCAAACCAACCTTCTTCCCTCGAGGAGGAGAGGAAACGGCACCTGCAGATTTTCTTTTCCTTTTTTCATGATCCAAGTGCTGAAGAAATGGAATGCTGTTTTGGGTCACCACATAGGAGAAGTTAAATACGCTCCAAGAGCTATTCTTACAAATCTGTCTGGAAGGTGAAATTCCTCCCAGGTTTGGAAAAGTGTTTAAGTGTGAAAAGAAGGGGGGAAAAAAAGACAAACACACAGAATCTCAAGTGTATTCCTTATAGAAAGAGGCAGGCCTCGCCTCTAACTGCAAGGGCCTGTATCACCACATCACGGACTCGGGGCCCAGGAGCACACCCATTTCCAGGAGTGAGTAACACAGAGATGCCCTTCGTGCCAGCAAAGCATGAGCTCATGTATTGACTCAACCTCGCGTTCTCTATTAGAAAAAGCCCTGCGTTAGGAAATCTGGACTCCCGGAGACAAAGGGGCATGCCAGCCTCCTGACTCAGATGCATGGGGCAGCGAGAGCTGATTGCTAACTGACCCCTGGGCATGGTCCTGCCTGGAATCTCAGCACAAGGCCTTTGTTCTCTTAAAGGGGAATCTCATGCCTCAGTCAACAACCACCACCAAAGACCCAGAGAACACACTTGTGGCTGCCAAGGATAGGATGGGGCGGAGGGAGAGGGGAGGCTGGGAGTTTGGGGTTAGTAGATGCAAATTACTACATTCAGAATGAATAAACAACAAGGTCATACTCTGCAGCACAGGGAACTTCATCCAATCTCTTGAGATAAACCACAATGGAAAAGAATATAAAAAGAATGTACATATGTATCTAACTGAGTCATTCTGCTGTACAGCAGAAATCAGCACAACACTAAATCAACTATACTTAAAAAAAACACAAAAAAACCACAATGCATCACCACCAAGAATGATCAACCAACAAGGGTTTGCTGAGCACAGACGCTCTGCCAGGCCTCAGGTGGGGCTTGCTGAAGGAAGGGGGATGTAACCCACCACAGGGCTGACGGTGTGGAGGGTCGTGGGCCTGGTTTTGCAGACCAAGAGGGAGCCGACAGGGGAGTGACTGGAATAGGTGAGAGGTGTTCCAGGGCTCGATCAGGATGGCAAACCAGGCAGAATCCATGAGAGAACTGCTTGGGAACTCAACACTCAGAGCAAAGTTTCCACTGCCTCTCCTTCCTGTTACCTTATTATTCCCACAGAGCTTCACACTTTAAAGCTAAGCTTGGAATGTAAAGGGCATGGAGGAGAGGACGTGAGCTCCACTGCTGCCTTGAATTCTGAGACAAGATACAAAGCATTACTTCAAAAGTCTCTCTTCTGAAAACTGCTCAGAACTTCCACCATGGTCTTCTCCGCCATGCAGCCCAACTCTGTCCCTCAAAGTCTCAGCCTGTGTCCAAGGTGTCCCCGCTGGTCCCCTAGGCCTACAGCAGTCCTACCCCACCTTTCCAAAGTGCTGCTTTTCCATCTTCAAAAAGCTTGTGAAAACCAAAGACCTCCTTTTCATTTCAGCCTCTGAATTATTCTTATTTCTGGAACTCATGAAATACCTGGACTCCTTGAGAACAACTGTTTCTCTGGGGATCTAAGCATGTAGTGGGTGCTCATTTCTCAATCCCTCCGTCCACCTATCTCAGCACTGCACTAAGGCTCCTAGAAAGCAGCTTTCAGGGCTGTTCAGAACGTGCTGGGTCACAGAGAGACATGGATATTCAACAGACTCTGCACTGCCCTGTCACACAGAGTGGCCACTAGCCGCGTGTGGCCAGTCCAAACAGAGAGACTGTGAGGCACGACCCCATCATATCCAACAGGTACTTACTCCGCAGGGGCTGGCACAGAGCAGGGGTTCAGAGCACACAAGAGAGCAGGGTGCCCAAACCCCTTTGCAGCTCCTCCATGATAACATCAGGATAAAGCAGTGCACAAGTGACAGAGGTTAAAGAGATGAATACTTGAAAAGCACTTCAAATGAATATTTGAAAGTGTATTTATTAAGTTAAAAAAAAAAGGAGAAAACAAAGAAAAAATAGCCAACAATCACTAGTTTGAAGTGGCTATTGGCTCCGGTCCCAGTTGTTCACTTAGTTCATTCTGAGCTGCCCAGAGAGTGACCAAAAAAAAAAAAAAAAAAAATAACTGCAGACTGTCACCCACATGCAGGAACAGCCTGGTGTGGTAAGACTTGATAGATTTCTACAGAAAAGGCTGAAAGGTGAGCCGCTTTAATGAGTTCCATGCCCTCTTCCTTCCCTCCAGCCCTTGGCCTGGAAGCATGGGAGGAGTTCTGCTAAGTAACCTATGAGTCTAAAAATGTACCAAACGCAGTGTTTCTAACTGAAGATGAACTGTGACATGAAAGGGCAAAACACAGGCCCATTCTTCCTTAGACATTTAACCAGTGCTTCCTTTATTTATTTACTCATTTATTTTTTGGGTGAGTTGGGGGCTACTCCCTAGCTGTGGTGCATGGGCTTCTCATTGTGGTGGCTTCTCTTGTTGCAGAGCACAGGCTCGGTAGTTGTGGCGCATGGGCTTATTAGTTGCCCCGTGTGGCATGTGGGATCTTCCCAAACCAGGGATTGAACCCATGTCCCCTGCAATGGCAGTCAGATTCTTAACCACTGGAGCACCAGGGAAGTCGTGCTTCCTTTTCAAAAGGTTTTTCTCTAACATCCCTGACATAAGCATCAACTTGGCCAGAGGGAGGGAGCTGGCCAGAGCTGAGGAGGGACACAAAGGTAGCAGATTCCAGGCAGCTAGGCTTGTTCTTGAGGGAAATGACCCCTGGACAGGACTTATTTAGTTATTGAGAAACACTGCTACTTTTAAACCATTTTGTGGGTTAAATTCGTGGAATCTCTTCTAATGTTCTTTTGTTGATTTTCTGTTATCCTGTATCAGTTGGCTTCTGTTTGCACATATGAGGTTCCAGGCAAAGCCAAAACATCTAGTGTTGAGGACCTTTTGTACCTCCATCTAATCCATGGTATTCTGCCCCTTGGCAAAGGCCAGGGATGTTTTTTAAACAAACCTGGCATGAAGAATAGGAACATTAGGCAGGTAAATATAAAGTCTGGGTGACACCCAAGCACGGCAGCAAGAGTGTAAGCCCCTGAGGGTGGCGACACAGTCCTGACACCCAGTTCCAAGCCTGGCCTGTGTGGGCTGAGAGCCTGGGGGCAGGCAGAGAAGTAGGAGAAATGGGGGGAGGGGGCCCTTCTGACCCAAGGAACCCCAATTTAGGAAACCACCCCTGCTCACCTCACCAGCGTCTGGTTGTGCAGGTCCCACACAGCGATGTTGCCGTCGCTGCAGCAGGAGAAGCAGACCTTGGAGTCCGGGCTGATGGCCAGGGCGTAGCAGGCGGGGGCCGAGGACGTCAGCTCTGCCTTGATGCGCGGGGTGGGAGCCGCCAGGTCCCAGATGGACAGGGTACTGGCTTCCCCTCCCACTATGAGAGTGCAGCCATCAGGGAGCAATTTGCAGGAACGGATGTAGTTATCCCTGTTCTGTGAAATAAACATAATTCAATTGTTATAATGCATGACCAAGCAGTAACAATGCCATGTTCTCTAACAGCTATCTTGGTTGTTGACTTAAAAAGTGGTATTTCACGGACACTAGCAAAGCAAGCATTCTATAGTAAAGATCCAGGTCTGATGGCCACTGGCTCCTTCGGAGTAGTAAACAAAGCAACCTCACAGGACTGCTCAGTGCCTGTGAAGGCTTATGTATAACTCCCACTGCTGCCTAGTTTCCTGCTGAAGAGACGAAACTGAGACCATCAGTACATGTAAGGTGGGTGTTCATGTACTTCTCTATGAAAAAAAACACTTTTCAAAGCTAGTTTAGAAATCTTTGACCTTATTACCCTGTTATTTACTATTTGGAAAATGCAGACTTGCTGCCTGGGTTTTGGTCTTCATTACTCTTAAGTCTCTGCCTAAGGCTTGTACCGTGTCTTCATTAGCCAGATGGATCCTTGTCTGGGAATTTAACACAGCTGCTTTCTCCAGTTGTAACCTGGTTGCTGTCATATTTAAGCCTCTCAATCCAGAGGCCAAAGAAATTAACAAAAGAAGGCATCTATCCATCAAAACCAACACATTAGAAAGGAAGATAAAACCTAAAATGATCCCCCCGCCCCCACCACCACCAACAAAGAAGAAACCGCATCCCCAACAGAAACAGCCAGTCTTCACTATGCTTTAACCATGGTCTATTGTTCAAAGAGTAGAGAAACTAACCAGTGTGAGTTCAAAAAAAAAATAGTGTTACAAAACTCTCCTACTACCATAGAATGTTAAGCTGTGTTTAAGTATGTTTCCTCATGTTTAAGTTTCATTAATAGATAAATGTTTAAGTTATTTGATTAAAAAAATAAATCAAGGACTATCCCAAAACCACAGTCTTAGTCTTCTTTTTGGAAACACCCTCTCCAGGATCCTTGCTGTGTGCCAGGCAGGCTGTGGGTCAAGGGCCACAAGGCAGCCTATAGTCTGCTCAAGGCCAATGGTACATGGTCTGTGTAAAGGGTACTGTGTAAAGGACATGTCCCAACATGTTCTATGATCCCTCAAAATGCAATATGGTACTCTCGTACTGTGGGAGTGGGGGTGGGGAGAGGGCATAGGTGCTTGAAGGGAGCACTCCCTCCTCCCCCACCGCTCCCATTCTGCTGACAGCTGCCCTGATTTCATGCAGTGTGATCTATTAACTCTTTCCTGAAGTTAAGGTCATAAAACTCAGCCAGATCCCCCTGAAAACACAGCCCTGTTCAGAATGGTTCTATGTCACGTTATCAAATGTTTACTCTTCAATATTTATCCAAAGGCTGCAGGGAAATTAAAAGTGGAGTGGAGTACAGGGCTCAGAGTCCAGGCCTAGCTGCACTCCATCCATTAAACGGGACACCCCCTTCTGAACACACATTCAAACAAGAACAGCTTCTGTAAACTACCGTTGAAATATTTTTTTAAGAGAAATCCATCAACTCTGGGATTTAACCACTGAAATAGCAACAAATGAAACCTTCACGCTGAGGGGAGAGGGTGGGGAGAGCTAAATGGCTAACACAGGAAACAGAATGGGCTTCCATTTCCTCATAATGGGAATAAAACCCAGGCCCCGACAGCGATTTCCTTATTGAGTCTCCAGGGGGAAATTACCCTGGTGCACCGGTTCCTTCTCACTCACCAGACAGTCGAGCTGAGAGACAGGGCTCTTGTTGCCGGGGTGGCTGATGTCCCAGACCTTGACGCAGCCCTTCCCACCCGTGTACACGTGTCGCGTGGGGTTGCTGATGGTCACTGCGCACACCACCTCCCCATGGCTCAGGGTGTTGATCTGGCGAGCGTGACGGGGGATGCCAGGGCCGATGAGGGCATCTGGGGGGAAGGGGACGGGCTGCATCTGACCATCTGCGGTAACGTGGAAGGAGTATGCACTTTTGGAGATGCGATGATTAGGGAGAAGAACATGAAAGAAGACAAAAAAAATATTTATCATAAAGCAATTAATCATTACCACAGTATACTTCTATGAGAAAGACAAAAGAAAGATTCTTGCTCTGCTTTCCTTTTGAAAGCAATAGAAATTGAAGTGTTTATTGATAGAACGAATGAAATAAATAATAACCAAAGTCTAGGGTATAAAAAACATGTATTGAATAACACTTAAAAATTTTATAAAGATTTTTAAATTGTGCTGCTTTATTTCATAAAAAAGAAAAAAAATTCCTTCAAAAAAACACTAAATGTATTTCCAAATTATCATAAAATTCCTCCTTCTATGTACCTAGTATAATTGTATGATTTCTTAGTACAATTTAAAATGATTATTTTTGATGCTTAAGATGATGCCCTTACAAGCTCATAATAATTACACATGGTACAGTATATTTCAAAATCAACAAACAAAAACAGCTTTCTAAATGTACCAGTTTAATATTTGGACTTAAAACTCTCTTCTGCATAATTGACATAAAATAATAAAAGAGAATGTCTTAAGTTAAAACGATTCTGTGATCAAGACTTCAAGTTTCCTCCTCAACTACCTCCCTGTCTACTTTGGCCACAAAGCCCAGTTTTATCATAGGAAGCAAAGCTCCCAGTAAAAGATGACTCCTCTCAGCTTTGCTCTGGCCAGGTATGCCCATGTTCTGTCTGATGAGATGTAGGCAGAAGCTGCTGGATGGCACTTAGTTCATTACCTAAAAGAATCTGGGGGATATGGAAACTGTCTGTACTTTCCATACGATTTTGCTGTTAGCCTAAAATTGCTCCAAAAAATGTTTATTAATTAAAAAAAAAAGAAAAAGAATTTAAAAAGAGGGAAGGGAGTGTGCCTTCTCTCTTCTTTCCCTCTTTTCTGTTAACTGAACTATGAGCATGATGACTGAAGCTTCTGTAACCTTTTTGGGTCACATGACTTTGACGATGGAAATCAATTGCTGAGGGGCACAAAACAAAATGATAGGATACACAAACCACAGTGACACTATGAGGCTGTGATACCTGCCCTGGGCTGACAGCCAGTATCTTTTATGGGAGAGAGACATAAACTTCTATGTTATTTTGGCCATTATTTTCTTCCCTGTTAAATACAGACAAACCTAATCCCGGTGTACACTTGTTTCCAAACCAAAATCTTAAAGGATATTTTCTTTAACAATCTAATTACTTAAACTCCAAGCACTAACATATTACAGAGACTATAAAATCTCTACAAAAACAAGACCCTGTAGGGGATGGAAGAAATAGGAGTGATATTTCCCACCCACATCTGAACTAGGCATTTTGAAGACCACTGCTTTCACTTTCTTATTCAAAGCATCACTTGGTAATCTACAAGTGCAACATTAAACCTCTATAAGTCTGCATACATAAACAACAAATGAAGTATGTAGGGTTTTCTCCTTCCCATAACCCTCTGGGGAAAGTCTGGGCTCCTTCTGGAACTTTTCATTGGCACCTTGAAGTCCCTTAACAGATTCTGAAGACTATGGGTATTAAATATAGAACTTAAATGTTCATTTTAATGCTAACGCAAAGTTTGAAAAATAACTAAGCATGCACAAAACTGAAAACTGATACAAGATATCAGGTTTCTACCTGCTTGCACATAAAACCCAAATAACTTCCTTAGCTTGAAAATAAAATATCTGTCCTTATTTTTCTTCTATAAAAACAAAATATCAAATATATGAAAAGATTTTTAAAAGAATTTCTCCCTAGACTCTAAGAATCTTAAGAGTACAAAAAGGCAAAAGGAATCTTAGATATGTTATCTCCTGGCAAACTGGTTCTAATAATTAATATTAAATGGCTATTTGGCCTAAATCCTTAGTGTTACCCTTAATTTGAATGACAGAATACACATGATGGGAACCATGCAGAATGTCATAGAAAATAAATATGCAAATGTAACAATTATAGATCAAGGCACTTTTGTCACTAGACCACTAAATCTGTATTTTTCAATTGAAGTATAATTGATGTACAGCATTATATAAGTTACAGGCATATAACATTGATTCACAACTTTTAAAGGTTATACTCCATTTATAGTTATTGTGAAATATTGGCTATATTTCCTGTGTTGTACAATATATCCTAGTAGCTTATTTTACACATAATAGTTTGTGTCTCTTAATTCCCTACCCCATTTGTCCCTCCCCCTTTCCCTCTCCCCACTGATAACCACTGATTTGTTCTCTACATCAGTTAGTCTGTTTCTTTTTTGTTATTAAATCTTCTATTTTTTAGCCCACAGTATCCTTTGGTGTTCTTAGTCCTTATCAAGTCCATATGATGTTTCGATATATGCACATTAGAAATGAACCTGTGCCATTTATTACAGGGTATTTGGAGTTGGAATCAAAAAGCACTGTATTACTGCCCTTGAAGATAAGACCACAAGAACTGGGGTTGAAGTCTATCCACATTCCAAGTTATGTGACCCAGATACCAGGCACCACAATCTAGGTCTGAAGATAACAAATGAACAGTGGTCAACAAGGGGAGAGAACTTGCTTCTTAGAGCTTTCCATAATTTCTAAAGGATTACGGCAGATATGAGGGTTAGCTTTTCTGTTTGCCATAAATCAAGGCGGGCACTTCCAGGTAGGCAGTTTCTATCAGGTGCTATTTTAGCAATTCTGGATTTCCAGGGGAAGGAAATTTTATCTGCTTCCCTTGGAACTCTGCTTATTATAGAGTTAAATGTTCCCAGATTAAAACAGATGCACGAAGTACAGACGGAGAGCTGTATGCTTGTCTCTGGAAGATACTCACCTCTCTCCCAGGTGTCCTCTTCTTTAAACCACACAGGAGGTCTCTGATCATCATACTTAGCCAGTTTTAAAACTGATTCACAGTGCAGCGAACTGCTGCCAGAAGCTGTGAACATTTGTCCATCCCAAGGGAAACCCATACGGATGTTAATACATCAGTCACAGGGGGCCTCAGAGGAAGCTGGCGCTGCCCGCTGTGCTGGAGAGCCTAATCAAATGAACAAACCCCAACGAGGCACAGGGCAGGTGCAGCTCACAGAGGGAAAGATGGGAAGGAAAAACCAGGGAAGCAAATGAAACAGCTTGGAATCTGTTATTCACCTCCAGGAAGAACATGAGTGTCTTTGAGAAAGCCCACTTCAATAGCATATCCTAACAATGCTGAAGAGGTCCCAGAAGGAAACTTTGCCTCTTTACTGACTGAGAAACTAGGAAAAGTAAGATCAACTAGGAGGGGGTATTTACAAATGGATAGTGGATGTTTATAAATATTTCTCATGCCTGAATTTAAGAGACCAGCCACAAAAGAATGCATAGGGCATGACCGCATTTATAGTTCACACACAGGCAGGATTTCCCTCTGGTATTAGAAGTTGGGGTGGTGGCTCCCCTTGAGACTAGAAGAGGCATGGATAAGGTTTCTCAGGTGTTCTTTGTGCAAAGTCACTGGGCTATACACACATGATTTGTGTACTTTCCTACACATGTGCCTCAATTTTTAAAGCTTGGATTCACAGGAGGGAGGCTCAAAAGAGAGGGGACCTATGGCAGAAACCAACACAATATTGTAATTATCCTCCAATTAAAAATTTTAAAAAAACCCAAAAACTTGGATTTGTTTATTTAAGAAAAAGGGGAAGGTCTTTCCTGGTGGCTCAGTGGCTAAGAATCCACCTGCTGATGCAGGGGACACAGGAAGAGCCTATAGCCGCAGCACGACCAGGCCTGTGAGCCCAAACTACCTGAGCACGAGCACCGAGGAGCTGTGCTCAGCGACAAGAAGAACCAGTGCAGTGAGAAGCCTGAACGTGGAAACTAGACAGCAGCCCCCACTCGCCATAACTGGAGAAGGCCCACACCCACCAACAAAGATCCAGCACAGCCAAAAACAAACAAATAAATCTTTAAAAAGAAAGAAAAAGGGAAGAGGAGGACTCCTGACCACTGTAAGCTGGGTCCACAGCCAGAGTCCAGACCCTGGATTTAAAGAGATGTGAGCTTCAGGGGCCCCGGTTCACAGCCTCACTGACTATGGTCTTCTTAAGGGGCTTAACTACCTGCAGCCTATTACGTATCTGTTTCCTGATCGACAAGATAGAAATAATAATGAAACATAAGGTCCGCAGGGGTGGTAATAAGGAAAAGAAAGGCCAGCAGCTGCAAAAGTGCAAAACACTTAACACTGTGCTTGACACCTGCAGGGGCCTTCGGGAAATGACAGCATCGATACTAAATACCCGTGACTTAAAAAGAGGAAAGTGAGGCGATGTTGAATCCAGGGCTCTTATCTTGACCAGAGGACAAGTGTGACAGCCAGGAATGCGGAAAGGGAGGAAGGCATGGGGTGGGAGCCAGGAAAGCATGCGGCGATGGCGAGGCCAGGAAAAGCAGGATACCTGTAAATCCTAAAAGGCTAGATGGGGAGACCGCACAGGCAAAGATGAGTGGAGAATGTTTGCAGAGAGCATTGTGGCCAACTGTGGGGTAGAAAGGAGGAACCCTGGGGGGTGAGGCCTGGTTAGGGGCCACCTACCCACAACCCAGGCCCAGCTGTCTGAATCAAGCACTTGCAGATCAGGATCTAATTCTGAAATCTGGTGGCAGAACTGAACAGAATAAAGCCCAATGGACATCACAGATTTAAAACCTGAATGAAACTGAACTCTTTGGGAACCAGGGACTCTTTACTCCTAGGGCACACAGCAGAGGTGGAGGCACCCCGAGTCCCAGCAGGTGCTGCGAACTGGGAAATGTCACTGTGTTTCCAGGAAGCAGGTTCTTTCCCTAGCAGACTGGCCCCTGCTCATAAAACTACACTGTGTTCTGTGGTCAGTGCTAGAGTTGTGGGTTTGCTGGAAGTAGGCAGGATCCAGCACACAGTAATGAAGACAGGGACCCCGGCGAAGAAGGCTGTGGCCAAGACCCTGCTGCCTATGGACTCGGCCCTCCTGAGCAAGAATTTCTTATTGTATTAACAGGTATCAAAAAAAAAATCTGATCAGAGCAAAATCTTCACTCACTTTTTATGGCTCACCAAGCCTTCACAACTGAGTGCCTAAGAACCTCAGTTCATGTCACCATCCTGTAGCCTAAATTCCTAGCCGTGTGCATAACAGGCCAGTCCCCTAAAATATCGCATGCTGTCACATCTCCATGTTGTGCACAAACTGTTCCCTCCTGCCTAGAATAGCACCGCCTCCCCTTCAGTGCACGTCTCCTCCCCACTCTCGCATCTTGCCTCGACTCCCCAGGTACCATGAGTCCTTTCCCAGTGATTCAACATAAATCGGTATCACGCTGAGGATGACTGCCCACAGTTATATCTGTCTCATTCCTGAGTCCTCTGGGAACAGGTGGGATGACTGCACCAGCGAGCATACAGCTGGTGCTCAGTAGAAGAATCTGAATGTCTCAGCTCATTAATTGCTACCTAATCACGTACGAATCAAGGCAGGAAGGCTGCTCCAGTAAGGAAAGTGAGCTACAAAAAGGTGAGGAGTCCTCTAACCACCTGGGCTCTGCCAGCCAACCTTCCAAAAGAACTTATACCAAATGTGCCTAAGAGGTGGTTTCTCAAAGGGGAGAGGCAGTCCCAGAGATACAGAGCTGATGAAGAGCAGAACAAGAGGCAATGAGAACAACAGTGACTGTGAAATCCACAGGCCACCCCATCAGCAGAACCCGGTGGATGCTAGACCCCTCAGACATCAGTTGTGGCAGAAGTTGCGGTGGGTCACGTGTGACAAACTAGTTCCTGAGTCTGGGTGCTGAAGAGCACACAGTGAAGCTGAGGAAGTGAGGGGACCCAGGCCAGAGTTTCGGTTTTGTCACTAGTGAGATGTGGAGACCATATAGAACTTACCAGGGTTGCATTTCCCTGTTTTTACAGTGTGCCATGACAATGCATACCCTGTAAACATGACAGCTGAGGTGTGGGGGAAATGATGTCACGTGGGAAAGTACTTGCAGGAAAGTAGGAAGCATAATATAGATTCAACCTTTGATTCCCATGTCACAGGAGGCAGCTCGCCATCCCTTATTGTTTACAGAGGAGGGAGAGCAGGACAAGAGAGAATGCATAACAGGTCCAACTCCCAACTCAGCTAATACATAGGAGGAGTCAGCCAATCACAGAAGTGGGGCTCTAACCTCTACCTTTGCTTTCAAGTCAGCACTATCTTCGACACTCTCGCCTCAAGAGGGATCGTGGGGCCCACCAGGATGGAGACACCTTTCCTGCACTGAAAGAGAACACCAGGCTTCATCCATGTGCTTCATGAAGGAGTCCTGAAGGCTGAGGGCTGTGGCATCTAGCTCATTCTAAGACAGATGAGAATAATGTTTAGTTATGATTTTGGATGATGCTCTCAGCCTCAAGAACTCGTAGAGTGAAGGCAGTGGCTGGGACTGTTTGGATGTGGACTCATAAGAAAACCAGAGCCATATTATTCTAAGATTCAGGGGCGTAAAGTCCCCAGGTATGTAATTCACCTAATAATGATAAAAATCTTTCTTTGCCAACGTAACAAGTTCTACCTTTAATATTTTTTTTAGGGTCTGTACACCTAACTTATAACACCTGTTAAATCCTTTACTTCTTTCACAGGATTTTCGCAGTTTGGCCTCTGAGCATCCTCCCAAACATCAAACACGCAGATCAAGGCACAGTCCTCACCCCACTTGAAGACAGCATTCTACATCAATGGAGGGCTTTAGTAACAAAATACAAAGAGAGGACATTAAACTATTAAGATGGGAGACTTTTTTCCCTTATTTAGTTGAATACACAGCTCTCCTCATATTTTAAAAAGGTGAATGCAGAACTTTAAAAAAATTACTAGACAAAGCAAAGAAGAAGAGATGGTCTAGCTGATATACTAGAAGTTCTCTGATCAAAGTCTGCATTTATGATTCTAAAGCCCTACCTCCTCCATCAATTAAATGTTTCCAAACTATAAATGTGCTGGGGCAGCAACAGGGCTCCTGTGCAGGACAGGATTCAAACCAAGAGACACGTGGAAGAAAAGTAAGACAAAGATAAGTTTAAAATACAGCCACTTCAAAGCTCCATTCAAAAGTCCTAGCAAAGGAACCAACCACTGCAGGTAAATAGCAGTATTCACTTAAGAGATAAGACAAACTACGCCTAGTAACCTGAAAGCCATTTCTGAAGATGTAAAAAGGGAGGGAAAAGGAAGGGACGATTGTCCAGCAGCTAAACATAACTCACATCAAAAGGAAAGGACTCACACTTAATATAATCCTAAGAAATTAGGTACACAGTCCTAGACCATCCAAAGGTAGAAAAACAGAAGTTAAACTCAAACACACATGTTGACAATATAGCACAAAATCAGCATGTTCCTTTATGCACTTAATAGACAAAAAAGAAATAGGTAAAAGGGGTGGCTCAATTGATTTCCAAATCCACTAAATAAACCAAGTGTGGAATCTAGACATAGTCAGCATAGGGATCAAAAGCAAGATCAGGAATGGAGAGGAGGGAGAGGGGACTGGTCACAGAAACGTTTTCTCAGCTAGAAGCCGGATGGCCTTTTTTCAATGCTGCAAAACATGTTTTCTTAAGAGGCAATTTTACCCCAAATGTAGTTTAGATATTCTCTCCCCATTAGGCTCCAACTCCAAAAAGGTAGTTTAAAAGGTTTATTTGAACACTAAACAAGTGGGTGGAAGATTTCTCAATTACACGTCTAGCATTAAAACACAGGGTGAGGGAACTTGGAACTTAGGTGGAATCTTGAGTCAAACTATTATTAGTGTGAGTTACAACTGACCTCTAGATGTTACTGTACGAGGCAAGCAGACCTCAGCCCCAAGTATTTGTGGGGAGGAAAGCGGTGCCCTTGGGCCAGGAAAAAACATTTTGAGGGGAGGGAGGCACAGAGTATAACAAAGATGTCAATCTGTCTAAACTTCAGGTTTCTTTTTTTTTTATCAGTGAGCTCCACAGAGTTCAGGGAATAAATTTGCTAAAACTCAAAGTAAGTTCAAATTAAGCCGACAAAACGTAGCAATTAAATTTCACCTTGAGGGTTTGGAAACACAGGGCAACTGCTTGTAAATCAGCATTGCATGTCTCTAAAATGCAAACTGCATTCTCCCTTGGAAAAGGATGAATCATAGGGCCTTACACAATTCTGGGCTCATCCCCCACCTTGTCAACGCGGCAAGCATTTGTTTACTGGCTATCAAGGCTCAAGGGGACAAGAGGACTTCAGAAGCTTTAATTCTAGCAGGGAAGAAGCAAATGGAGATAGGACTTGTACACGTGATTATAATTTAAGGCCAAAGTGTGAACAGTGTCACAAGACTTACAAGGGGCTGGTGGAGAGAGATCATATGTGGGAAAGGCATCAGCAAAGGCTTCTGGGAGGTGGCAGCAGCCTGAAGTGGTCTTTGAAGGAAAGAAAATATTTCTGTAGGAACAGGTAGAGACAAGTTAGAAGGGAAGCTGCTCCAGGTAGGGGGAGGGCCATTCACAGAATACAAGGTTATCCCATTCAGCCAGAGCATGAGATGCGATGCACATAGGACATGAGGCTGGAAAAACAAGCTGAGGCGACTCTATCAGGGGGGTTACATCAGGGGGTTATACGCATCTTTTGCAGATTTCTGAGCAAGAAACAGACAAGGTCAGATAAATATTTCATTAAGGGAAACTCTCGCCTACAATCTTGGTGAGGCTTTTAAGAAATAAGAAGTCTGGGTAAAATGGAAAGCATCAAAACCTAGCCTGAGTATAGATGTGAGAATTGGGATGATGTCTTCAACAAAAAGAAGCCAAGAGAAGTTAGAAGTGGGAGAGAGAAAAATGTCCAGGTTTGGTTGGGAAAGCCTACTGAGATCTTAGATCACACTGACACCAAAACAAATACAGAATAGTGGCAATGTCATGCTCTTTGATAAGAAACAATGGAAGGCCACAGGGTCTTTGCATATGCTGGTTTCTCTACCTAGAAGCTTATGCCCATCCCCTTCAGAATTACTGCAGCTCAGAAAACAGTTCCAAGAATTTCCCCTTAGCCCTCCAAATGGGATCAACCTTTCAGAATTTCAGAAAACAATACTCCTCTGTCACAGTTCTTATTACTGTTGTTCAGTTGCTAAGTCATGTCTGACTCTTTGAGACCCCATGGACTACAGCACAACAGGCTCCTCAGTCCTTCACTATCTCCCTGAGTTTGCTCAGATTCATGTCCATTGAGTTGGTGATGCTATCTAATCTTATCCTCTGCCACCCCCTTTTCCTTTTGCATTCCATCTTTCCCAGCATCAGAGTCTTTTCCAATGAGCCAGCCCTTTGCATCAGGTGGCCAAAGTATTGGAGCTTCAGCGTCAGTCCTTCCAATGAATATCCAGGGTTGATTTCTTTAGGATTGACTGGTTTGATCTCCCTGCAGTTCAAGTGACTCTCAAGAGTCCTCTCCAGCACCACAATCCAAAAGTATCAATTCTTTGGCACTCAGCTTTCTTTATGGCCCAATTCTCACATCCATACATGACTATTGGAAAAACTATAGCTTTGACTGTATGGACCTTTTTTGGCAAAGTGATGTCTCTGCTTTTTAAAATGCAGTCTAGGTTTGTCATAGCTTTCCTTCCAAGGAGCAAGCATCTTTTATTTTCATGGCTGCAGTCACCATCTGCAGTGATTTTGGAGCCCAAAAAAATAAAATCTGTCACTGTTTCCACTTTTTTCCCCTTCTATTTGTCATGAAGTAATGGGACTGGATGCCATGATCTTAGTTTTTTGAATGTTGAGTTTCAAGTCAACTTTTTCACTCTCCTCTTTTACCTTCAGCAAGAGGCAATTTAGTTCCTCTTCACTTTCTGCCATTAGAGTGGTTATCATCTGCATATCTGAAGTTGTTGATATTTCTCCTGGCAATCTTGATCCCAGCTTGTGATTCATTCTGCCTGACATTTTGCATGATGTACTCTGCATAGAAGCTAAATAAGCAGGGTGACAATATACAGACTTGTTGTACTCCTTTCCCAATTTTGAACCAGCCAGTTCTTCCATGTAAGGTTCTAACTGTTGCTACTTGACCTGCACACAGGTTTCTCAAGAGACAGGTAAAGCAGTCTGGTACCCTCGCCCCTTTAAGAATTTTCCAGTTTGTTGTGATCCACACAGTCAAAGGCTTTAGTGTAGTCAATGAAGCAGAAGTAGATATTTTTCTGGAATTCCCTTGCTTTTTCTATGATCCAGTGAATGTTGGCAATTTGATCTATGGTTCCTCTGCCTTTTTTAAACTCAGCTACTAGAACTGGAAGTTCTTGGTTCAAGTAATGCTGAAGCCTAGCTTGAAGGACTTTGAGTATAACCTTGGTAGCATGAAATGAGCATAATTATATGGTCGTTTGAATATTCTTTGGCACTGTCCTTCTTGGGGATTGGAATGAAAACTGACCTTTTCCAGTCCTGTGGTCACTGCTGAGTTTTCCAACTCTGCTGTGCAAATACTGAGTGCAGCACTTTCGCAGCATCATCTTTTAGGATTTTAAATAGCTCAGATGGAATTCCATCACTTTCCCTAGCTTTGTTCATAGTAATGCTTCCTAAGGCCCACTTGACTTCACACTCCAGGATATCCGGCTCTAGGTAAGTGACCACACCATTGTGATTACCCAGGCCGTTAAGACCTTTTCTGTATAGTCTTTTTTCTGTGTATTCTTCCTACTTCTTCATAATCTCTTCTGCTTCTGTTCGATTCTTGCTATTCCTGTCCTAAAATTTACTGTGCCCATCTTTGCATGAAATTTTCCCTTGATATTTCCAATTTTCTTGAAGAAATCTCTAGTCTTTCCCATTCTATTGTTTTCCTCTATTTCTTTGCATTGTTCATTTAAGAAGCCTTTCTTATCTCTCCCTGCTATTCTCTGGAACTCTGCATTCAGTTGGTATATCTTTCCCGGTCTCCATTGCCTTTCACGTCTCTTCTTTTCTCAGCTATTTGTAAAGCCTCCTCAGACAACCACTTTGCCTTCTTGCATTTCTTTTTTCTTTCGGATGATCTTAGTCACTGATTTCTGTACAATGTTGCGAACCTCTGTCCATAGTTCTTTAGGCACTCCATCTGCCAGATCTAATCCCTTGAAACTATTCGTCACCTCCACTGTATAATCATAAGGGATTTGACTTAGGTCATACCTGACTGGTATGGTATGGTTACAGCTATCTCAATTACACATTTATTTTTGTGATTACTTGATTAAAACCATCTCCCCATCATCAGACTGTGAGCTCCCAATAGGGTCCTCTAGCCTATTCAGCAAATTTGGATGACATCTGTAGAAGAGAGGAAAGGAAGTAGAGTGACTGACAGATGGCCTAGGAACCTAAAATCACATCCCATAAGTCAGGGCTGAAGCAACAGACATACTCAGCTGGATGGCACACCTGGTGGAGAGATGGTAGTCTCCAAAGATCTCAAGAGCTGTCTGTCCTAAGAAGGATGGATTAGTGGAGCACTGTGTGGTCCCAGGGAGTTGGGTAAGAACAGGATTGACAGGTAAAAGTTCCAAGGAGACAGAGTTTAACTCAAGGGCTCAAAGATGTTTCAAAGGGCCAGGGAAAATGAGCTGGCATCACTAGAGAAGCTGGGTCAGAGATGCTCAGACACTTGTGAGGCCATTATAGGAAACTTGAACCACAGATGAGCATTCACACTAGAGGCACTTCTAAGGTCCCTCCAACCCTAAATGAACTCTCCTGGCTCTACCATACTTCTCAGACACTCATCCATCTGCCCGTGAATTATCAAGTTCCTTTTCTGTGCTGGGAGCCTGCTGTCCGCTATACCTGCAACAGCCCACCCTCCCAGCCCCCTCTGCCCAGCTGGCTTATCCTCTTGCATGAACTTCAGCTTTCTACGTATCCACCCTACCCCAAGGAAGCCATTACCAACTCTATTACTTTTTACCTGTCTGCCAATCACCATTGTTCTGCCTTCACAGCACTTAGCACTTGTCACAAACATAACTCAAGTATTTACTGTTTCTTTAAAGTCCACCAACATCAGTAACCCCCTCAGAGACAGGAAGACCAACATCGTCTTTCCTGGAGCCTGCTGGGTACCTAACACACAGTTCTCCATCAAACATCTACAGAGAGCTTCAATTTGCCCTTTCCAATTATTATTTCCATTGAAATTTCTCAGAGAAAGACACTGGAAAATTTTTACCACTTTGTTCACTCTACCCTAGACATGGTGGCATGTCACCATTTCTCTTATGAGCCTCAGATGGCACTGCTCAGTGTGGTTGGCAAAGAGTCACTGCTGCCCCTGGTGAGGTACGTACTCTCCCAGAGCAACTCAAGTCAATTCATGACTGCTATCTCTTGTAACAAAACACTGGGACTGGTATTTTGTATCTTTTCCCCCTTACTCATCTTTATTTGTCTTTTATGGGAGTCTCAATCTTTGTCATTTCAGGGAAAAACTGGTCTGTCATCATAGCTGGTTTGAACAGCACTGCCTTGGGCAGTATGACTTGACTAAACGATGAGAACAGTATGTCTTCTCAAACTAATTAATGGATTAATACATAGACTAAGACTGCATAGCCCAGATCCTGGACAGTAGGCAAGTTGATTTTTTTCCTCTGCTACCAATTTAATTTGATCTTCCTCCCATAATATCTTAGAAGAGAATACCTTAATCTTGAAAGAGAATCAAAAAAATATCTTTACTGTTTTAGAAAGCAGTGACCCCTCTGATCCACAGATCAGTGCCCGTTTTGATCAAGGGGAGAAAACCACCGTTACACATGAGTCTCACAGCTTTGCCTCTCAGTCCACTGTTGCGGTCTGAGCCGTGAACACGGGGAAGTCCAAGGTGCTGGCAAGTCAAGAACATCACTGTTTTGCCTCTAAGAAGCATGTTCACTGAAGGTGTAAACTTGGTGTCTAATTGCACACACAGTTGTTAGGAACTGGGTCTAAGTTAACCATCCCTCACACCAGCCTTCAAGACCAACTCTGTGGCTCTTAGCTCTGCCCACCCCACCCCTCCTTCCGCACATTTTACATCCAGGGTGGGGTCTTGGACACACCCCCCACAGCTCTGACCGCAGAAACTGGCTTTCCCTAATGGTTAGTTGAACTTGGCCTTAGTTGCCTAATATTTCCCTGAACTATTAGGGATTCTGATAACTGAAGATCATCAGTTACTATTAATTATTGTTTCTCGGCTCAACAGTACTCATCTGCCCTTTATCCACTCACCAGACAGAAGGACATATGACAGTTAGCTACTCTGCCAGCAACCACAGGTAAGAAATACCGATAAGCACCCTGAGGCCTTCCTAAGAAAACACAACGTAGTAGTTCACACGTAGGTTTCAATCAGAAGAGATCTACCAGCCAAGAAAGTATTTGCAACACTGCCCCACTTCCCAGTCCTGCTCCTTCCTGGGCCAAGCTGCTGCTGCTGCTGCTAAGTTGCTTCAGTCATGTCTGACTCTGTGTGACCCCATAGATGGCAGCCCTCCAGGCTTCCCCGTCCCTGGGATTCTCCAGGCAAGAACACCGGAGTGGGTTGCCATTTCCTTCTCCAATGCCTGAAAGTGAAAAGTGAAAGTGAAGGCGCTCAGTCGTGTCCAACTCTTCGCGACCCCATGGACTGCAGCCTACCAGGCTTCTCCATCCATGGGATTTTCCAGGCAAGAGTACTGGAGTGGGGTGCCATTGCCTTCTCCCCCTGGGCCAAGATGTCACTGTAAATTCTTAATGTCTCTACTAGTTCCTAATACAAACCAAAGCTTCAATTCATCATGAGTAAAATAATCGTGAAATAGACATCAAAATGCAGAAAAATACGAGCAGTGGGAATCTGCCTTCTAAAAGCAGCTGACAGGGTAAGGATTTCCGTCTTCTGAAGCAAGGCTGCAATAAAAACCACACAAGGATGACCAGGCAGTCGAACAGACCACTCAAAATAATGCAGTATGCAACAGATGTGTAAGTAATAGCTGAATGCAACCGTTCGAAAGTAAAAGGTATAAGCAAAAAAAAAAAAAAAAAACTGAAGGCCTGTGACATGCACCTCTTTTGGGAACAAAAAAAAAAAATTGAATGAATTGGAACCAGCTTTCTGCCATCTTCTACCTAGAGAAACAAGAGTGTTTGCTGAGAATTAAGACAGACTCTCGTACTTCAAGCTTGCTTTGTACAAAAATGGAGAACTTTAGGAATTATTTCAAATCACATTTTTAATTACTAACATATTATGGAAAACAGGTGATTTTCAGTGACCCTGGAAGAATAATCCACAGGGCTTTTCAAATTCTGAATGCTCTTTTGCCCTTTAACCTACCTCTCACTGCTTCCCATCATGCCATATTATACTTTATAATCCTGGCTCTCTCTGAGAAAGGCACCCAGCAAAACTTTACTGGGGGGGAGGAACCCCCACATTTCACACAACTCTTGCTTCCACCAAAATAAGGAAGAGCTGGCACTGAGCTGGGCAAAGAAATAGCACATTTCATGTTTCTGAGACTTCAGGTCTGTGACAGCTTACTGCCCATAACACAGTCCTGTGGAAAACCTCCAACAGGCACCCTCTAACCCAAGGGCAAGGCAGAGCAGCTTTCTGAAGAAGGGTCAAGCGAGGGGGACCGACCATCCCTGGTTTTCGCCTCCCTCCTTGGCCCTGTCTCCAACAGCTTCTCTCCAGAAATAACTAAATGCATGAGATCACCCACAGTGAGAAGACAGAGGCATGACACCTACCAGGTGTCTATTTATAGAAAGTGTTAACACCCCTCAGGAAAAGACACTGGAAATCTCCTTGGAAACGCCCAAGCCTGTGCTCCCTTTGGAATTCTAGTGCACCGATACCTGTGACTAAATAACTGCCTTTAAAACAGAACCCAAGAGTTAAAGGTACTTACGGCTTCCCCCCGGGGATTCCTGCCAGGTTTGGAGGGATTGTAGGTACACGCATGTGAGGGGGAGGATCAAACCCAACCTGGAAACAGAATAAGGCATCACAGACTCAGTTTATGAACGGTAGGCACTTTGTGACACCTCTAAAAACTCTTTACTAGAAACACAGAAATCCCCAAAGCAACAGAAACAGGGACACGTGTTAACATTTCTCAAAAGAAAAATTATAATGCAGGAAATAATACAGCCTCCACTAAATACCATAAGACACACTTCTGTTTTGGGAGGTTGGATGGCACATGATCCATCTGTGCATTGAGAACCAGCTTCCCATGGTAAATACGTCCTGTGGACTTAGGATGTTCTGCCTGTTCAAACAAGTACAAAGAACATACGCTGTCTAAGCCAGGACAACGTGACTATCAACTTCAGCACTATCAACGTTTTGGGCCAGATAATTCTTGGCTGGGTAGGGGTTGGCCTGGAACAGCAGGATAATTAGCAGCATGACTAGCCTCTACCTTCTAAGTGCCCATAGCAAGCTCCCCAGTTCTAATGAACAAAAGTGTCTCCAGATACAACTGAATGTCCCAAGGGGGCAAAATCACCCCAAGTTTCATGCCATGGTCTAAGTCAACGCTTAGAAATTCACATATGTACTCTCTTTTTTTGTGCACCTAGTCCCTTGGCTGCCCCCTTTGCTTTAAATGATCTTGCCCTCCACTGCAGAGCCTTTCCTAGGAGTGCAAAGGAAAGGGAAAACGATGCACTTTAATATCATCTCCAGTTATTTGAGGTAATGAAGAAGGAAGAGGAGAGAAATGCACATGCCATATTTCAAACAGTCGACAGAAATGATTTGGGGACTTTCATTTGCTATGAGTTATAATTTAGTCCCTTTTCCTAATGCAATCAAGGACCACACAGTCAACTTTCCCCTTTACTCTCAGTTTTGTCTCTTCCTGGTCAAGCATGAGGTCATCTACAGGGTGGGAGAAGGCAGAGCAAGAAGGAGACCCTGCCCTACAACTTCAGTCCCTCTGTGTTCCTCCCTGTTGAGCTGAGATCACTGCTTACACCAAAGTCACGCAGTTGGGTTTAAAGAATAATATAAGCACAGAAAGAGAAAATAACGGTTTCTCAAATATTTTTTCTTAAGAATTAAAGAGGAGAAAAAAAAAATGTCAAGAAACGAATGAAAAGGCTTCTGTGAGCTACTTGAGTCATTTCATCGCCTTCCAGAGGAAAAAAAACCTACTTTGGTGGGAGAAAACCAGATGTCCCCTGAACCACTGAAGGAGCTCCTAAACACTGCCTTTTTTCATCCACAAAAACAGTAAAACAAAAAGTGTTTGGCCTTAACTTAATGAAGCGGCATGTTGATGAAGGCGGACAAGAGGGAGGTGGGAGCAGTAGAGACACTGGGTCTTTGTCTACAGGTGTGGGGGCTGCCAGCTGTTGGCACTCCGCAGGTCCCCACCCGCGCCCATCCTCAGTCCCTGCCATCCTCACCATCGGGGAGCGCCCATAAGCCACCACAGCGGCAGCGGCCGCGGCTGCACTCATCTGCGGTGACATGTTGTGGAGGCTGGCGTAGGCGGCGCTCGGGCTGGTCAGCTCACCATTCATGCCCGCATGGGGCACCATCCCGAATGGTGCAGGGTATGGGCCGGGCACCGCCAGGGGCGTCCTCAGGCCAGCTGCTGCAAGGAAGCACAAGCCATAGTGACTCACCTGGCCGTTCACATCAGCCTGACCATCAATCCCAGGGCCCTCTTCAGTGCCTCCTGTTACAGGGAAGGAGGGAAGGCTGGGGGTGCGGGGGCGGGGGGATCCAGGGTGGGGTCGGGCGGTATCACCTCCAATTCCTACATAGGGTCCCGGTCCTTTCTTTCCTAGAGCTGAATTTCTCTCCAGGGAAGAATGGACTCCAAAGGGAGCACTGCCCATACATTTCCCCCTTGTACATCTACCTGGCAACACTGGGAAACCAGGGGAGTTAAGTACCATTATTGTACCTAATTGACAGAATGCACCACCTTCTGACTTAAACTCAGAAGGTTTTCCTAATAAAAATCCATGATTTCTCCTTCAGCTTGAACTTTCCATTTCTGGTACCAATTTCAAATAAAAACCTGATTCTGGATTTATGTAAACAAGAGCACAGGTTTAGGAGGAATATTCTGGGGCCTCTTTACCGCCTGGCCCAGGGTATTATATTCTCCCTTTCCCAGGGAGGAAGATACAGTTAAAAGTTATGAGTTTGTTCAGGGGCTGGAGTCTCAGTGAAACCCTCCCAACTTCTCCTGGAAGAGAGACCACTGATCCCTAAGGGATGTACTGGCAGAACCCTGGCCAACTAAAGCACACAAGAAACACACTTGGGCTGGCCAGACCGGCTGTCTCAGTCAACATTAGCCATCTCAGACACACAGTGATAGTTTGGTAAGGAGCTTACATTAGGGATAATTATCAGAAACTTTATTGAAGTCCTTGGGATTTGGATTATTTGGAAATAAAAGAAAAGCCAAATGTAAATAGTTGGAGACTGAACAGGGTACAGCTGCTGAAATCCAAGGACAAACATCTGTTTCTTATCACAGCTTTTCAGAGATAAGGAGGGAGGCAGGCAGAAAGCACCTCTCACATTCATGGGGAAACGGCCCAATGAGATGAACAGACAAATCAAGTTGGGAAAGAGCAAAACAAAACATAGCCCACAAGAGGCAATGCCTTACCCGCCTGGTTGACGAGGGGGTCCATGGCTGGAGGCTTGCCGAGGCCTGGACGGAGTCCTGGAGTGGCACTGGTGCCCGGCGTTGGCATGTCGCTCCGAGGCGTCGGTGTGCTGGATTTCAGCACAGGCGTGCTGGCTTTTTCATGCTGGTATCATTAAACAAATTAAATGAGTATTATTTTTAATCCAAGCCATATTACACAATTTATCACAACAGCAGCTGGAACACTGGGCACCTTCTAGCTACTCCCTCGGCCAATTTTCATAAATCCACACAATGTTGACAGCATTAACTTGTGAGTGAGAAATGTTGACCTTTCCTCTTCCTGCCAGAATTAAAACTCTAGCTAGAGACACAGTACATGATAACACGCCTTCCTCCGCAGATTTTATTTTAAAAAGTATTTTTCCATCAGGCTTGTGGACTTTGGATCTAGTCCAAGTAAGAATGATGACCACCCAGAGGAAAGTTCTTGGTCACTCAGAAACAAATGCCTCCATCACCGAGAATATCAAAGGGAGGAACCCCGCTACCAACCTTTCCACCCTTGCCTTTTAATGGCAGTGGGATTGCAACTGACTGACAGACAGCTGAGCCATCAACTTGATGAGAAGCAAACTAGCATTTCAAAGGCAAAAGCCCTAGAACTAGCCCTATCATTTTAAGAGATGTACCTGAAAAAAAATACCTCTTTGGCATTCAGCAGCAGTACCCATTTGCCTACATAATCAGTGTGGACCCACTAGTGTAGAGGCCTTCGGGAGTCAAGATGGTAACAGGGTCACAGGGCACCTTCTTCTGCATCTCAACCCTTCATGTCCTTTCAGCCAGTCTGAGAAGTGCTCTGGGATAGCAAAGAAGGCAGGCTAGAGAGACCCCAGCCCTTTCTGGCCTGGGAGTCCATGTGCTGTGTAAACTTGGCAGGCTCCTTAAGCTTGCCAACTTGGGGCCTGCCTTCCCGTCAGTGAAATGGGATAATGCCTTGAGGGCCCACACAGGGATTAACTGCAGGGTTGTTATGGTGCAGTTATGGTGAGTGGAGAGATGAGACACTCCACAATGTCTGGTGAATGACTGAGAGCATGAACGGGCCTGATAACCACCCTCATCCCTCCCCCAGTTCCAGGTTACCCCTGGTGCTGCCTTGAATACATCACCATCTGCCCAGTAACCCAATCACAACATGACCCGAAAGGACGGGTCAGTCTAAAACCAGGGGAAATGCACCACTTAAGAAAGTGAAGGACTTCACAGGACCTAAGGCGTTCAAACCATTTGCCAAGTAAGAAGTTTCAGAGAGTCTGTGCCACAGACACATCTCCCAAGAAGGCAGGCAACAGGCACGGAAGCTTATCTTGCTCTAATCATGGCCTAGAAGAGACGACTCAGAGAGAAAAAGGAATCACCCAGGGACAGAGAGCAGAACCATTAGTTTCACTTTAAAACCCTTAAAAATATAACTCAGTCATTAAAAACCCTATATTTCAAATACATTAGGGAACCTCTGGTTCCCCAAGAAAACCTAACTGCTAAATAGGCAAGTGACAGTTCTTATGACCTACCAAGCTCATTTCTTTGGATTTCAAAGAAGTGGAACTTCCAGAGGAGGCAGTGGATGCCGGGCTGCTGGAGGCGTCTTTCTTCAGCAGGCGGGTTTTGTCAATCCCATTTTCCCTGGGTGAATGGGCGGGGCTTGCGCGGGGAGATGAGGGGTCCTCCAGAAGCACAAGCAAAGGTCTCATGATTTCACTCACAACAGATGGATCTTTCCCTCTACACAGTTTCCATACCAATTCTCCAAATTGAAGGAGAGTGCTCAAAGTCCTTGAGATTTGGGCGATTTCAGGGCATGCACCTAATACTGTTGTTACAATGAACAGGATGGTGTCTGCAAGCACACCAGTGGAGACACCGAAAAGAAAACAATCTAGAAACAATTGTATCTCCCCTCACGCTCAAATACTTTGCCCAGAGGGCACAGGACAGAAAGGAGCACCAGACACCAACTTAGGAATCCAAAATGGTTACGGAGACAGATTTTTTTTTTAAAGAAACAAGTTTCTGTTGTTTTTAGACCATTATTCTCTATGAACTCTCAGTAAATTCTTAATGTGCAAAGTTGCAAAAGACCAACACACGGTGGCTCCACGTCCTTTCTCTCACAAGTTGCTCTAAAAATAAAGTTTGATGAAGAGAATGGTTACCTCATTAGAAACATCCACAACTAAGTTGTCATCGCTTTTGTCACCATCACTATCCTGAAAAAAAGAGATTTTAAAGCCATTTACTAAAGGGATTGAGGCTCAATGAAATATCTATAATTCTTGGTAGCAGACAGATTAGAAAATGACCTGGGACGTGCCTACTGGGTCTCTTACAGACTGCCAGCCGTGGTAATTAAGATCACCTTCTTCCCTTCTCATCTGACCCAGGGAGGGGCAAAGCCCCAGGCGGGAACTCTGCTGCAACAGCACACCAGCCATACAGGCACAGTGTGTATGCGGGTGATGGCGACCTGCACAACTTGGCGCACAGTAAAGACTCAACAAATGTTTGCGACAGCTGAATCTCTTATAATCTGAAAACGACATGTCCTTCTTTAAGAGATCTTTCCCCACCAGATTTCAAACTAAGAACACAATTTCATACCACTGCTTTTACATGTTATCACCTTGAAGGCCGTCCACAATTCTAGTGTTCATGGGCAATTCATAATTATAAAGACAAATTTGGACCTTGTTCCCATGGGGTTACTAATTACTGCAAAAAAAATTATATAAAGCAAAAAAAAAAGTACTAACAACAAAGCTAAGTACTGGCTGAAGTAACTACCAAGATCTAATCTAACCTCAGGTTGGCTCTTTAGCAATCAACTTGGAATACTTTTGAGATGGAAGGAAGATAGGATGGCAGTATCTGGAGGGCACTGGCATCCTACAGTAGGGCTTTTACGGTCTTGACACTAAGCCATAAAATTGGCTCATCAGAGCAAACTCCATGGTTGCTCTGAATTTGAAAAAGCTTCAGAAAAAGCTGTTCAATTTAATAACGTGATCACTCCTATATCAAGTTCAGGGCGGGCTACTTTCTTAGCCAAAAGGCCTTCTATGCCCTTTAGTGCAGAGTCATACAATGGACATACAAAAAAACAGGTTATTGCAAATGGGCCTTAGTTCTCAAAAAGGAGCAGGCCCCAGGTTTATGATCTACACAGTTCTTATACTGATGTCATTGTCAAATAAGAATACACTAATAAAGTTTGAGAAATATTAGTATAAGTGCAAACCCATTAATCTGTGGACTCCAAGTCCACAGATACCCTCAACTCTAAATTCATGTATCCTAGAAAGATACCCTCAACTCTAAATTCATGTCTTAAATGTTTTATCTAGTTATACCTAAAGCGTTATATGAGGGAGACCCAATTGACTTTCTTCAATAATGTGTCACTAGATATACTTTAGTCAGAGTTATAAAGACCCCATTCAATTCACTAGCAATAACAAGAAATTACAACCAATGAGGAATTCTGGGTAATTTAAAATAAGTCTGTTGAAAGAAGTATTTTTTCATGCAATAAAAGAAAAATTTGATACTAAAAAAAATTGCTATCTTAACAAAGCCCACAGAAAATCACAAACGTTTTCAAGTACTAAGAAACCCAGGATAAGGGAATTCCCTGGTGGTCCAGTAGTTAGGACTCCACCCTTTCACTGCAGGGGGCACGGCTCTGATCCCCTGTCAGGGAGCTAAGATCAGCATGCTGCACAGTGCAGCCAAACAAAACAACAACCACAAAACACTGATTGAAAGAAAGAAAGAAACCAACCCAGGGTGACAGTGACAAAATATAAGCTGAAGGGGTTTCCCTTTAGGAAAAAAAAAATAGGAAAAAAGAAAGGTTAATGTAATGTACAGACCAACTGGTAAGAAGCAGCAAACAACTCATTTATTAAAATAGAACTGTGAAATGAGTGCCTAAGTAGTCTGAAATGCAAATGTTAGCTCTGTATCGGATCATGCCAAAAATATAAACCTTCACAATACAGTACGTATCTGTCATCGAACATCTAAGGTCTGAGTCCGTTGCTCCACATTCTCCAGCATCATCTCAATACACTGCCCTCAACTACCAATGCAACTAGACACAGCTAATGGCAGCAGGTTATGAAAAAGTCACGTAGAACTATGGATTCTACATCACTCCCTACTAAATAATTTATCCACACTAGCTTTGTACAGAGCAACTTGGAAGTGTATCATTGGCAAGTGTGCAAATTTTGGTACGTCATGGCAGACAAACAATCAATGTCATATATATAAGTACCTGTGTGCAACACAAGTTCTGGGCAAAAGATAAGGGGCAAATACATACTAAAGAGGCTTGGGCTGGGGTGGGGAGATCAACAATTTGGGTTCTTAGAGTATTATTATGGTACAAATTAGGTACCAATATTCTGTGGCAAAACATCCAATCCTAGGCTCTTGCTTGGGGAATCCTAGCATGGCTATCAAAAGCATGTCTCCAGGCTCTGCTACTGATTCTGACCTTGGGCCAATCACTTAAAAGTTCTGTGCTTCAGTTCCTTTATCTATGAAATGGAGGGATGGTAACAAATAGACAGGGTGGTCTTGAGAGTTAAGTGAACAAGCCACATAGAAGGATACAGTACCTGGCACTACCCTGAGGTGCTGCTCAAGAACTGTTATCCATTTCTAAATACTATATTAGCCCTCAGCTTGTGCCAGCTAGCAGGAGACAGAGGTCTAGCGTGGAAACCTCTGTACAGCAGCCAGCTGGAGGTGGACATGTTTTCCTCCAGGGGCAACCAAGAATGGCTTACTTCACCCTCTACTCTCACTGCTTCTGAGAATGTGTCCATCCTGAAACAGAAACTCACGGACACACAAGGAAATGATAAGGTATCTGTCAGACGCAATGTGTGTGACCCCGAGACCACAGTCAATGGCCATTTGGCTTGGTTTGCTCTCCTCATGAATGCGGTTTTAGCCAGACCTGAATCAAGAGTCCTCACATCGAGCTGTGTGGCCTCATCTGTAGGGTTTGGACAAGATGCCCCCAGTGTTTCTTCCATTTTTACCACGGACTTTTATCACTGCACCACTTGCTGTAGCAGAGGACAGACTCTGACTTAAGACCTATATATGGACCTGAATCTATTACCAAAATGGCATCCAAAAAGGCAGGGATGACACCAAATTCTTATCCTCGTTATTTCAGCATGAGAAGTTACCAAATTTTGCAAGTCCCGGGACAAAAATTAAAACACAAGGCCCTGGCTCAAAAATTGAGCATTTAAAGATGGTGGAGAGCAGAGGAGGAAACTAAGGGTGAGACAGCTTCCTTTTACGAGCAGAACCAGTGCAGCTGGCTCAGACCACACATCATGAAGCCAGTCCTACATTTCTATATCTCATCTTACGAATAACTGCAGTAGAAAGCCCACAATTTAATACTGAGCCTAGAAGATACATAATTTACAGCTCAAGAGGGAAATAATATCCTACAATATAAGAACCTATATCCTCTTGATACATTATTTTAAGGTATGTGAAATTATCAGGAAGATCTTAAGTCTTTTGTAGACTCACTTAGAAGGTGAGCAAGAAGACAAACAAATATTTCAAGCCCTTTATTTACTTACATAGTGGCTGGAGTCCTTATCATCCACCTTTCTTTTTTTGATGTCATTAGAAAACTCGGGTCCATTTCTGCGTTTATCTGTGCCTCTTAGACTGTCTGGGACCAAGAGAGAATTACTCTGCAAGATCAAAAAAAAAAAAAATTAATCAAAGATTTCTTCCCAAGTCTCTCTGCATACATGAAAACCCAACCTGGATGTGACAGCCGATTTGGAAAGGTGATACCTACACAGCCTTTCATTCCATTTAATTCTTCTCATCTGAAGACGTAGATGGCAAACATTTATAGAGATTTAAGACTTAAAAGGGAGACCCTGACTATGCAATCAAGCCATCCAAAGCCTCATGGATATTTCTGGTCCTGCTCACTTAAAATGCTCCTCTGTTCTGTTTGTTCTTGGAGAAATGGGAGCCTGCTGTTTATATGTGGATGTGTTTTTATTCTTTCCCACTGAGACACCCTGGTCTGGAATATGAATGGCCTATGAGCAAAACCTGAAATTACTCTATTAGACATATTCTGTCACTGTAAGAGTCGATGTGGGCCTTTCTAAAAAGATACAAAGAGAGCGGGTGGGATTAACAGCATGCTTTCCTGAAAGGCAAATCACATTTTCCACAGTCACAATGAAGGAACTCTTTTGAATTCTTTTAATTTATTGTTGAAAATAAGATTTGGTGTTCCTTGCCAAGAGCACTGAACTTTAAGACCCAAAGCAGGAATTCCAGCCAGTGAATCTTCAACAGCAAGGCCAGCTCCCACACACAAAAGCAGGAACAAGGACTAATCTTTTCCACAAACCACACAGGATACTTTCCTTCACATGTGCTGAGTATGAACTGCTGACCCAAAGAAAACAGGCATTTTAGACATTTGAGGGTCACATGACACGATCTGACATCCCTTCAATTCCCATCTCCCCTTGGGCTAAAGCATCAGAACGTGTTACAATGAGTTCTTTTAAGTGAGGGATTAGCATATGCAAGAGGGCAATTTGTTCAGTGATGTGTTACTGCCTTGAACAATGCTGAACTGGCTGTGCAAAAACTTCCTTTCTCAAAGCCCAGATAACCCCAATTTCTGAAAGATGCTGGAGAACTCAGTCCGGGCCAACAAACAGTGATGCTACCTTTCTAGGCTGCAATTTAAAATACAAAGGGGCTTGGGGAAACCTTGAAGTAAAACCACCTCTAATGCAATAAGTACCAGGAGCAAATCTTTAAATAAAGGTCCATTTTTAGAGGCCCTGGATGGGTCTCCCGTCCTAACCAGCCCAAGGAAATTAGCACTCAAACCACCCCACTTCCGTGCCCTGTGAAAACTGGGGACCCCACCATGGGAACATTCTCAGCTCAACCACACTCAGGAGGAAATCAAAAGGCATGCTGAATCCCCTCTGCCCACTTCAGAGGCTGCCTCTGAAGCAGCTGAGCTTTCATTCATGACCGTTCAAGCTCCACAAATGCCGGGAGGCTTACATAAAAGTAGTGGTAGGAACCAACACAATTCAATATAGAGAAGCTCAGAATAATGTCTCGAGCACAGTGTGGGGCTGAAAGGTGAGCTGGCTGGATCCCTGAACTGATTACCTCGGCAAACGTCTGCTAAAAACTAACCCCTCTGACCCAGACCCACTGCCTGACAGGACACAAGAGACTTAACAAAGCTCCTGTGAAGTGCTAACACACACACTGGGGAGGGGAGCAGCAGCTTGTGCTCACATGGGAAAAGTGTCCAAACACACTTGTCTGTGTTCTAGATTATATCAGCCCCCAAGTCTCTTCCTCCAGACTCAGACCAGAAGCAGTAAGGGCCAGGCTGCATCATTCTCAACCTGACATCTACTCATGTGCATAACACAGCAGTGCTGGTGTCCACTGGCAATTTTAAAGTCTGTTTCTCCAGGGTCTCCTGAGCAGCTCTCCTGCTATGACCAGCACTGGGCATCCAAACCACTCAGCTACTCAAAGACAGCTTTCCAATGATCTGATTTTTTTCTAACGTCAAATGGGACTGTGATGACAAAGTAAACAACGTCCCTTCTAGGAACAACGCAATTTTTGCTAGAAACAATAGCATTCCTCTGGCTGGACCCTGGAGAGCTGTGAGGCTTCTGCATCTCCGTGTCAGAAGTTAAATTCTCATTCCTGTTTGAGCAGCTTAAGTGAGGCCTATAATCTGAATGAGTTCTGCAAAGCTCTGAAAGTACTTCTAAATTTAGATGGGGTGGGTAATTAGCACTCCTGCTTATCTGAAAATTGGCTCCATTCAGATGGAAGATTGAGACAAGTTATGAAATGAAATGTCTCATCATACCTTTGATGGTATAAAATTGATTCAAAACACGGCAGCAAGGAGTGTGGGCTGGAGAGGCCTGGGACAGCCACAGTCTGGAGCCAGGGGGCACCCGGCCCACACTGCAGCCCCACCTACCATGAACCACTTTCTTGTGGTTCCCATGTGCCCTGTTTGCTGTAATTGTCCCCAACATCTTCCAGCCCTGACACTGCTTTCATTGTTGTTCTTGACTTAAGCAAATAGTTCCAGCCTAATGAACTTCAATTCACTGTTGGCAGCAACAGTTTTGCTTAACTACCGCCTAGATGACCCTCCTCTTTCACGAGTCCCTCATTTGATCCTCAGAACCCACTAGTGACCACATGGGTAGTGCTGGATGTCTCCTGATAGCATAGGGAAGAAAATGTCTTCTTTCCTTGTGCTATGTTTCGTTCTCACACACTGTCTTATCTTCCTCAGGGCTCAGCAGCAGAACTGTCATTCTGATGGCTGTTCTGAGACATTTTATACACATTTTAAGAATGAAGAGACTATACCTGGGTGCTGACTGAATACCCTTTGGGACCTTCAAAATTTAGGGTTCTATTTTGATTTGTTAGATTTGAAAGAGAAGACAGAATCATATTTAACATTAAAATTTGCTATTCAGTCAACATTAAAGAAGAGCCTGTTTGTAAAAGAAAAAAACTGAGGTTGTTTCAAGTTACTGAGAAAATCATGCATTCTAAACACAGAAGATAGTTAGGACCAAGCCTCTGATGAGGCTAACGCAACCTTAACACATATTCACTGTCTTTATCCCCCTTGTTTTATCTAGAGGATGTCCAGAAAGGGAGGTGATTTTCCTGAAGTCAAGAAGCTTCTGTCCATTAACTCAAAGTGCCTGCACTCCCAAAAGAGTGATTTTTCAACTCAGTTTATGTACATCGAATACTTGTACCCAAATACTTGATCCCCCCCCAAATACCTCTCACTTAAAAGTCATATTGGCTCTTTAACCTAGTGAGCCTAAAATTCTGTGATATAATAATGACTAATGTATGCTCTCTTGGATTTCTTCCACCTCCTAACCACAGACACATCTTGCTTTACTTGGTATATGCCCACTGTAACAAAACTGTGAACATAATATATTTAAAAAAAACATTTTACAGCTTACTTTTAAATGACCTGAAAACAATCCCAAATTCCTGGCTTTCCACTCATGATTCCTGCCATTTATAACCCACGAATCACACTAAAAAATCACCCCAGCAGAGAGTAACAAAATAGGCCAGGTATCCACAATCCCAGTTTCATGCCCCATCAATTACTGCCAACAGTGGTTCCATATACCTATTTTCTGCTTCTCCCCCTAGAATCTGCATTTTGAAAGGTATTTATCTCCCAAGCAGTATTCATCAAGTAAAATTTACTTTTCAAATATTTGCCAAATAAATATTTAATTGTGAATCAGAGTTTTTTAATCAACATGAAAACTAGTGTTACCACACTGACTGATAGACTCTAATTCTAGCCAAGAAACTTGATGTTTTATTTCACCTTGCAGCTGGTAAAATTTAATTATCTGCCAGAATTTTTCAAACACTGTAATTACTGGGCAGACTTCTACTACAAATGTTCCGAGAGCTGGGATTTCCAGACTGTATATAAGTTTTCGTTTGTTTAAAGATTTTCTTAAGAACCAAACAAAATCATCTTATTTATCTTATGTCTTCCCTACAAGAACTCAAAAATAGAAGTTTCATACAGCCCATGGGGGATATCACAAATCCGAGCAAATCAAGATCTAAAAACACACAGTTTTCAAAATTAGCTAAAATTTGAAAACCGTGATGATTTTCTGCACCTTTCAAGTTACACACACTGGTGGGAATAGAGCCAAGTAAAACAATAAAGAGAGAGGCAGATGAAACAAGTCTCTAAAGAAAACAAGATCCCCCTGGAATGTTCAGCCCAGAGACAGAGTGTCTAAAAGACCCGTTATCCCAACTGGCATGCTTTTCTCTCCATCTATATAAAGAGACTATTCATGAAATGATTAGATGAGGTCTAAGAACAGAGAAAAGGTATGAACCACAAGAAGGGACCCATCCCTTCTAAAATCTGGAATATTTGAGAACCTAAAACCTCACTGGGCATGTGAACTGAGAACAGGTGGGTTGTTCACTATGGTTACCCTGTGCTTCCTGAGCATCACTTCTCACACTAACAGTGATGTGACAGTTAAGAACAGAAACGAGGGTGAGCCAAAAAGCTACCCAGAAAGCACAGAAGCCTTCGAATGTTATAACCTGTGGTCAGATCCAGAGCACAATTTCCAAAATAGGTGAAACACATTGCATAAAAACACACCAGAACAGTTCCCTGCTCAAGATGAGTGGGCCCAAGTTAACTAGAGAGTTGGTGGTATTTGAACTAGTGGGTAGAAGTGGACAATGTAGTCTCTTAGAGTAAAAATAAAATCCAGACACGTAAGTAACAAATCATACCTTCCTATAAGAACTTACAATTTAAATAGAAGAATCTTTTGAATTTCAAAGAGCATTCAGTCGAATCAGAAGAAAATGTCAAGATTTGGACTTTGCATTACCTTTATTCTGACCATTCTAGAAAACAATGTTTCTATTTCACGCTCTGAACACCCACCTACTCAAAGACCAACATAGAGACTTAGCTGCTTTAATATGAATAATAAACAGTCTTTATAGTCTTGTTCCAAGAATTTTACTTTTCTTGGGCAATTTAACAAGAATGGCTGTTCATGTATACTGAGGTATTTTGGAAGGTAAACTCCAGATGTATGAAAGAGAGCTGGTTTACACTGTTAGTGTTGTCAGCACACTTTATAAGAGCATTCACGTCTCCTTCATCTACTCTGAGGCCTCAAAGCAATTCTTTTGCCAACAAAATCTAAAGCTTGAAGCCACCAGCAGCAAATGTGAAAGGAAAACTCGCTCATGGAGACAGCAAAAGCTAGACAGGTTTCCCTAATGTGAAAATAATGCACATTATTTAAATGGATTTCTTTAGCTGCCATGCTGATTCCCCTTGGGAACAGTCTCCTCCTCACAGGAAAAGTGTTTATGTCAGAGGTACAGATTGGAAACTCATGACACCTCATTTATCCTCAGTTACACTAAGGCAGTGGGAACCTAATTTGCTAGCACACTCTACGCTGACAATTAACTTCTCGGTGAACATTAAAACAATTAGGTAATGATACACCCCATCACATCTGTGCACCGCCTCATCCACACCTGGTACCAATTAAGCCATCACTGTGCAGTACTTTGTGCTGCGGTCCAGTTGGACATTCACACATTCTGCGGGACAAATGCACTTTTAACCTATAAAACTACAGAATCCTCACTGGTCAATGGCAAAAAGTGGAAGCAAATGGCGATGTGTGGAAACGTGGAAAACATGTCTCGGAAGTTTGGCTGTGAAGCAGCTCTGAAGGGTAAACATCTATTTTTCACATGGTTTGAAAGCAAAATATGGGGAGAACAAAACAATTAAAAAAACTTGAGAAAAAAAAATGTTCCTGCACCTCCATTTAGGAACTCAGCACTGTCGGATGCAGACGGGTGACTGGAGAGGATGCCCAAGATAAGAGGGCTATAGACACACACCCAGTGACCGCTGGGCTGGAAGAAGTGCTAAACCATGAAATGCCTTCAGCGTCACTCTCTGTCCACAGTTTGCTTTTCCACTCTCCTTCTCCAGGTAAGACAAAATAAAACGTTTTCGATAAAACCTATGGAACTGAAAAGAAACATAACTACTTAAGAATAATCTTTAAATGACTTCATAACACCTTTATTCCCCTTAACAGGACCTTGGTCATAGCAAAAGTCAAGCTGTATTTCAAACATTTTCTAGAAGCGTGTTTGCAAAGCGCTCTTAGGTGCTGCTGCCCCTCTTCATTTGCCAGCCCTGGTGAGAAGCTGCTACTGCAAGAAAAAAGGTCCTGAAACTAGAAAGCAATGGGTCAGGACTGGACTGTGGTGTCTGATACCTGAAGGCACTTTCATCCATCTCTCTTCATCGGAAAGATGCAGTTTGCTGTACTATGTTAAGGAGGGGATGCTGAAAATGATGAGCAGATACCTCATCTGGCACAGGAACACACCACTCCCAACAAGGAAGAAACCACCAGGGTTCTCCTTCCCTTGGGAGTTTACCCTTCTCACGGCAGTGATGCTGGTTTTCCCAGAGGATCTATTTTATTTTTTTAAGTACAGAGTTTTAAGTTCTACCAAAAGAAAAATCTACTGAGGCCACGGCTTCAGAAAATTTAAGTGTTTCCTACTGTGCCTTAAATATAGAGATTTCAGGTTAATTCATCTTAGTTTTATCCTTTATCTCCACACAACTCCTTGACATAGGCCAAGATAAAGTCATCAATGTTTACGTGAAAACACCTCCTCTGAGTCCCCGTTTACCTTTGATGAACTCCAGCATCATTCGACTGAACAAGTTCCTAAGAGACTGGGGTGTTTCATGATGCTGACACACAGAAAAACATCAGGACCAGCCACTCAGCCAAGTGTGCTCTCATGGCCACAGAAGCCTCACACATTGCATGAAAAGGAAAGGAAACCACAAGTAACTCTGCTGAGGGTGACCAACGACATGTTTCCTGTTGTCTGGCTCCCCGGCAGGTAGATGCAGGGAGGGCCTTCCTAAAGGCCTGCAATGGAATGTCTGATGACTTCCCATCTGGGGGTCCTAAACCCTCACTCTGCAGGCGGCCACCAGCGCCCTTTTGCAGATGAGACAAGAAGGTCCAAAAGGACAAGGAATATTGCCCGTGCAGCCAGAATTCCACTGGGCCTGCCTTAGTCCAAAACCTACCTTCTTTCTATCACTGCTCCTTTCCCCCACCCAACACCCCCACACTGCCATGGCCATAAAAAGCCATGAAGAGACAATGTGACATTCCAAAAAATAAAATTTCAGAAACAGGCCAAGAGTGAAGTACTTCCCAAAGCGAGCCTCATAACTCATTCCCTCCTTGCCCTCTATTCTGCACAGTGCCATTTCAGAAAAAGGGAAGGGGTGGGTGGTCCAGAAATAGGATCTGGTCCTACCTCTGCCAATTAACTAGCCAAGTACAACAGCTAGAGAAGACAAAAATAAAGGCCCTACCTTCACATCAAGTGATGGTTGTCATAATCACTCATTTAAAAGTTCTAAATGGGAACACAATAACTGTAGAAATCAGTTACAGGAGTGGTAATGGAGTCCCTCAGAAAGTCGGTCTATATGAACAGAAGCACCCAACCTCCTTGTGCTTTGTGTCTGAGAAAATGATGTGTGCTAAGTCACTTCTGTCACGTTCAACTCTTTGTGACCCCATGGGCTGTAGCCTGCAGGGTTTCTCTGTCCATGGGATTCTTCAGGCAAGAATACTGGAGTGGGTTGCTGTGCCCTCCTCCAGGAGATCTTCCAGACCCAGGGACTGAACTGGATCTCTTATGTCTCCTGCAAGTGGGTTCTTTACCACTAGTACCACCTAGGAAGAAAATGATAGTGATGCACTATTCTGACCTAAAGCAGGTGAAAAGCTCTTAAGACTCTTCTGAGCCAGGAACTCCCTTGGAGAATTTAATGAGAGTTATGATCTTTTCCCAACATTACATAAGAGCACTCACCCACAGTACTCTACATGCAATCTTGGGGGTATTCAAGGGCCTTCTGAAGTCCACTCAGGGACCCGCCTAAGTTTACAGACTGTCCCATTCTAGAGTCTCTCCCAGACAGCCCGCTCAAGTCTCCTCCCTCTTCTCGATGTTCCAAAGAATCATCACACGAGTGAGGTATGTCAGTGCTTTTCACTCAACACATAATTTGACTCTGACACCACAAGACATCACTGTAAAATGGCAGCAAGTATACGCAGTGCTCTCAGTCAGTGCTTGGCACACAGTAAATGGTCGATAAATATTTGTTAAATGAATGAGTACTTAAATAAACATTCTATCACATTTTCTTAAAAGCCATACAGCTCCTTGTCAATTCTCTAAGTCCAGGTCTTTCAAGCAGGCTTAATTTAAAGGAAATTCTCCTCAGCCAAAATGAATTTGGTCCAATTCATCTTTAAATTAACTTGAATATCTAAATTTTGTTACTCTTGAAGAAATAAAGGCTTTTGTCAGGTCATTTCTTTGCTCAGCAGTAGCACTCTGATAAATAGGCTTATGTTAAAATAAAAAAAGGTTTGTGCATTAGAAAAACAGTAGTCAAATCTTAATTTAAAATCAATAGCCAAACAGCAAATTACACCTCTCATAAGTTACTAGCTTTACCACTCATCCCTTTCAGAAACAAAAATCGTGTCCTCTCTGCTCTTAGCTCTTTCCTTTCCTGGGTTTTTCACAAAACAGGTTACATTATAGTTCATTTGTCTTCCTACCATAAAACCTTCAACTAGCGAATGGAATAGTTTAGACTCAAAGATAACAATACATACACACTCAACAGTTCCCTCTGGATCAATTTTAAGTCCTTGATTTTTGCACTCAATATAAAAAATGTCTGTTCAACATAGAAAGAAGAGTAGAAAAAAATAAAATAAAACTATATGCCAGCCTAGAATTTCTCAGAACTGCTCGGTCTTATTTATGGCAGAGGTTCTCAACAGTTTGGTCCAAGGACCTCAAGGGTATCTCTTTGTAGGCAGATTTTAATACTTAGACCACAACAATATATGGCAACAAACAATGCAAAAAACTGACAAGAATTCAGCTACCTTCTTTCAAGCCAGGCGTTAAAGACATTTGCAAATGTTCAAAAAACACAGCCACTCTTCCCACTCTAATTTTTTATTTTAGAAATTAGTTATTTTTCACTAAAAATGTTATTTAACACAATTAAGTAATTAACTCTTTATCTGTTTAAGTAATTTAAAAATCTGTTTTATTTCTAATCCAGAGACTTTTCAAAATATATGACATACATAAACAAAAGTTCTCTGGGGTCATCAATTACTTTAAGAATATGAAGGTTCTGAGACCACAAGGTGTGAAAATCACTGCCCTAGCTAGCCACTGCTCTTAACCCCTCACTGAGTAAAAAAACAAAACAAAACACCTGTATAATCAATTGACTTTACCTGCCAAGTAAAATTTAACTTCATAATTCAAACTACTTTATTAAATAGTTAAGTACTATAATATCTTAGGTGTTAACAGTACACATCATCTCATTACCCACTGAGTCTCATATTTAATTTTATATAAAGTTTGAAGAGAGTTAGTTAATTTTATATAACTGCAGCAAAATCCCACTTATATGGACAGTGAACAATTTAATTCCTCTCTACAGACTGAATTAAATGTTTAGGTTACAAATTAGTCTAGTTTCTCCATTTTATACAATCATTACCATGAGTTTTCTATAATAATTACGCAGGAAACTCAGTATATATACTTCTGAAAATGTTGAAATTATAATTAAGACGACAAAAGTTTAGTGTAAAAAAGGAGACATGCAAATAACACATTAAGTAACCATGTATTTTATATTATTTTATAGATTGGTTTATGCAATATATCTACCACATTTGGACTTGGAAGTTCACTGACTGCTAACTCAACTTGGACTTACTAGTAACTAAACTAACTGACTTAAAAACAATCCACAGCTGCCTGAAATTGAAAAACTATTTTGTGCTTCTTTCTATAAGGGTACAACTTCCCCATAAATCAATAGTTAGTTCCTCCATAAATCAGTTTATTTAGGTCTGTACTTTTGGGAGTAGGTGATTTTATTCCCTAGCTCTAATTTTTTCTCCCCTCTTTTTCCTTCCTAACATTTTCCAAAGAAAACTTATAGAACAAGAATTTCAAAACCAGCTACCTCATCCTTTCACCATTATCTATTCCCCTAATATATTCTTGATACAAAAAGTATACCAAGCTCAGTCCCAAAGAAAATTTTAAAAACAGTTACTATTCTACACAGAAGGTGGGGGAGGGGGGCCTAAACTTTTCAAACCGAAAAAAATTACATATCTTCCCCCCAAACTCATAAGAAAGTATCAGAGTGATTTAAAAGTTCAGTATCCCATTTTTAAACCATATTTAGATTGAAGATCATCAAAATACTGCCATGTTCAAAAAGAAAAAAGGAAGGAGGGAAGGGGCAAAAACTATAGTTTACCTGGCCAGTTTCTGACTCTGCTCCACAACATGTGAGAGGTGCATTCTAGAGACAGACAACCCCAGAAGTAACTGGGAGATATGTGAACAGATCAAACATTACATAAAGTGGGTTTCTCCATTTTATATAATCATTACCATGCTGCTGCTACTAAGTCGCTTCAGTCGTGTCCAACTCTGTGTGACCCCATAGACTGCAGCCCACCAGGCTCCCCCGTCCCTGGGATTCTCCAGGCAAGAACACTGGAGTGGGCTGCCATTTCCTTCCCCAATGCATGAAAGTGAAAAGTGAAAGTGAAGGCACTCAGTTGTGTCTGACTCTTAGTGACCCCATGGACTGCAGCCCACCAGGCTCCTCCATCCATGGGACTTTCCAGGCGAGAGTACTGGAGTGGGGTGCCACTGCCTTCTCCTCATTACCATGAGTTTTCTACAGTAATTATGCAGGAAACTCAGTATATATACTGAGATTTAGGCCGGTGAAAAAATGAACACAATAAGCACAGAGCTCTATGAACTCAATTTTCTTGGTTTTGAGAGATTACTCAAAGACTCAGTCCTTTGAACTAAAATAAAGTTCAAGTTCACACTCCAAGGACAATTATGAAAAGAAAACCAGATATAGAAACCTAGCAACTAAGGTGCATTTGCATAAGATAATGATAGTTTAGGTAGAAATAACACAACACTAACCAATTTCACATATGGATTATGACCTCTTGCCTGTAGAACGGACTTTAAAAAAATGAACACTCTCTTACATTAGAAGTAAACCTGGACTCGAAGTGCCATGATAAACATATTTTTAAAATGAGGCACAGAAGGATCAAAGTGGCTTTTCAAGTGAGTAATCTTAGCAAACAGTTTTGCCTCCCTCTCATCCGATAAAAAGTTTTTTACAAAAGATGGGGTATGGGGGAGAGAAGAGACATATTAAAAAAAAAAAAAGAAAAGCAACAAGTTACCGCGAGAGATGGGGTAGAATACACGTATCTGCGCCTGTATGTACAGGAAGGTGGCCAGGCGCACCGTGGGGTGGGGGGACGTGTTTTATGTGCAGCAGGCACATAAAGTCGGGGTACTTACTGTGCCTGGTTCTCTGTCTGCTCCCGAGGTTACCAAGAAACGCACAGACATGCCCGTTCAGACACAGAGGCAAGAACAGAAATAAAAAAAAGGGGGGAATAATTAGAACACAAGCCCCAAACAGTTTTAAAAATGGCTTTTATTTATATAAGTCATTGCACATTCCTAATACAGTGATTTCCTGAAAATTACAGTATTTTGTAAACATAAGATTTACAGTTTAACCATACACAAAAGCCTATTTTTTTTAAATTTCTTGACAGAATAAATTACTCTTTTTTTTTTTTTTTCAAAAAATTAGTCAAGTGCAATTTTGCCCAATATTTAATGCATACTAGAATTAAAGCCTATGAAACTAAGTAGTAACAGATGCAATTATCAAACCTTTCATTTGAACACATTCACTTTCAAATTTAACTTCTTATTTCGCCCCATTTAACAACATTACTTTCTTTGAAAATTACCCAATTAAGCAGTTAACAGTTTTCCATAATATGGTACAGGCCACTGGCATTAACGAGGCAGTTGCCAAGATGTCAAGATGCCTGCCATCTAAAGAGATGGAGAAATCTACAGATGCCCATGTTAAACCCTGAAAACCTCCAGGGTGAACTGTGTTTCAGTGGCCAAGCTTTGCGACAGACAGTTCCTCTTAGCTCATTGTTTGCGCTCTGTATGGGTTGGGGCTTTCTTTAGCGGTGCACAAACTTTGCAGCACTGTAAGAGTGTTAGGACAAGGTCCTAATCTGGCTTGCCCGGCCTCTCACCTCTGTGGTGCTCTGCATCGTGGTGCTTCTTGTCATCTTTAATTGCCAAGTGAGACTGGCCACTCAGAGCACTAGACAGCGCCAGGAGGCCGGCACTGCCACCGAGGGGCGGGATTCCAGGAGGTTGAAGTCCCGAAGGGTGAGGGGTGAGGGGCACTGGAGGTCCATGGCCGTGAGAAAGATGCTGAGCTTGCAACTGCTGCTGCTGTTGGAGGTGGTGGTTGAGAGGAAGAGGAGGGAGAGAGAAAGAAAAGGTGGTGGCGGCGGCGGTGGCATCCAGGTAGAAACCAGACATGACATGAGAGGATGGAGGAGACAGATCAGGAGGTTACACACACACACACAGCAAAGAGAGAGAGATAGAGGGAGGAAAAGGAGAAAAAAAATGTGGTTAGTATGTTCAAGTCCATCAAAAGCCTTCATCTGCTTAGTCACCTGATATCATATAATCTTCCCAAAACACAATCCTCAGACTAACATTGTCACTTTCTGGCCTAACTCACACTCTGAGGGTGTAGCTGTGCAAGTCTGGATAGGTAAGTAGGTCCTCACATATTACTTAGTTCCATCTCTAGGCAGCTCCAGGGTTGAAATCCAGTGCCGTCACTGAATTTAAGATGCCACAGATTTTGGGCTCATTCTGATTTCAGAAAGGTAACAATAGGGGAGGCACAGATAAACATCCTACAATATAGTATCTATATTCTCAACTAGTCACAGGTTACTAGACGATTCCATTCTACTCCAGCATTCTTGTGTTAACACAACGGTAGGATGAGACAAAACCAAATATTAACTTTAGTTAACAAACCCAGAAAGAAGGGAAGAACCAGCATCTCTTACGCACTTGTGTGCCCTTACTGCACCAAACCCTCACAGAAATGAAGAAGTACTGATATTCCTGTTTCACAGATGGCCAGGATAAAGGCACTGAGTTTCTCCCACCAGGTGGGAGGGGAGTGAAGTCAACATAGGAAGGACCATCACGGTACCACCACACACAGAGGGAGGCCTCAGGGAGACATGCATGTGACAACTGGAAGAAATCACAGAGGCAGAACTTTGATTATCCCTTCCTTTCTCCTGAGCTTTATGCCCCAAACCCAGCCCCTCTCCACGTCACAGAGGAAAACATCGGGATACAGTGAGGCTAAGAAGCTTGCTGAGGAAAACACTCTGATGACCAAGTCCCCATTCCTAAATGCCTTCGCCTCTATCACTTAACCCATTCCAGAAGTTATAAATCGGTTCATATTAAAAAGTACCATTGTTCTCATATATTATATTTAAGACACACTACAGGAAATGAAAAAGTATCCCAGAAATGGCCCCTCCACCATAAATCTGGCTGCATTTCAGCTGTCCAACATAAAACTCATTTTTGATGAGATAGTAAAAACGATTAAAGCTCAATTTCTAAGGTGTAATGTTAGGAAATGCTTAAGATTCTGATTTGTGCTCACTTCCCTGGGACTCAATTACTCGTTTTATTTATTACCCCCTTGCGTGTACTGAATATATTAGATCTTTATGCCAGATCTTCAGTAATTTCCACCCCAACTACTGATATTTGATTGAATACTAAACAGGTTTCCAGCCCTCAAGAGCAAGCAGCAGCTAAAAGGCAGAAATCAGTGTCTACAGTTATCTTACAGTGAATTTTCAACCACTCCTAGTATCTTTTTAAAAATCTTTAGAAGCCAATCTCTTTAAACTTCCATTCCTTCCAAAGAGAGCACAGTTCTAATGAGAAGGAAATTGGAAAAGGGAGCAAGGTCAGAGAGAGCAACATTAATAGTATTCTTGGAAAGTATTTATAAACTACTCATTCACCATTTGAGATCATAATAACAATTTCTTTATGCATAAAATCACCTTCCTGTCATCCCAAAGACACTAATCCCTGCTCTGTCACCTTTTAAGAGCTCAGCAATAGCAGGACATAAAACTGAAGAAGCTGGCAGAGGCATCACGGTCCACTAGGCATGCTCATTAGCACTTAATTAGGAACTAGACACCTGCCATAAGAAATGTGCTCAGAGAAGGATGAGGAACAGGTCTGCCCTACCAGCGATTACTATCATTACTCGGAGAGTGAGAGCTATGTCCGGCTGCTGTGGGGGGGAAGGCAGTGATGCATACAGAAGTGGGTGCAGTGGGGTAATTAAGAGCAGCACTGATTAAAAGAAGATGAGCGAGGCTAAGCAGAGGGGAAGGACTTTAACTACAGGGTGGAGGATACAACCCTATCACCCTTTCCTGCACCCCGCCCCCTCCCAGTTACCCCCCTAAAATTCCCCCCAAATAGTGTCACCAAAAAATGACTCCAGACGTGGGATTTTATGTCAGAGTAAAGGCAGTCTCGGGTTGACATCTGAAGATGCTAGAAGGAAGGGGATTTTCTGCCAAAGCCAAGTTGGTTTTTAGAAAGATAAACTGGAAAGCATTCTCCATTACTAAAAAGAAGACTAAGCTTACAAAATAAAGGGGCTTTGCCATAGCTGTGAAGCAGATCTGAAAGGTTAAACCCAATATTTAGGCAAATGGCTCTCAAAAGAGCTATCCAACAGCTTACACTGGTCATAGGTAACCCCCACTTCTACCCTGCTCTAGATTTTCAGGCCCCATGAAGACAGTCTATTATTAGAGGCAATGAGGTTCTTCTATCCTTAGCCATCTTGAAGTGCCTTCTTCCACCTTTTTTAAAAAAGCATAACTCTCTCACAAAATGAAAGGAATACTTAAGTAGTTAGCAACAGGATGAATCACAGCTACTGAAGACGCAGCAGACCCAGGAAACATGAACACTGCTGCCTCACACTCTACTTCTTTATCCTGCCACGCAGAGCTCCTAGATCATAATTCCGGCTTCCTTATCAGGCCTCAGCTCAGAACACACCAGAGGGAGGGAGGGCAGGAATCACAGCTCCCATTTCACAGATGAAAGAGTGGCTTGCCATGTGCTGTCAGCCAGAACGATGATTGAAAACCTTTCATTCCCTTCAACAGCATCTCTCTTGTGACCCCAGCAGCCCAGGCATGTTCACAAGGAGTCAGTGACAGACCCAGGGTTCCCAAGTAGTGAGAGGAAGAAGGCAAGCTCCTTCTCCACTGAGGACTTCACATTTCTCCCTTCCCAGGTAAGGAGATACTCCTGAGGCACGCAACAGTGCACACCCAGAGACAATCCACTTCACTGTCGGATGTTTACTGGGAAATAAAACGATCTCCACAATGCAGCCTCAGCAGCAGTGACAGATGGGAATTTGTTCTGAGATTTACAACTCACAAGTGCCATCTCTCCAGCCTCTACTTCCCAACACCCTACATATGAGAAATGAAAACATCTTTCACTCTCGCTCTCTTCCAAGGAAGCTGATAAGGAAGAATCAAGCTGAAACAGAGATAGTTCCGGCTTCACTCAGAAGATGCTTAATAAATAAGAAGTGTTGTCTGTAAGATAAAATATTCATTGAAATGAATAGAGGGCCCACATCCAGGAGATTAAAACAGCTGACTCCAAAACGGCAGCTGACCTGTCCCATGTGTTCTTGAAAGAACATGTTGCTTTGTTTTTTTTCTCCCCACAGTTTACCTGAGACAGCCTAATACCCATCACCTTCACTAAAAGAAAAAAACATGAATGCTACTCAAAATTACATATTAGAACAAAAGACACTGCTATATAGCTAGCAACACCTCAAAAAACCCAATGGCTCTGCGAATTAAGGGAACTTACATGCATCAGTCCTCCACAGACCCAAAAACTGCCCAAATCATTGGGGAAACTAAAATGTTTCTCAACATGACAGCAAGGCTGGGAAAATTCAACCTTCTACCCATTCATTAGCTTGCACTAATTAGTAAACTTCTTTTTTTAAGTTATGGGCTATAGATTTATAATCACAGAATACACAAGTAAAACAGTTTACAAAGCTATCAGAAAAGGCATTTTTGATGAACAGTGATGGTTTGAGGCAATATGTATTGATCTAAACAGGTGGTTCTCAAATAAAGCAATTATGATACCCTTTTCCCCCACCCCAGGGACATTTGGCAACATCTAGAGATATGACAGGGAGGCCTGGCATGCTGCGATTCATGGGGTTGCAAAGAGTTGGACATGACTGAGCGACTGAACTGAACTGAGAGATATTTATGGTTGTCACAGCTGGGAGGGAGAGAGGAGACGTGCTCCTGGCATCCAGTAGGTAGAGGCCGGGATGCTGTTCAACACTACACAATGCATGGAACAGCCTTCATCAGAGAATTCACAATTCAGCGTAAAATGTCAGTAACGCTGAAAATGAGAAATTCTGGTCTAGATCTAAGCTAGAATTCTATACCACTACGTTAGAATCCATGTTCTTGTATGCCAAAGCATTTGCCAAATTGTTTAAAACCCAAAAGTACTTTTCAGTATTCAACTCTTCACTGTCCTTTCTCCATCAAGTACCTTGTCACAATCCCCCAAAATGAGCAGCTGCTTATGCTGACTCCAGTAACAATTCAAAACAAACAGAAACTTCACATTTTACAAAACAATTTGGGGAAAGAGCTACACTGGGAACTTTTACAGACTGTTCTGGTGCTGCAGAGATGATTAGGGAAAGGTTTAGTTTGGGGCATGAGGAGATAAATGCACTCATTCTTACCCCTAGGCCGGGAATGAGATGAGGAAAACAAACACCAAACTCGGAGTTAATGATACTGAAAAACCACAAGGAATAAAATAACCTCATCCATGTCAAACAACAGCCATGCATTTAGAATTTTAATTCACATTTTACCTAGTGCAGCCCGGGTCAATTATATTGCTATAATGAAATTGACTTTGCTGTTTACATTCAGAGCTTTAATGTAATAGTGAGGTGGTTTTTACATTTTTGTTTCTAAAACAGGTGTAGCACAGGATTTATCACCACAGAGCTGCCTATACAAGTAGAAAGGAAACCAGAATAAAAATGAAGACCAATGTCCCCCTCATCCCCACTAGATGTTAATAAGTTCCTCATTACCAACCACTGAATCAATTTGAATTTCTGAAATTTAACTCACTTTACAACCTTTGGTAAAACTATGTCACATAGACCACAAACTGAACCCAACCAGAACTAAAACCATGCCCCAAAATAGCATCTTCAATGCTAAAAGTGTGACAGTAAATGGCATTTATAGAACTTGATATTTAAACACTTTTAAAAGTGGGGGAGAGGGGGTGAAAAGTAGCATTTGTTGACAGTTTTCTCCAAATCACTCTTCCTTGATTTTCTGCTATTCTTCTTTTCTTTAAAACGCTCAGTTCTTATCTTGGCAGAGTGTAGAAAAAGAAAATTGGTATGCTATGATAAACAAGTGAGAGAAGTGGGGAAGAACTGTGTGGCAGCAGAACCATCAAGGACACTACTCTGGGAGTTATCTGAAAACCTCCTATTATGTGGATGGCCTCTCGTGTGAAGAGGGGCAGGGGTGACAAACAGGCAGGAACTGCTTGCTGGGGCCAAGAATTCACAAGCCACTTGAAGACAATAAAAAGTAAGTAAATAAATAAATCCACTGACAGGCCCCATTTTGATGCAGGAGCACACAGAAACAAAACTGATGACCTACATGTAGGCAGGCACTCAGATGAAGCCTAAAATTCTGAAAAGGATCTAAACTCATCTTTTGTGTTTCTGTTTCTCAGCTAATCTGCACAGGCCAACCAGTTCTGCATTATCACCCTGACTTATTCATTTGACCTGCCCTGGGTGCCTGTTTCCATCATGACTTAAAGACCTAAACTAGAGTGAGTTTTTAAAAGTCACATTTACTTAAGCACATCCACTTCTAAAACCACATAAGGTTTCAATGAAAAGATGCTCACCATCATCAGCCATCAGAGAAATATAAACCAAAACCACAAATGAGACAGCATGTCACACCCACTAGGAGGACTAGAATCAAACAATGGGCAATTAACAGTGTTGTAGAAGAAGCAGAGAAACTGGAATTCTCAGCCACTGCTGGGGAGAATATAAAATGGTACAGCCACTGGCTTGTTTAAAAAGTTAGATGGAATTACCATATGACCTAGAGACTCCATTCCTAGATATAAACACCAGATAAAAGAAAACATGTCTACAGAAAAATTATTATACAAATGTTTCAGTTCAGTCGCTCAGTCCTGTCTGGCTCTTTGCAACCCCATGGACTGCAGCACGCCAGGCCCACCTGTCCATCACCAACTCCCGGAATTTACTCAAACCCATGTCCATTGAGTCAGTGATGCCATCCAACCATCTCATCCTCATACAAATGTTTACAGCAACATTATTTATAATAGCCAAAATGTAGAAACAATTAAATGACCAGCAAGTGACTGAACGGATAAACAAATGCAGTATATTGGTGTAATAGAATACTGTTCATCAACAAAAGAACTGAAATACCTTCTACAACATGTAAAAACCTTGAAAACACTATGCCAAGTGAAATAAGCCAGACACAAACCACATATTATGTGATTCCATTTATAGGAAATGTTCAGAACAGACAAATCCATAAGAGATAGAAAGATTAGGCGCTGCCAGGGAGTTGAAGAGATGGAGAAGGGGGTCTTGACTGCTAATGAATATGGGTTTATTTTTGGAGTGATGAAAATGTTCAAGAATTACATATTAGTTTGTAAATATACCACAAACACTGAGCACTGTGCTTTTAAAAGGGTGAGTGAGGGACTCCCCTGGCGATCCAGGGATTACGACTTGGCCTTCCAATGCAGGCGGTGCGGGTTCAAACCCTAGTTGGGGAGCTAAAAGTCCACAAGTGCCACAGCCAGAAAACCAAAAGAACATAAAATAGAATCAATATTGTGAAAGATTCAACAGAGACTTTAAAAATGTTCCACATTTTAAAAAACTCTTTGAAGAAAAAAGGGGGTGAATGATATGGTACATAAATCACCCGCCAATTTAAAAAAATTGCATAGATCTAATAATTAAAATGAGATGCTCTACTTTCTATTCTGAAGACTTTTCTTCTTCCCCTGAAAAGAGGGAAAATATTATAATGCCTTCTAATAAATCCAAATAAAAATCATATGAAAATATATGGGGACATGAACAAGTAAACAATGCTTCAGCAAGTTTCCTAATAAATTAAAAGCACACTGCCTATTTAGAAGAACCCAGACACTGAAACCAAGCCCTGCATTTGTTAGAGATACCTAGCTGTAGTCTAAGTAAAAAAAAAAAAAAAAGTCAGATGCAGAGAAGACTTCTCGACTGTATTCCTCCATCCCTTTGGAAAATTAATAAAAGGGCTGAATTATTGGGATTTAAGCAGCAGGTAAGTCACTAAATAGAAGCTGGTAGAGCTGGAAGATCCATGTTTGTTGTCATTTTATTTACTTCCTGTGGTAGCAGGCTATGCATTATTCTCCTAGGGTGAATTTGTTTTATAAAGAAACTTACAGCTGGGTTATTGATGGGCTTTCCAGGGATTAACTGCATACTCATAAGAATAAGAGGCTAACCTCATCCTGTTAAAACTTCACACACTACAATGCTATAGACGGCTGACAGCTACAGCTGGAGGAGAAAAATAATCCAACATTTTTGCTAATCCTTAAACCAATCATCTCATGCAACAATGGGGAGTCCTTTAGGTCTACAACTCAATCTCTTCAGGACAGAAAGGCTCCTTCTACAGACACATCAGGAGTTTGTATTCACAGCCATCACCTACACAAACACACATAGTCAGATACCACAAACCACCCGAAGCTTCTTTTATTTCATACTAAGTTGTTTTAAAGTATAGAGAAATATAAATTTGCCTTTGAAACAAGAATACACACACCTGACCAAAAGCAGAGCCCCAAACCAGAGCCCCACAGACCTTGACAGAAGTTATATTTGGGGAAAGTAAGTTAGATCACATACAAATAAATGAGAAAGGATAAACAAGGTTGCTTATATTAACTCCAAATTTCCCCAAGTTCCTGACCTTCATATATTGCTATGGAAAATTGTTTAAATTTTCTTCTATTCACCAGCATGGAGGCAGCTACCAGAAATCTGGCATTTTGTGGTAGGGGAATTGGTCATCTGAGCATCTCTTCTAATTATGCCCTCCTTCTAATGCTATCTCAAGGATCCCTGTCACTTCTCAGTGCCAACAAAAGAACTGGTCCCTTCCCCCTTATGCTGAGTAAAGAAGCCAAAAGTACCTGATCCTCACATTTTTGTTCTCAAACTTCTCTCCATCTGTTCCCCAAAGTTAACTTTTCCCCTAGGTTCTGAACTTTTAAGTTTGTTCTCTGAAAGTTAGATGGCAGTGCTTCTGCACTGCTGTGTCCTTAATAAAACTCATTCGATTGCACAACTCAGTGGCAGAAGCAGAGCACTGGCTGGGTCTAATCTCAAACACAAACATCCACGTAACCACCAGAAAAGACAGAAGAGGAGGTGACCCACTGCCTAGAGTGATCACCCCTTGAAGGAGCTTGGTCAACTGGACCCAGAGATCTGCTACATGCACCGAGAGAAACCAGGCAGGCAAAACTGCAGTTCAGGGGAGTTAATTCACCCACATGTCAGGTAAAGGCTGCCAGTCAGTCTTACCCTCTACAAAAGCCATACAAGGTAAATGGTATTGTCCACCTGATGATGGATGTTGATGGATGTTAACTGGCTGTACGAGGTCACAAAGCATAGTAGTGCCAAGTGTCCCAATCAAGTCCAGCCTTATCCTGGGCCCAGGAAACATGGGTACCAACACGGGCACCATGTTATCCAACGTTCAGTTCAGTTCAGTTAGTCATGTCTGACTCTCTGCGACCTCATGAACCGCTGCACACCAGGCTTCCCTGTGCACCACCAACTCCCAGAGTCTACACAACCCATGTCCATGGAGTCGATGATGCCATCCAGCCATCTCATCCTCTGTCATCCCCTTCTTCTCCTGCCCTCAATCCTTCCAAGCATCAGGGTCTTTTCAAATGAGTCAGTTCTTCACATCAGGTGGCCAAAGTACTGGAGTTTCACCTTCTAAATCAATCCTTCCAATGAACGCTCAGGACTGATCTCCTTTAGGATGGACTGGTTGGATCTCCCTGCAGTCCAAGGGACTCTCAAGAGTCTTCTCCAACACCACAGTTCAAAAGCATCAATTCTTTGGGATTCAGCTTTCTTTATAGTCCAATTCTCACATCCATATGACCACTGGAAAAGCCAAAGCCTTGACTAGATGGACCTTTGTTGACAAAGTAATGTCTCTGCTCTTTAATATGCTGTCTAGGTTGGTCATAATTTTCTTTCCAAGGAGTAAGCATCTTTTAATTTCATGGCTGAAATCACCATCTTCAGTGATTTTGGAGCCCCCAAAAATAAAGCCTGCCACTGTTTCCACTGTTTACCCATCTATTCACCATGAAGTGATGGGACCGAGTGCCATGATCTTAGTTTTCTGAATGTTGAGCTTTAAGCCAACTTTTTCACTCTCTTCTTTCACTTTTATCAAGAGACTCTTTAGTTCTTCTACATTTTCTGCCATAAGGGTGGTATCGTCTGCATATCTGAGGTTATTGATATTTCTCCCGGCAATCTTGATTCCAGCTTGTGCTTCTTCCCAGGGTTTCTCATGATGTACTCTGCATATAAGTTAAATGAGCAGGGTGACAATATACAGCCTTGTCGTACTCCTTTTCCTATTTGGAACCAGTCTGTTGTTCCACGTCCAGTTCTCAAGAGGCAGGTCAGGTGGTCTGGTATTCCCATCTCTTTCAGAATTTTCCACAGTTTATTGTGATCCACACAGTCAAAGGCTTTGGCATAGTCAATAAAGCAGAAATAGAGGTTTTTCTGGAACTCTCTTGCTTTTTCGATGATCCAGCAGATGTTGACAATTTGATCTCTGGTTCCTCTGCCTTTTCTAAAACCAGCTTGAACATCTGGAAATTCATTGTTCACATATTGCTGAAGCCTGGCTTGGAGAATTTTGAGCATTACTTTACTAGCGTGTGAGATGAGTGCAATTGTGTGGTAATTTGAGTACTCTTTGTCATTGCCTTTCTTTGGGATTGGGAATGAAAACTGACCTTTTCCAGTCTTATGGCCACTGCTAAGTTTTCCAAATTTGCTGGCATATTGACTGCTGCACTTTCACAGAATCATCTTTTAGGATTTGAAATAGTTCAACTGGAATTCCATCACCTCCACTAGCTTTGTTCGTAGTGATGCTTCCTAAGGCCCACTTGACTTCACATTCTAGGATGTCTGGCTCTAGGTGAGTGTGAGTGATCACACCATCGTGATTATCTGGGTCATGAAGATCTTTTCTGTACAGTTCTTCTGTGTATTCTTGTCACCTCTTCTTAATATCTTCTGCTTCTGTTAGGTCCATACCATTTCTGTCCTTTATCAAGCCCATCTTTGCATGAAATGTTCCCTTGGTATTTCTAATTTTCTTGAAGAGATCTCTAGTCTTACCCATTCTGTTGTTTTCCTCTATTTCTTTGCATTGATTGCTGAGGAAGGCTTTCTTAGCTCTCCTTGCTATTCTTTGGAACTCTGCATTCAGATGGGTATATCTTTCCTTTTCCCCTTTGCTTTTTGCTTCTCTTCTTTTCACAGCTATTTGAAAGGCCTCCTCAGACAGCTGTTTTGCTTTTTTGCATTTCTTTTTCTTGGGGATGGTCTTGATTCCTGTCTCCTGTACAATGTCACGAACCTCCATCCATAGTTCATCAGGCACTCTATCAGATCTAGTCCCTTAAATCTATTTCTCACTTCCACTATATAGTCATAAGGGATTTGATTTAGGTCATACCTGAATGGTCTAGTCATTTTCCTGACTTTCTTCATTCAAGTCTGAATTTGGCAATAAGGAGTTCATGATCTGAGCCACAGTCAGCTCCCGGTCTTATTTTGCTGACTGTATAGAGCTTCTCCATCTTTGGCTGCAAAGAATACAATCAATCTGATTTCAGTGTTGACCATCTGGTGATGGTGATGTCCATGTGTAGAGTCTTCTCTTGTGCTGTTGGAAGAGGGTGTTTCCTATGACCAGTGTGTTCTATTGGTAGAACTCTATTAGCCTTTGCCCTGCTTCATGCTGTACTCCAAGGCCAAATTTGCTTGTTACTCCAGGTGTTTCTTGACTTCCTATTTTTGCATTCCAGTCCCCTATAATGAAAAGGACATCTTTTCTGGATGTTAGTTCTAGAACATGATGTAAATGGTCTTAGAAAGATGAGCATAAATGAAAGTTAGGCAGCAGGCATTTGGTTAGAAATAGTAAAACTATGCAATTGTTTTCTTTAAAAAAGAAACTGCACTCTGCTAATTATTCTTTCACTTTTTAATCAAACAGCAACCATGTTTCTTCAGAGAGTGGGAAAACCTGGCTGACAAGAAGCACAAGAGGACTTCCCATGGTGGTGGGGACAATCTGTACCCTGGGAGAGAGTGTGGCCCAAATGGTGTGTGCCTGTGCAAGTGGTCAGTCTGTACACCGTGCATTTCACATGAGAATTACACATCAATTTTTAAAAATCCATGTGTGTACAGGTATGTACATAACCTTATCTATATTTGTATGACATATTAATTTTATATAATATAAAACCAATTATATGTGATATAATAAATCCAGTTAAAAGACAACACTAATTATTTGGAATCCTAATCTCAGTTCAGAATCAATTACTTAGTGTCAGAGCAGGTAGAAGAGAGTTCTATCTAAGTTTCCAACTACCCAAATACTACAATGGTGAGTAATGAACTTAAGAGTCCTTTGGTCAATTTTCTTTTCCTTCAGGTAGCCATTAGCTATTCCACAAATAAAATGTTACATTAAGTCAATAAACTATTTCATTTTGAGCAGTTCTAATAGCATTCCAAATTTAAAAAAAATATTTGAGGAACGCTGATTAAATTGTGTTGTTTATCCCAATGTTTGGGGGAAAGAAAAAAAAAAAATCAAGGTTCAAGTAAATAAGTTCCCTTCCCACAATGAACTTGTTTTCTAAAGTGGGCTTGTGTCAAACTGAATAAACCCTGTGCCTATTAAGATCTCTGCATTATTACTTTTTGTTATAAGAACATATGTTTAACAGCAAGAGAGCTTAAAAAAAATTCAAAATGTAGGGTTGCAGTTATTATTCTGCCAATTATCAAATTTACCATCAAAGTTATTTTTAAAAAGTACAACCAAAAATATCTCAAATATTTAAGAAGCTTTTCTTAAATACCAGTAATCTACTTAAGTTGAAGGCAGGTGCTGCAGTGAAAAAGATTTAAAATTCAGTATTTCCCATCAGATATGAGAACTAAGTGTTCTATGCCTGTGCAAAAGTGGGGAAAAAAAAATAGAACCTCTCTCTTCCTACTAAAAGAGCATCCACAGTCCGAGGACACAGGTAACCTCACCTAGAAGCCTGGTTTCCTTAGGAAGATGTAACTTTTTCCAGGTTTGCTAAGAGAAATATCTTTAGCTCTGTCAAGCAAGCAGTAAAGCTCCTTGATTGTACCTTAAAGGAGATGAGAATGTTTCAGTTCATCTGCATTTTAAAGGGTACTCTTTCATGATCTTTCACACTTGTAATAGATGTCTAAACCGTTAAATTACTATTTCTTTTCTTAGCCTGAAAGTCGATGCAGAGGAAGAGCGTGGCCTCTCCCATTGTTCTTTACCCTAAGTTGGTCCCTGAACAATACTGACAGCTGCTATCAAACCAGGCTGCATTTACTCTGCGCGCAGCTGCTGCTTGTAGGAACAGACAGCCTCCCAGAGCCTCCTCCCCTCTGGGGAGACAGGTTGACACACTGCATGTTCAATGAAGGGGTGCAAAGGTCCACTGAATTGTCAACCCAATTTTATGCTACTTCGATTTTCCAGGACGCGCACAATTCCTTTCAAGCAAAAATCAAGCATACGCCAGAGCGTGAAACTTATGGTGCAGGATAATTATTGATCACTACAAACTTTAAAAAAGCCTGCCGACATAAATTAATATACTGATCCAAACATTACAATTATAAAAGCTGCACATGCCAATATGCTGAAGACTCACAATTGGCGTTAAGTCTTGTGCTGGGCCCAATTCACTGATTTGGGTTATTGTTGCTAGCTATCAGAGCTAATCTGCCTTTAAAATCTCAACAACATGTTTCCTGGACTAAAGCCACTCATAAAATTAGCGATTCATCTGCCCTTGCAAAATAACCTGTTATTTTTATTTTCTGATTCAACTTGAAATGAGTATTACCTATCAACATCTGCTGCTGCTGGTTAATACAATTTCCTCCTTTCTAATGGGTAGGATTGGGCAGTGGCTTTGAAGACTTAAAGACTACAAAGTTTTACCATCAAGAAATGATATGTAAAAATTTAGAGCCTATCAGAAAACAAACATGTTCCACAAAGTTGAACTGGGTACTTGAGAGCTGCTTTGCATATGTTTTCCTTTAATCAAAACAGGCTTTTCCATCCTCATTCATTTGGGTTAAAAAATTCTGCGCTCGAGCTACAAGTACAATTTGCTATTAGTCTTTGCTAATCAAACACAGTACATGCAAAAGTACCAGTGAATATTTGATTTGATCTCTGAAATAAAGCAATTCATTACACAAGAAAGGGTACAGAAGGCAGCAGACAAATGCAGATGTAATTGTGTTTTTTGTTGAATGTGATTAGAGAGCCCACTAAGTAACAGTCAAAAATGTGATACTAAGGGGGAGAGATGCAGAGCCCGGATCTGGGGGGAAGGGGAGGAGGGAGAATTGTTTATGCAGAGCTAAGCTGTCAAGTGTAATAAAGCAGCTTGAATAAAATTTAAGCTGAAAATCCACTGAAGCTCCCCATTTCAGGGAGGAAAAAGCTATTAAAAGGAAATGAAGGTCACCCTCCCAGTTTATTTCACCTAATTGACTGCCAATAGCTTACCACAGGCAACCCGACTGCAGATCTGCAATTGAGAAACTGATGAAAGGAGAGTTTTCAAGCTGAGGCTCATTCTTTAATCCTCCTTGGCTCTTATGTTTTTCTCCATCTCCAGTTGGGATGTAATTTTAAACCCTGATGGATTAACTGGTTCCATTGTCTGTGGCCGTCCCTGCACTATGGCACTCTTAATCCGTACAGCAGCATGTCTAATTATCATTACAAAGTGTCTGAGGGAACTATAAAGACCAGCAGGGCATCTTCTCACAAGCAATTAACATAAATTGATAAATGAGTGATTTGAATCCGCTCAAGGCACTCACGTATGAATAAAATCAGAAAGGACGGTCCCTTGTTTCAGCTACTTCTTTCGCTTAGTCTGGAAGGGCAGAAAACATGAGAACTGTCCTGGATCCTGCAGTTGAGGGTAAAGAAGGGGGCGTGGTTGGGAGGTGGGGAATGAACTCATGCAGGAGATGGACCCCACGGTTCACCAGGCTCATTAACGCAGAGCAAATGACTTGTGATTGACAACCAGTTGCCAGCAAGGAGCACTAACTGAACTCAACCCAGAAGAGCAGAAACCTCGTGAAAGGCTAGAGGGCAGCAGGGCAGACAATTATCACTTCTTCAACGGCAAGAGGGCTTTCTTTTAGTTGGGGTGCCACTTAAAACTTCATGAAAGAGCCACAAGAAAAGCAAAACAGTTACACATAGGTTCTAATACCCTGGGAAAGCAAAAGGCAAAAGAAGCAAAAGATAACAAAATGAAATAATTCCAAGTGGTGTCTTGACCCCAACTGGGATCTAAAGTTATATGACAGAAGCAAGGAAAGTAGGTATTTAAAACTTTTACCTAAAGCTTTAACCTAAGGGAGCAGGATAAACTATATTCATTTTACCATTGAAAAGAAGATTTATTTTGTTCCCATCCTAAAAAAGGTTGCTGTTACCTCCCTTATGCCAAGTGTTCTTCCTTTATACACCTCAGTGTATCTGAAACCACTTCCCCATACCTGAAACTGCCTCCCCCTCCCCCACTTATCAAAAAGGTCAAAGTTAACTTCATGTTATATACAGATTAGATATAGATTAAGCCAACAAATTTAGAAGAAATGAAAGCTGGTTATACACACTGTAGGAGGTAGACCTGGTAGGCCACGTACCCCGATGATGGCATTCAGCTCTGCCATGGTCACCTGTTTGGCACGTTCGACAGCCTGGGCCACCTGCTGTTGATGCTTTGAAAACAAGAAGAAACGGTATTAGTGAGGCAGCCAAGAACTTCACTGTACCTTCCAACAACAAGACAAATGCTGCATGTGGCGCAGACTGAGGTGTAATATGAGTTTAAATGCGAACTTGCTGGAGCACACATTGCTTCACAGAACACAGACAACCAGCGAAAGGAAAACAGTTGCGCTGCCCATCTTCCTAAGCAGCACCAGTTAACTTCTGATGGGAATTTGGGGTTCATAATGGTAGAAAGTCAAAAAAAGACATCAAAAATGGTCATGTGAAGCCTTAGAAATCAATAGTATGGGATTTGAAAGATCATCCTGATTCTCAGAAAGGGTTTGCTCTAGTAAATTTGGGCGGGAGCCATTTGAAACACCCCTTTGGATACTAAAATTTTAAACATTAAACCTGCAATCTCTTCTCTGGTCAACAAATCTCAACCCACCAGTTGGTTCTGGACTCTGGGGATTCCTTTCCTCCTTTAGTCCTTAGGTGTTTCACCCGCCACAGGAGAAAGGAAAGACACACACACACACACACACACACACACACACTGAGATCAGGCTGGAAATAGCCTGTACACCTCCCAGGTCCACTCACAAATAAAAACAAAGATGCACGTCTCTTTGGGAGAAAGGACACTATATATAATCACAAGTCATTAGTAAAAGTCCCTAATTACTAAAGTCTAACTAACCACAGGCTTCAAAAGGCCAACAAATCTAAACTGTAACATCATGTAACTGCTATGCTGGAAAAGGCTGCCATAGTAATAGCAGAGATGGTGCTACACAGCATGGAGCAGTAGATGCCGGCAAGAACAGACACTCAGCATTCCAGCCCATAAGCTTCTCACTCTGTCTCAAGATAAACGCATCCTGTACACACTTAAAACACAGTTTTACATTTATTAGCTTGTATCCAAAAGTAAACTTTAAAGCAAAATTAAAACATACAGGTTTTGAGTCAATTTCATAGGTTTACTCACACAAAGAGCTTTCCCCTCTCAAAATATTAAGGTTAAACTCCTATCTATGACTTTGCAACTTAATAAAATGGCTTATATATTGATATAACTGTAAGCCAAGGTAACATGTAACATGAATGCTCTTAACCTTAAGAGTACTGGCATCCACTCCCTCCACAGACAGCATTAAGCCAACCTGCCTTGAGGTACAAGGACAAATGAAATACCTGCTCCCATGATCAAGTCAACCCTGATGGAACCATTTTTAAAAAGCAGTAAAAGAAATAGCAAAAGGACACATTAATCATCACACGCTATCAAGCTCAAGCTTATACTACTCGTCTAAGAAAAGCTTTATGCTTGATAGTCATTTTGCAGTTTTCCATAGAAAAGAATTAATTTAAGGTTGAGCTGTTGTCACCACTTCCACAGTGTGCCCTTAGATCTATGAGACGGGATAGCTGGGAGTTTACACACTTCAGCTGTAACAGATGTTCTTCACACTTGTTTCTAGTGATAAAATTAACATCTTAAAACTAGCTAATTTGCAAACAGAGAGGCAACATAATTGCACTTTAACAGCTGAACAGTTTTACTTACTTCCTGAGACAGAAATGGGATGACTTGTGCACAAATCGTATTCAATCTCTTGGCGATTTCAGTCTATAAAGACAAAGCCATATAAATAGTTAGTGTATTTCATAATCAGTTCAGAAAGATGAAACTTCATACCCAACAGTGGAGTCCTCTACTGCCTCACTCTTGAGGGCATAAAATTGCTTTCCCAGACAATGTTAGCATTATTTATCTGAGATAAACAGAAGATATTAATCCCACTCGCAAAGAAAGACATAATCGCACATTTTATTGGTCACTTAAATAAGAGATAATGGGTAGTTTAATTGAGTCAGAAAATCTATGCAGTTTGAGGCTATATAATTATTTAACCTGGTGATTCCAAACCCTTCTGTACACTTATTCAATTATGGCATACCAGAGCACTTTTATGAAGCAAGTTCATTCAAACCAAAATCAGAACCCTGGAGAGCAGAAGCACTGCCAAAACAGACTAGCTCTAGACATAAGATCCAAAGAGTGGAAGACCTCCTTCCACTTGTTTAGACTCCTGCACAACTGAAATTGAACTTTAATGTTAGTAAGCCTTCATCAAGTTTCAAAATTTCAAATAAGCCTAGCAAACACTGCTGAAACAGACCCAAATCCAGACAGTCAAGAGGTTCTGAATATCTGTAAAGTTTTACCACAATTCAGCATCAAATGCCAGGAGCAAACTGACAGGGCCCATGGTTCCACTAAGTTTAAGAAAATGTGTCCTGAGTGTCTGTGACACAGGCTATTCTAGAGCAAGTAGGAAAAGTCCCTGCTCAGCTCCAAAGGCACAGGAGTCCCTCTGCAAGAGGGACAAATTGGCAAAGGAGGGAATACAGTGTGCTCTGCTTGCAGACTAGGAAGGATCCCCCTGCCCACCCCTCCTCCAACATCCTGCAGCAATTCAAAGGAGCCCTGCTTTCCTCTAACTCTGAAGAACAGTCTGTTTTGGCAGGGCGAGAAGAGACATCTGAAGAGTCCCAAGTTGACCTTATGTATATATTTGATCATTTCTGTCAATGCTTACTGATGCCACCTCTATTACTGAATTAGGCAATGAAAAGGACTATGGGGAGAAAAAAATAAGATCATAGCCCATGCCCTTGAGAAAGAGAGAATGGAATAAGTGAGATAAAGTAGAAACCTCAGGAACTGTATAATCAAGTACATAAAAAAGAGCTGCCTTTTGTCCTCTGAGATGATTCCAGTTAACTGAGCAACAAGCCTTTCCTTTTATGGGATTGGATTTATGCCAATCCAACTCAATTCTCCCTGACTACCACTGAGACAGGGTTACAGACCGTGCCTTGGAAGAAATGTACTGGAAAGGGAAATCACTGGTATAGAGAACAATCCCATGACCTTGCTTGAACAAGTGGAGCTAACAAATACGTATATGCAAAAAGGGCACAGCTGTACCAGGTGCAATCACAAAACTGGGTCAGCCCCACCTAGCTCGTTTGATCACAGCCACCCACTCAAGCGAACACAAGGTCATGGATCTCCTGGAAAGCATGGGCCGGCTACCCTTGCCTTTGCAACAAGGTTCTACCCTGTATGTTTGGGTAGACATAAAGGGGCAGAGATGCCCTTTGTGGGGTCTGAGGTCCTTGTTCTCCACTTTCTACCTGCCATACATTCCAAGAGCATTCTGTTCCTACCTGGCCTCCAAAATTCTCTTCATGTTTTCCAATGTTAAAAATGACATCTGCTCACTCTGAGTACATATACGCAGATGTATACTACATAGAAATACACAAGAACTAAGTCTGCCAGCCAGAGACAACCACAATAACTCTGGTGATCCTGGGAAGCAATCCCCAGGCCCTCATTATCTGTGTGTGCTCAAGCCCAGAGTGGAGAGAGACTTTGATATCAACTGGTTCCATGAGGTATACTGCTCTTTTGTAATTTGTTCCTTCTTTCAAATGTGTCATGGACACCCTTCTACTCCATAAAAACAGATATGAGGAAGAACATCATCAATATATCCCACTACACAAGCAGTCAGGTGTCTAAACACTCCCAACATCGGGGGATATTTATTTTTCACCTTATTTTCCACAATTACATGCTCTATGTCGAATAACCCTTTCCCTAGATGTCTAAAAGGAATCTCTAGAAGTGAAATTGCTAGGTCAAAGTGTCTGCATATTTTAAACTGTAATGCATGCTCATAAACTGCCTAGCAGAGAAGCTTACCGATTTATATTATCAGTCTATGATGGTGCTTGCTCCCCCACCCAGTGTCAATACTGCGTTTCATTGACCTTTTTAAAATCTTTATCCATCTAATAGATTAAAAAATGATCTCATTTTTATTTGCATTACTCAGATTTTCCTGAAGTTAAACATCTTTTCATATATTGATTGGCCCACTTTATTTTTCCTTTGGTATTTATTCACCCTTGTCTTTTTGTAGTAGTTCCTTCCATAAGATAAATACTGACTTTTCCACAGTTTTTTCACCTTGTCACCCACCTTTCAACCTTGCTCAGTGTGGGTTTTTTGCTGTGCATAACTACGTTTTTACATGGTTGGACTAAAGAATAGCCTTCCTATGTTCCTGGCCTTTGGGTCAGGATTAGAACACTCTCAAATTAAAGAAGCCATTCTTAATTTTCCTCTAGTGCTGCTATGGCTGTACTTCCTACATTTAATTACTTGACCTACATGGAATTTATTTTAGTTTAAGAAGGAAAGATGATCTCCTCTTTAATTAATAATTATATATGTTATTACACAGAGTGGCTTAAAGGTAGAAGTGAACTTCACTGTCAGGGGACAGTTAAGACCTGGTCTGAATGAAATGAACTCATAAACCTTTAATATTAATCCTTTAATATTAAGAGGAAAATAAAAGAAGTATGGATTAAAAGCACAGGCCACATAAATTGGGTTAGAGCAGCTAAGACTGCGACAGGAGGACGAGTGTTAAAGATCAAAGCTCAAACTGATGCAGAAACATCAAAAGCCATACCATTTGTCCTGGGAATTCTAAATAAACGGTTTGGAAAAGAAACAGAAACAAGAACAACAGAGAAGGATCCTGTCCCAGCTGTCTCCTTCCTCTGCCAGGTCTCTAACCCCTAATCTTAAAACCATCTTCTGACAACTGAGCTTGACCTTGAGCCAGGAAATCTAGATTCCAATCTCACCTCTGGTTTACCCTGAAATTCTCGGAGCCAGCTGTGGAGTCCCTGCTCCTGGCAGCGTAAGGACGCATCTGATCTCCCTGACAGTGCTCTGGGAGGTCTAACACATCACCACCACTGCCGCCCTTCAAACAGTCTGGATGACAACTGAGAGCGATTCTCCAGCATCATCTCTTGCTTCAACATAAGGATATTCTGACAAGAACTTAGCACAAATTAACGAGCAGTAGTGTTCCCTACCTGTGCTTCTATTCCTGACCACAGAGTTTACAAGCAGGTTAAACTGGATAGTTGACCCTGCTTAAGCAAGTGTTGAGAAAGTCCCATAACCTTTTCAGACTGCCTACTTTCTACCTCTTCCAAAGACCAGACAACGCCAATGGGAAAAAAACAAAACAAAACAAAACTGCAGGCTTTGTTTTCCACCTAGAAATAATTTTCCTGACCAAAACTGAAGATGTATTTGGTACCTGCTAACAGACATATTGTTTATAAGTAAACTTATCCTGTGTCTGTATTTCTGACACCATGTAAGGCAACAACACTAAGTCAGCATTCAAGAGCCAGCCCCAAATCAGATTTGCATGGAAACACTGTGCCCAAAAACTTACCCAGCATGGTAAAGGCTCCAGGATCAGGCCGTACCTTAGGGACGGCAAGCACCCACCGAGGCAGCAGGAGTCCATCTGTCTAGAACCAGTTTTCTTTTTTTTAAGTGAATTTACATATTCTTTTAGTTTTGGCTACACTGAGTCTTCACTGCTGTGTGCATGCTGCAGTAGCTGCAACTCATGGCTTAGTTGCTCTGCAGCATGTAGGATCTTTCCAGAGCAGGGATTGAACCTATGTTTCCTGCATTGGCAAGCAGATTCCTAACCACTGGACCACCAGGGAAGTCCCCAGAACCAGCTTTTATTTTCATCAGTGCGGACTCCCTTCTCACTAACTGCTTATGGTAATAAGAGTCAGCCCTTAACCCAAGAACTTGGGTTTGCATCTCAGCAAAGTAGAGCCAGGTGTCCTGAGTTAAGTCACTTCAACGGCTGAGCACCAGGTCTCTTATCACCAATCTACTTCAGTGATTTATCAGAATCACATAAGCCAATATGTAAACTACAGCTGCACTATTATAAAGTGCTGTACTCTCATCCCAATCCTTTAAGGCGACCTCAAATCCAAATAGAAGCTGCCTTTCCCCTGTAACACCAATAAACAAACTCTAGGCCCTTCAAGATCCTCCAGAGCAATTTAACTTTATTTAGTAAACTAAGACTAAATGTTGAAAGTCACGTCTGACATGAAGCTTCTGGACAGTTTCCTACAGCTTCCGGCATCAAGGCCGGCATCATGCTTCTCAACTAACAGGGAAGCAGAAGACTCCTGATACAGCTCCTCACTGAACCCTCCCCACCGAAACTGACCACAGGATACCCTTTCCACATCTGGAACTTTCAGAGGAATGCCTTACAGAACCAAAACAGAATCCCCATACATCCTAAACTCAATGACCAATATGGAACTACATAAACCATTCCTAACCAGTGTTAGGAAAAGGCTCTGTTTACAGTAAGAAATCACATCTCAGTACAAGAATCAGGGTTGCTGAGTCGCTCTGTCGTGTCTGTCTCTTTGCAACCCCCATGGACTGTAGCCTGCCAGGCTCCTCTCTGTCCATGGGATTTTCCAGCAAAGTATACTGGAGTGGGTTGTCATTTTCTTCTCCAGGGGGTCTCACCGACCCAGGCATCAAACCTGCATCTCTTGCACTGCAGGTGAATTCTTTACCGTTGAGCCATCTGGGAAGCCCACAAGATTCAGATACATGTATATTTTAACAGAGTTAAAGAAGTCAAATACCTCAAAGACCAGCAATGAACCGAGCTCTTAAACTGAAGATATGATCTTCTGGGCATCTGAACTTACGTTTTTGAACTTCATGATTCCTAAAAGCTCAGCTCTCCACCTTTTCATACTCCTTCCACCTCATCTAATTACCAGACTGAAGAGCCAGCCTGCTTTCCAACGGCTGCCCACTTCTCCACTACACACCAAGTAATATATAATGAGGGTTGTTGGAGGCTCAAAGCAGGGCGAGGACTGCTTAAGAGTAAATTGCCCATGGGTCTCAAAGCAATCCAATGGCACCCTGCCCAAAGTCAGCTTAGGGAGGGGAAACTCCACCACCATTAAATTGCAAATTGATGGATCATAAAAAATGCCGCTTATGCTGAGGGCTGGAAAACTGATCTTTTGGTTTCCTCGAACCAAGCAGGAGGCCAAGAGAAAAAAACAGTGGAGAGCTGGTCATAAGTATCTGGCAAAAGATAAATGGGCAAGAACATGAAAAAAAGCACACAAAAGCAAAGAAATAGATAATCTCTAAATCCCTTCTGACTAGAAGGTTCAGAGTCTGTGAAATGACAGCCTTCAATCCAGAAAAAATGTTCAGCCTCACCAGCAACCGAATAAAATGCAAATGTAGTTATAAGTAAGGTGGGTCATTCTGCACCAGTTATGTTAGCTTATTTTTTAAAAAATTAATGAAATCCAAAGCTGATGAGTCTTCTGGGAAACTGGAGCAATCATACATTACTGATGACAGAGTAAATTGGTACAGTCATCTTGGAAAGCAACTGGGCAATGCATTTCAAGAGCATGAAATTATTCAAACCTTTTGGTAAGGCTTCCCACAGCTAAGAATTTATCCTAAGGAAATAGTTCAAATGAAAAGCATTCCATGCATGAAGCTGCTCACTGTAGCACAAGTTTCAAAGCAAAAGAGAAAAAGTCAGGTAAAGATATAACAGTAGTTCCAACACATCACAACCATCTGCAGAGTTTTTGAAAACCTTAACATCTGCCCTCCTGATAAATCAGTTGTCTAGTACTACGAGAACAGTTAAATACACAACATCAACCCAAAGGCATGGCAGGTAACCATTTTAAAGTCATATTTATGATAATGATGCTAAATAGCCAACATATTTACTAGATGAACCAGGAGAAGAACAAAGCTGTGGTGTTCATGTGCTTGTGTTTTGTTTTTTTTAACAACATATGCACATGGTGAAGCACTGTAATTTGATACCCCAAATAAAACCAGTGATTATCCTGCAATGGCAGCATTATCAAGAGTGACCTTGCAGATGTCGCCTGCCCTTGATTTACCGTTTGAATGTATTATTCAATGGGGAAGGGTGATCAGGCCCCCACTCTTGTGATGGACCCTGGCACTGAGTCATAAGGTTGCTGACAAACCCTGACACCCTTTGGGTGCCCAGCCCTCTCACAATCATTCTATCACACATGGAGAACCAAATGCCTAAATGAAAAGATTTGCCCATGATTATAAAGAGGAGAAGCCACGTTCACTGCCTAGTTCTTTCTCCAGGGAAGTGGAAGTGGGAAATTGAAACATACTCTAGACCAGAAACAAAGCTTAAACACTCAGCTTTGTATGCAAAGCAATAAAGCCCACACAGGACCACAGCAGCACAAGGCCATGTCACTGCTGAGCCAACGACGGGACCACAACACGTGGCCCCCGTATGTCAATGACAGGGTCACTGGACTCCTGCTGCCTTGGGCAGAAGTACAGTGCAAGGCAAAGGAGGCATTTCACAAGGAGCCTCAGTCCTTAAATAAACAACAATAGCCAACTGCACACCTCTGTCTTGCCCTTCAGAGGCAAAGAGAATTAGTGCCTCAGCACTAACTTCAGACAACCTGGTCCATCAGTGAAGCAGAATCCACGAAAACAAAGCCACAAATACATCTCCCATTTCCTGAAGATGGTCTCTGATGTACCTAAAGATAATTCAAGATGTTTGCCTAATAGTGCATACCCAAAATCATCTATGCAAAACTCTGCAAACAATCTTCCAATTCTCTGCCCACTCCTTTAGGAGGGGAAAAGGCTTCTTGGGATAGGGATTGCCTTCAGAACAATGGCTATGCACCAGACTAGCACCTTGCTTCACCAGCACACTAATGAAAAGGGAATTTTATCAGAAATTCTAATGTATCAGAGTAGCTTTTCTGTTTAAAGTATAATGACGGAGATAAATGACTAGCCATGATTTGGGGGAAATCCAAATGAAAAGGACTTGAGATCTCTTTAAGTTGAGGATATAAAGATCATGAGGTTATAACATTTAAGAGTGTCCCAGGTTCACTTGAAGGGTTTGATAAAACAGACAGCTGGATCCACTCTCAGAATTTCTGAGCCAGGAGGTCTGGGGCCCCAGCATCTGCCTTTCTAACAAGGTCCCAGGTGCTCTGCAGATTTCTGGACCAGGGACCACACTTTGAGAACCTTGGAAATTAAATAATTATGACAGAGGCAGCGTCTACCTCTTAACACACCTGAGCTCCAATTACATACAGGCTCAAATGTCAGATAGTGTAGGTGCCCTTGGAGACTGGGCCGGAAAGGTTAAAATAACTTGCCCAGGGTCAGAATTAAGCAGGAAGGCAGGTCAGATCTGCCCTCTCTCCAAAGCCTTGTCACAGAGAGAGACGATCACCTTTCTCCACGGCTTTTAAGAAAATCAGACCAAGGCAAGAACACAAACCGAGGCTGGAGGAAGCCATTTACTTACTGTGGGAAACCTCAAACTATATTCATTTAAATGAGTCCACCCATGGCAATGTAATCTCGTCCCTTCTTCAACCTGATAATTAAAGCAAAACAAAGAGGACCAGATGACAGACCCCTTCAGTGGCTCAATTAATCAGAATACAAGTCACCAATTACAGGCAGATCATAACTTTCATGTTCCGCCTCCTCCTCATCTGGCAGCTTCTACAAGCACATTCTATACCTCAGCCCTTTCCAACAGGGCGCCGACTCTCTCCTTCCACTGCTCACCTTTCACACTCACAGTTTCTCCCAGAGCAAGGAGGGGTTAAAATAAAGGGAAAGAAAAACCTGCTGAAGGCTGCCTGGGCGGAGATAGCAACACTAATTGCTCCCATTCTCTGGCTCCTCCTGAGGCAGATAGCAGGGGCCCGCATCTTTGCAGAATGCTCCCGGATCTTCTTCGAGGCAGCTCTCAGCAGAGCAACTCAAGTGCCCTTAATTGTTTATGTTCTTAATGCAGAGCCTCTTGAATGCATTCATTTTTAATAGCAGGCTTGAGTGTGGGGCCCATCAAAGAAGGACAAAGCAACTCTATTCATTGGTCCTCCTTCCTGCAATGACAGTCTTCTGATTTATTTGCAAATGACAAGCTTGGCAGGCCTCACTTGAGGGCTGCCCTCTTTTTTTATTTAAAGAATTCAGTTGCATTTTCCAAGATGAAGTTGAGTCTGCAACGCTGTGTTGTATTTGTGTAAATTCTTCCCTCTTCAGTTCCTTCTAATTAATGACTTAAATGTTTTGACCCAACTGTTGCCAAGCAGAGCATTTGGGCTTTAATTTGTCATTTTGGTAAAGATGCATCCTTGACAAAAGCATCGCAGCTGTTTCAGTGCCTAAACAGCACATTTCCATTATTCAGAAACCCTTGTTGTGAAGTTCATAAAGTGCTGCTCACAGGAAATCGTTCTGACTCGTTCCATGATGGAAAAAGACAGCGTTCAGTAGTGTCAGAGGAAAATGCACTCTGTTGTGCCACAAGAAGGGTTTCAAGACAAACTCCACTGGGTGAACCACGGAACACTACCAGGAATTAATCACCTATGGTTCTGGGAATGGAAAGAGAGCAAACCTACACCTTTCACCCTCTTCACAGGTCTTAATCGTTTAGGGAGCTCATGAGAAATGAGATAATATCATACAATAGCAGAAAGATCAGTGGGAGGAAGAACTGGCTACATCATCATGGCATGAAGGCTAAAGTTACAATTACGAAAATAAAATATGCCTACGTAAAGACAGAGACTGCACAAAAATATGCCAAAACCAAGCAGCCTCTGGAAACCGGGTTTATGAGAATGGTCTTGACTCAAAACTTGGAAAGTTACTTCCTTTGCAATAACACTTAAACCCTTTCTTTTTCATCAGAGCAACCTTTTAGGCCTGTTTCCCTGTGGCTCAGTGAAGAATCTGCCTGCCCATTTAGGAGACGAGGGTTCTATCCCTACGTTGGGAAGATCCCTTGGTGAAGCAAAGGGCCCCAGTATTCTTAACTGGGAAATCCTATGGACAGCAGAGCCTGGCAGACTACAGTTCATGTGGTCACAAAGAGTTGGACACGACTTAGCGACTAAACAACAACAAACCAGTTTCTGGATGGTACTGGCTTCCAACAGTCTGCATCACTGTGCCCCTGCCCTCCATCACAATAAAGCAAACATCCAGTACACACAACTATAAACCACAATTTATCATCAGCTTTAGTATTTCTCATCATCCCCACTCCCCATATCTTATCTGGAGATCACTGGATAGGTATGAGTGTTTCCCTAAAAGGTTGAAATCTTCAGCCAATCTAGATGGTGTGAAAGGACTCTTCTGCCTGAAGGGACCATGACAGTGGTTCCCTAATTGTATAAGCATGCTGCAGCTGAATGACCCATACACATGAAGGACGGCTGCCACTCTTGTTCCAGAGCAACTTCCTGGGTTGCTACTTCATCAAGAGGTCTACGCCATCAAAGCCATGTGACATGCAGGAGAATGGCCCCAAGTTGGATAGACACGTGTGTGTATGCACTGGTAAGGCCATTCTTGAGTCTCAACTCTCAGGTGGAAAGCCCCATCTCTGACTCCTTACAGGTTGAGCTGCTGGAGAGGTGGTCCTTTGGGAAGGAAGACAAGGTTCCTGGCATTCCCAGTTGAAACCTGGGGCTCTCTTTTCCATCAATATCATGTGCCAAGAAACTCCAGAATGCAAGTATACCCCCTACAGTGGCCAGAGGATGAATCTGAAGGGAGGGGGCTCTATTGCAGACTGGGGTTGGGCTTCTGCCTCAGGACAGTCCTCTGCTGAACCCAGCAGTGCCAGAAAAGTATCAAAGTTTGAGGGAAAAAAAAAAAAATGTGCATAGCGACATGAAAAGTCAAGGAAAAAATTACTTTCTCAAAAGCACCTTAGATCATAATTAAAATGAAATCTGGGGACTTTCCTGGTGGTCCAGTAGTTAAGAATCCACCTGCCAACGCAAAGGACACAGGTTTGATCCCTGATCTGGAAAGATTCCACATGCTGTGGGACAACTAAGTCCATGCACCACACAACTAATGAGCCAGTGCTGTAGAGCCTGTGAGCCACAAGAGAAGCCTGCACATTGCATCTAGAGAGTAGTCCCCACTCACTACAACTAAAGAAAGCCCACTCAAAGCAACAAAGACCTAATGCAGCCAAAAATTAAGTATTAATTTACACAAAATGAAATCTGATAGGCTGGTGAAAATTGTGTTCAGAGCATCCTCTTTTGGAAAAACTTTTAAGTATTTATAAGATGGTAAGTACAAGGATCCGAGATGACAGACTTCATTAGTACACTCAAAAGCCACGGGATAGTAACTTGGCTATGCAGGTGAATGGAAAGAGAAACAGCATTTTAAACACAAATTAAGAGACTTCCATGGTGGCCCAGTGGTTCAGACTCCCAATGTAGGAGGCCTGTGTCAATCCCTGGTTGAGGAACTAGATCCCACATGCCACAACTAAGACCCAGCACACATAAATAAATACAAATTAATTCTTAAACAAAGCACCTGATCATCACATCACATCACAATACGATACACAGAGAAATCTAACCAGTAAGAGAAAAATAATCATCACTTCTCCTATGTAACGTTAAATCAAGCTACTTTCAGGGGGTAAAAAATGTGCTATCTGAAGATAATTTAGTCAGGACTACATGGATTGACCACAAAAAAAATATATATATATATATATATACACACACACATATATACATATATATATATATAATTAAAAGTATTTAAAGAAAAGCCCCCTTATGCCCAGTCATATCACCTTGTAATTTTAAAATGACACATCAATGTTATAATGTGTTGTCTAACATTTACCAGGGAAGAATTAAACAAGAAGGAATGAAATACTGGATAATCCAAGTGAGAACAATTTATAAACTAGGGGCCACCAGAAGTTACCACTCCTATCATTCACCAGTTATTTTACAAGTGGACAAATCAATTTTTGTGCGTGTGTGTTTTTAGAAAGCATTCTAGATATTCTTCCATTAATTATGTGGGTTCAAGACATGTCAATTCTTGTTTCCCAGAGCACAAGAAACCAAATTTAACCCACGTATTGTGTTACACGGGTCTGCACTTGCATGGTTCCCACAGGGCTGGGCTGGCTCAATAATGTCGAGCTTCTTCTGGAAGAACAGAATAGACTTCCTGCCATTTGGACTGTGAAACACAGTAATCCACCAGGGAATAAAGGTCAATGTTGCACTTTTGGTCATTACTGAATCATTTGAGATGATCTGCGGTGAGGATGAGAGGAAAATCGAAGGCTGTGAGAACGCTGCAAATGGCTTGACCTCAGACCAATTTCCATCTCCATCTGTCTAATAGACATGTGGATAAAAGCCTCCCTCCTTCTGGGCTAGTCTGCTGTTTTCAAATCCACCACCGCACAAGCCAGGAACCAGTTAAACAATACGTTAATAAGGGGAAATAACCTTCTAAGCCCCAGACTGACACTTACTCAGGTTTTAGGGCATCAGCTCAAGTTTGGAAAGCAATTTTCCAGTCTGCAAGCAGTACTGCAAAGGAGAAATTCTAACGAATATGGAGAATCGTCTGCAGTGCAGGGGCATGTGCCAAAAATCTCCTTATTTGTACATGCAAATACATGCATGCTCACACACCTCCACCCCCCACCCCCCACCAAAAGACATCCACACGATTTCCATTACGTCTACTAACACAAAGGGGAACAGCAGTTCCAAAAACTGTGTGCTGCTGAGAAATCTTTTTTCTTGCAAGTGTCCAATTAATGCTGCTTAATCATTATTAAAGAATTTTAATCATTAAATACAAAATATTCCTGGGAACCCAGAGCCTAATTATCACTTACACCACAGAATAAATGTTAATATCCTGACTTTAAGCTAATATTCCTCTTCACTGGTTCGGTCAAGCTCCTTTGTGAAAGTAATGCTAGTCCACATGTAAGTTTAGGCCTCCACAGTATATCAATGTCAAACAACATCGTGTCAAGCTAAGATTCAATTCAGGTAAGTGCCACTGCCAAATTTTCTTGTTCCCAGACGGGCTTTAAGATTATTTTATTGCTTAAAATTTAATTTGTTCCAACTCGTGTCTCCATGACAACGTTGGCTAACCCTGCAAATCATTTGGGTAATTGGATATCTTATCTTTCTATTGCTCTCAAATCGAATGATTCTGCTAGAATTGTAACAGCCAATCAAATTTACAGTCCCCCTGAGTAATAGACTTGGAAAAGTAGCCACATTCATCTCCTCTTTACAGCCATATTAACCAGTATGCGACAAACAGGAGAATCTGGTCTTCAGACTATACTCCAAACTCTAAGTGTTGTCAATACCAATATCCTCATTGTGCAAAGTCTACCCAAAAGCCCCTTCCCTTTTATACTATTTTAATTTGCAAAGCAACAATTGGTACCCATTCCATATAAATTCGGAGAAGGCAATGACAACCCACTCCAGTACTCCTGCCTGGGAAATCCCATGGACAGAGGAGCCTGGTAGGCTACAGTCCATGGAGTCACAAAGGGTCACGACCGAGCGACTTCACTTTCACTTTTCACTTTCATGCACTGGAGAAGGAAATGGCAACCCATTCCAGTGTCCTTGCCTGGAGAATCCCAGGGACGGGAGCCTGGTGGGCTGCCATCTATGGGGTTGCAGATTTGGACACGACTGACGTGACTTAGCAGCAGAAGCAGCCATATAAATCTTGAGCAATTTCAGCATTTTGAGGGAAACCAATGTGTTTATCAGAAAAAGTAATAATGAAATAAAAATCTCAACTTTTGGTGGGTACTTGACCTTGTGATAAAATCATGACCAAAACAATGGCTACACAAGATGACAGTAGTCCACCACCACTGATCTATCTGGGGCTCTTTCAGGTGGGTAAGCCACATCTGATACTGTACATTATAAAAAGTAAGAATGAATACAGATTTAGCAACCAGTTCAAAAATCTCTGTATCCCTAGAGAAATCCAGTCAAAATGTGACACCCCGTTAATTTCATTTAATTCATGAATTCAGAACAGTCACAGAATTCAGAATAAGCAATTAAGAACTAGAGATTTTTTTTGTAAGATTCGAAGTCAGTAGTTCCACTCTTGAGTTAGTGTATGATTTTGGCCTTTGGTCAGCTAAAAAGGACAGGAGTTGGACACATTTCAATGGTCCAATTCCAATCTTCTCGGTAGCTGTAAAAGGACACTGGCTCTGAGGGAGCTCAGGCCCAGGCATTGTAAGAGGGCCAGCCGGCTTACAAAAGGAAAAGGCTCCGCAACCCACGCCAACTGGCAGGCCGAGTGGTTGTCAAGAACTTCATGCTTCCCCTACGGACACTCAGAGGACCTCAAGACTTGAGCTAAACACAGAGCCACAGCATGGAGCATCTCAGCACACCGAAGTCAGCAGGCAGCTGGGCTTTTAAGCAAGCGTGAGAGCAGGCACTGGCACAATTTGTCCAGCTGTGCCTTCTTTTAACCCAAATACTTACAAGAAGTAGCTACTGCATCATGCCTAGTACTAAGAGTCAACAGTCTAAACTTCTAGTCCATCCAATCCCAATGGCCCTGCTTTTCTCTCCCTCCTGTAGGTTTTGTGGGTGTGTGGGTGTGTTTTTTCCTGCTTCCTTAAATACCAGCACTTAAGTAGCAATTGTGAACTGACAGTCTACAAAAATCTCAAGCCCATGGAGTACGTGGAAGATACTGCAAGACATCTACTCAAACTTCTGCATGCACTTCAGAATTTTCATAGCCAAAGAAAACCATATATATCAATTTACATCCCCACCAACAGTGTAAGAGGGTTCCCTTTTCTTCACATTCTCTCCAGCAATTTTGTTTGTAGATTTTTTAATGATGGCCATTCTGACTGGTGTGAGGTGACACCTCTTTGCACTTTTTTGATTTGCATGTCTCTAACAATGAGTGATGTTGAGCATATTTTCAGGTGTTTGTTGGCCCTCTGTATGTCTTCTTTGGAGAAATGTCTATTCAGGTGTTTTGCGCACTTTCTGACTGGATTGTTTGTTTTTCTGGTATTGCACTGCATGAGCTGCTTGTATATTTTGGAGACTAATCCTTTGTCAGTTGTTTTGTTTGCAATTAGTCCTAAATGAGGTGGATGAACCTAGAGCCTATTACATAGGGTGAAGTAAGTCAGAAAGAGAAACACAGATATTGCATATTAATGCATGCATATGAAAACTAGAAAGGTGGTACTGATGATTCTATTTGCAGGGCAGCAGTGGAGACACAGACACAGAGAACAGGCTTGTGGACACAGTGGGGAAAGGAAAGGGTGGGACAAATTGAGAGAACAGCGTGGAAACATATGTATTCCCACGTGTATAATAGACGGCAAATGGGGATTTGCGGTGTGACACTGGGAGCTCAACCCGGTGCTTTGTGACAACCTAGAGGGGTGGGATGGGGAGGTACTGGGGGGGGGGGGGGTTGGTTCAGGAGGGAGGGAACATATGTATAACTGTGGCTGACTCATGTAGATGTATGGCAAAAACCAACATTATTGTAAACAGAAACCAACAGATATTGTAAACCAATTATCCTCCAATAAAAAACTAAACCAAAAAACTATATGTGTGTACACGTCATCACGGATTTTTGTCTCCCTTCCTCCAACAAAGCAACAATTGTCTTTAATTCACCCACACACACACACCCTTTTTTTTGTTCAGGATAATAAAACCCTCTTCCAATTCAAAATTTGATTTTCTACATTACATCAAAAAAAAAAGGAAACACACCTAGCATCCTTTGTTCACCCACCCCCTTAAATGAAAAAACTCAACACAAAGCTATTCTCACTGGTAACTGTATTATCTACTTAACGCTGTTGCCTTCCAAGGGCACATCTTGCTGTTTGACTTAAATAAGGCATTTTAATTCCTCTAGACCACATATGTGTGCATGTGTATGTATGTGCGTGCTCAGCTGTGTCTGACTCTTTTCATCTCTACAGACTGTAACCTGCCAGGCTCCTCTGTCCATGGGATTTTCCTGGCAAGAATACTGGAGTGTGTTGCCATTTCCTCCTCCAGGGGATCTTTCCGACCCAAGGATCAAACCCTCATCTCCTGCATCTCCTGGACTCCAGGTGGATTCTTTTATCACTGAGCCACCTTAGAGGCTGCCAACAGGAGATTAAAAAAAGAGAGGGAAAAAAAAAAAGTCCTTTTGAACCTACAGATAAATGCTCCTGATTTTAGAAGTAAACAAACAATAAAAACTTTGAGGGGAAATACTGGAAAGCAAACAGTTCAGATGCAGGAAGGAAGGAAACTGGACTTGGAAAAACAATAGGGAGCATGGCCTAGAATTCCAAATACAGTGTACGGTTTAAAAGGAATCAATAACAGTCAATAGCAGATTCTGAGAACAGCTGTCTCAAGACTTCGAAAGCACAGGCTCCTGCACACAGAGATGCACTCAGTCCTGACAACCCCCCTGTCCAGCAGGTGCTACTGTCATTCCCTAACTTCTTGGCTGTTTTTTCCCTTTGCAAGGAGGGATAATTAATATCCAAGGGAGGCTAGAAGGATTTACAGAGAGCTCCTAGGTGGCTTAGAGGTAAAGAATTCGCCCACAATGCAGGAGACAAGGGTTTTATCCTTGGGTCAGGAAGATCCCTTGGAGAAGGAAATAGCTACCCACTCCAGTACTGTTGCCTGGGAAATCTCATGAACAGAGGAGTCTGTGGGATACAATCCATGGAGTTGTAAAAGGAGTCGACCATGACTTAGTGACTCAATAACAACCTATTGTACAGTTTCTAGGGCACACGGAGCTCAATACATTGAGCTAAGAATATTTACTCTCATGTCCCAGGTAAGCTTACTCTGGTGGCTCAGCAGTAAAGAATCTGCCTGCCAATGCAAGAGACAGGTTCGATCCCTGAGTTGGGAAGATCCCTGGGAGAAGGAAATGGCAACCCACTCCAGTATTTTGCCTGGGAAATCCCATAGACAGAGGAGCCAGGGGGGATACAATCCATGGGGTTTCAAAGAGTCTGACACAACTTAGGGACTAAACAATAACAACAACAATAATAAACCCAAGAAGCTGACTTTTGAAAGCCAAAGTGCTGAAACAGACAAGTGTCTGAGAACTGAGCGGGCATCTGTAGCTGCAGGTTGCATGGGGACCAGATGCCCTTCCTCCATCCCAGGGGCCCAAGCATTTTTCTCTCCATACCAGACCAAGATGCAGATCAATGTTTAAGACCCCCTTTCCTAAACCAAAAGCAATCTTTTTATTTACACTCACTAATCCATAGAAGCCTTTCAAATGGCACAAATAAAGGCGGCTGCATTTTGTTCTCTAAATCAATTTTCTCTCCAGCCATCAACTAGATGTTCCTGCACAGAGAAAGAACAGCCCTTCCCTTCTAATTCAAAAATCCATACTGCCATTGCCCTTGCAAACTGCTAAACAAGCAGTATCGGCAAGTCACTTGTGTTCTGTAATATATTTACTGCAAATCCCAATGGCTCACCTCCTAATGCAGTTTTTTATCGTGTCTGTGCGTGTCAATACACTGGCCAGTCACCTTACTTGTAAGAGGCTCTGCCCAGCTATTTGCTCAAGGCATCATGAGGGTGGAGAGGACAAAGGCTGCTCTCCTAGAGACCCCAGCATTGGAGAGCCTCCTTCTCAGGCCAAGATCCTCAAAGAGGTTTTGGTCTCTGGCAAGTCACATCCTAATACCACCCACAGCATCTGAGAGGCCACCTTAAATTCTCCATCAGGAGAGCTTCATTCATACAAAGTTCAAAATCAGAGTCCTTCCCAGTTTCCTATCTAGCAACACTAAAGGTGTTCCCCTGGTGAATTTGCTGATCACATCTGAAAGGTGCATTATCAAGCACCAAAAGGGGAACGGGAATCTGGCTTTTTTGTTTAAGTACAAACCTCTGCTTTCAGGTGAGAGCATAAGAGCAAGCACCCCAACGCCACATAACGGTGGGTCATCTAGTACAATCATGCCAAAAACACAAAGGGCAAGTTAGAAGGAAAATGTTACAAAATGCTAAAAACACCTATTCCGATGGAATTCTTAAAAGAGTATTCTTGGAGAAACTCCCCTTCCACATGCAGCAGCCTCAAAGATTGCTAAAGAAAGGCTTGGATTATCTATTTATCTTTCAGGGTGAGCAGAGGCAAAAGCTCAATGCAAGATATGGGACAGGCAGAGATATTACAAAATTGCTTCTTTACAGACTCCTGGGATCAAATAGGTGAGTATAATACAGAGTGTTCACTTTACATTTCTTTCTCCTTTTCTGTTTATTTGACACTCTTCATAGTAAAATGTTTGGGGTGGGGGATGAACTCTGTAAACACAAGTAAATCATGCCCATGCTCAGTCGGGTCTCACTCTCTGCAACCCTATGGACTGTAGCCAACCAGGATCCTCTGTCCATGCAATTTTTCAGTCAAGAATACTGGAGTGGGTTGTCATTTCCTCCTCCAGGGAATCTTCCTGACTCAGGGATCAAACCCATGTCTCCTGCATTGGCAAATGGGTTCTTTACCACTAAGTCACCTGGGAAGCCTCTATAAGTAAATAATCAATAGTATAATTATTAAGAAACCTGGTGACTAAGTCAAGTCTAATGCCCTGGGAGAAGCTTGCAATGCACCTTATCCACAGCTCTGTTAGTGCCTGTGATCATAGGAGATAAATGGTGGTTCCCAGGGCAGTAAAGCACGCATACACTCAATTCACACGGAAATCCAGACCTACTTCTGTTTTCTCTCTTTTTATCTTTTTACTACAAACTGAAATATATTACTCTAATTAAACTTCCCTAAGTAGCCTCCATAGATATTTGACTATAAATCATTTTTCCAAAAGAAAAACATCCGGGCAAAAGCGGTTGAATGAGATTAGAACTGTAACCCTACAAAACATCTGGTGAAATCAAAGAGATTTCACTCTTAATTTTATCATAAGGACTCATACTGGTACTCTAGATTCAGGTTTTAATCTAGATTCCATGGACTTGCTAATGGATCTTACGATGTCCACAAAGAGCCAAAATTGTTTGGCAAGGCTGCATGTGTATCAAAATACATGTGGTTTTCTGCCAAGCAGGTTTTACCTGATTTTCATATGGGTTCAGGATCCAAAACAGTCACTCTACCTGCTCTGAGGGGCACATTAAATGCTACTTACATGCCTACTCAGGGATTTTCCTGGTGGTCCAGTGGCTAAGACTCCACAATCCTAATGCAGGGGGCCTGGGTTCAATTCTTGGTTGAGGAACCAAATTCCACATGCCACAACTAAAGATTCCACACACTGCATTAAAAAAAAAAAGAAAAAAGATTCTGCGTGCCACAACTAAGACTTGGCACAGCCAAATACATAAATAAATACTTCTTTTTTTTTTTTAATTTTTAAATGCCTACTCAAACTTAGATGCAAATCTCAAACTCAAGCCTCAAACAGACTGCAGCATAGTTGAGAAAAAGGCACATGAAAACACTACTACAAAAATCAGAGCAAAAATAAGTGATGTGACCGCCTTCTGTTGGGAGCAGCCATGGAAGGCCTTGAAGTAAAAAGGTAGTATTGGTATTTGAACTGGATCTTGAAGGATATTGAAGGCCATGTGAACTTTAACAAAAAAGCCTGGACATTTAAGAAAACAGAAAAACACAAAGTATGTTTTAGGTATGAAGAAGGGACCCATTTGGCTGGATTAAATGACCTGGAGGGAAGAGGATGGTGGTGACCAGGTAAGACTGGCAGGGACAGTGACCAGAAGCAGACACAGAGGCTGTGAGTGATGGGCAAAGAGGCAACCACCAGAGTGGGAAGTCAAAATTAGAAAAATTAAAGACCCAAGCCCCTCATTCACTCCCTTAAAGATGCTCTCTTCCAGAACGAGCATTCCAAGACTGTTTACAGTGTGGGTTAATGTTGACCATGGAGTCAGGGTGCCCCAGGGGCCACACCAGACAAGCTGACAGGGAGCACCGAGACTGTGAGAACTTTGATGTTAACCCCTCCAATTAAAATTTCCATTTACTATATATGTATACAACAATCAGTATAGTAATGTATTTACAGAACTTACCAATTCATAAGTAAACAAGTCTGGGGTTATGTTTTTAAACTTTTTACTGACAGCCTGTACAGTTAGATCACTAAAGACAGTACTATCAAATCGAACCTAGAGAATTTCCTGGAAATCCAACGGTTAACATTCCATGCTTTTCCTGTTGAAGGTGCCAGTTCAATCCCTGGTTGGGAACTAAGATTCCTCAAGCCATGCAGCAGAGGGGAAAAAAGATTAAAAAAAAAAAGCCCAGCCTGGTACCACGTGCATTTATTTCAGCGGTTTAACAAGTAGCATGATTTGGACATACAAGTTCAAATGTATTTATGTTTTCAAAGACAACTGATTCCACTTTATCAAATGAATGATGACTATCTAAAGCGTATCTACTGAAAATAGGTAAACTACCCCCTTCAGCACACAGCAATGCACACCCACCACACTTAATAGCAATTTTTCCTCTATTTGGCAAGTGAAAAAGCTGATTCAATGAACAGAATTCGTCTGGTGTGATTTTCCTTATACTCAAAAATAGCCTTCACCCTTCCCTTTTCTGGCAAACATATTTTGTGGTCACAGAACGATCAAACAGCAAATAATGCTACTAGAAAAATGTGTTTGTTATATCTAATATGAAAACAAGGGGGGGTGGGATGAAGGTAAACAATATCCTCAAGGTTATGACTGTCCTGCTGCTTTAAATTAGGCAAATAGAATTAAAAATTTACTAAGTACCAAAAATTGAAATGTAAAATAATGAAATACAGACTTGTTTGAAATCATAGGTTAGTTGGTAAAACTTTGTGTCAACATTTCTTGTAGTTTCACCAAAAAACATTATGGTGACTGGGTGATCTATAAACTGAACAGTTCTGTAATCACTGTGGTCTTGCACAGTGATTACAGAAACTTTATTTTTTTCTTTAACCAAGTGAATAGTAATACAGTAATCTCTTAATTTATGTTAAAATTTCAGTGTAAACTTTTTTCAATCAAACCATGCCTCAGAAAAAACTTAGAAAATCTCTCCCACACCTGAGGGGCCCATGCCTATACACATACACACACACACACTCTCTCTCTCTCTCTCTCTACTTCAAGCACCAAGCCATATTCATGGAACAATCCTATGGCACATTTCTTACTACAGAATTCACCAGTCCCATTATCGAACACTATTTTTGAAGCTATAAACGCCTAATCTTGTCAAATCAGTCAACCTCCCAAAACAACTGTCTAAAATTTAATCAAAGACCATTACACTGCACTAAATGTACTAGTCCTGAAAATTTCAATTTTTAAAAATCTGAAGCAACAGCTAAGAACCAGGGATGGGAAGGAGGTGGGCAGGGTGTGCATAGGACATGACTGAGTCAATCAAGGCTTAATGAGAGCCCAGTCAGTTTCTTAGTTTCCTAAAATTTAATCCAAGCCTGGCAACCACAAAAGTTTAATAATAGAAAAGTCGAAGACTCAGATCTAGGGAAACTCAAAATGGTTCCAGGAGCCAGTAACTGAATACATCTTTAGTGAAACCACCACACAAGATATTTATTTAAATATTTGCTAAAGGAACAGATTTTCCTTTCTGTGTTTCTTAATAAACACTATTTGAAGGGAACCTCTGAAGCCTCTGGACAGACTCTCCTCAGCTGACATATACACGGACCTGGGTTTGAAGCCAGGTGGGGGATGCTCCTTGCTCTGGAGAAATGAGTCCCCTCTGGAGGGCAGAGCTCTATGTCAGAGCCGGTCTAGTCTCACCCTCTTCTCAGAGCAGGAAACCAGGGTCCAGGCAACTTGTTAATGACCCACCCCATCACTAACAGAGTTCCTAATAAGTGACTTCAGTCAGCTCTATCTTACACCAAGATAGATCCCACACATCACTGGGACATTTCACCTCACCCTGCCCTCTGCAGATGCAGAGCAAAAGGGAGGGGAGGGCAGCCCTCTGACCCCACATGTGCCTCCCTGGCCTCACCTCACCCTATTCCAAACCCTGTTAGATTCTGCCCCTACATAAAATGCTGGCATTTTCTTCCTCACGGAATTTTTGGCTTTGATTTTGAACTTTAAAAATATTTAAAAAGCTTGGTGGCTGGATGGCATCATTGACTCAAGGAGTATGAGTCTGAGCAAACTCCAGGAGACAGTCAAGGACAGGGAAGCCTGACGTGCTGCAGTTCATAGGGCTGCAGAGTGGGACACAACTGAGCGACTGAATAACAATTAGGCTTTCTGACACCTCTCTTAAACTCTGCGCCCAAGGCAAATGCCTCACTCGCCTACCCTAGTCCTGGCTCTGGACAGAAACCCACAACGAGCCCAGCTGTGGAAGGGGTCAGGAGGGTGCTGCGTAAGGAGTGAAAGATTCGCCTGGTTGCTGATAAAAACAAACAAACAAAAAAAACAAAGGCTAAAGAATCTAGGTTCTACACACAGAGAGCTTTATCTCTTAACTCCTACTTGTAAAGGACAGGCCTGGCTAATGAAATGAAGTGAGGGACCACTCCAACCTTGATGACAGCTATCTTCTTTGTATTACAAGATGGAGCTTTAACTCCAAGTGCCTATACTCCAGCTGATCAGTTCCATTCGGAGACGTTGACTTAAAGAAGAAAAAAAAAATAAGATTTCAAAATGAGAAGCTGTAGACTGAAAATCCACATGGTTTAAAAGCAGGAAGAAAGGTAAAACGTACAGACAAAATAATAAGGGTCACATCTAAGGAATTAATCCACGAGTGAACCCCCTAACAGTTCCACCACAACACTTTTTAAACACCACTGAAGAACATTTCAGAGGAACTTTAAAGCACTCACCAAAACTGTGACAGCAGTTTTAACTCCAAAATTCATATGGTCTGAGACACTGTGCATGCTGAATTATCACACAGAGTTTGGAAATGTTCAGCTCTCATCTGTTTTTTTTTTTCCCCTCCTTCTCCTCTCCTTCCCCACCCTATAATCAGGACTGCAGAAAACTTTCCTACCAGTCCTTTTATTTTTAAATTCTTCCACCACCCTGGAGAGCCCTAAGCACGGCCTGCTCTTCAAAAGAATACAGGCACAGAGAGGCAAAGTAATCGATCAAACTCACTGCATTGCTGGGTTTCAATCAGGAATCCTGGTAACGCGTTTCATGACTTTTTTTGGTTCTTAGGCTTATTTTAACCTGTGGACAGTACTGCTCAGTTGGTTACAACTTTCTACTTGCCCACAGCTGTGGCCCCCACCCACCAGTCAGTACTGCTGACTTCCCTAAGTTCTACAATATGCTCCTTGCCCCAAGGTGTCTTGCAAATGGTGAAACTGGCAAAAACAGATACAGATCTATGGAACACAGACACGCTAAGCACAGGCTCAAGTGTGATTCCACTACTGGCCTCATCCTCCAAAGGCAGCAGGGTCAGGGGAGACAGGGAAGCAGCACTGAATGGGGAACCAGGTGACCCAAACTCACGTTTCAGTAGATTCTTGGCCCTGACAAGTTGCAGACTCTGAGCATGTGCCCCCACATTACAAGGCAGAGCACAACACCTACCCAATCTAACACTTACCCAATCTACTTCATAGGACGAGGCCAATTGCTTTTGAAAACTCAGTGCTGTACAAATTCATGCCGCTAATGACAACCTATGGCATGGCTTTATCAGTGTGCTGAACAGGTACAAAAGTGGGATGAATAAGCCCTATGTAAGGATTTACAATGCATCTTGTTCCCCAAAATATCTAATGAAACAATACCATGCCACATGACAGGAAAAAAACAAAAAAACTTTATCAAGCTGCCAAACACACTAGGCACAGTCCTATCCTCAAAAACAGCTAGACTCACATTAACCTATTTTTTCATGTACCGGAACACTGGTGGTATCAGAGTTGCTCCAACTTTCATGAAAAGTCTCCACCTTCCTGTATAGAGAGATATCTAGAGCTTACATGACCTATCTAAAAAGAGACAGACAGGCGGGAAACTATAAAAAGCACAAAGGAAAAAAAATTTTGTCTTCATGCTACAATTAGAGATTTAAATATCCATGACCACCCTGATTTCATTGACTTTTTGGTAACTAGTCACAGATGGCAGCAGAGAAAGTAAGGGGAAGGCTTATCAGGAAGTGTTGACACAACATAAACACGGACTGCAGGCACCAAACCAGCTAAGGAAACCACAATTATACCATTCTTGATCTGGATGCACTTCCACTTTCAAACTTACAGACGGAAAAGGTGGTGGTGAGATTTGACACTGAAATCTCTCAAATTCACTCCTCAACAAAGCCGCTGAAAGGTGGGGAGGAGAGCGGTCGTCACACTGGAGACAAATCTTAACAACATTAAGGCACTCTCCATGGAAAGTTTCCCCATCACCGAATTTTTTTTTTTCCAGTAACAAAGATGTTGTCAGAAATGACAATTTTTTGTGTCCCCTGATGATGCCTTGCTAGCATTTGGTTATAAGCCATAAAGCAGGACTAATTTCAGCCTGTCAGGAGTCTTGCTAATGCCCAGTTTCCCCCTAGAGAGAATTCCTGTCAAATCTAATGAGCGCTCCAAAGGCCCTCTCTACAATATAATGAGCACTTAGGCCATGCTGGTGATCAGGCGGCAAAAAGCATCAATTTGAGCCTGGCTACACCCTGGGGGCCAGACGTCACCAGTTTTAATAAGAATTATGATTACTAGCTGCACCAAATGCCTCCTCAGAACTTATTATTAATGTGTGACATTCAGAAGGATGTTTTTCAAATGTAAGGCCACTTTAAACTGAATTACAGCACGGCTTTGCATACCACTCTAGTTAAGGGTCTGTCAGCATTTACAATATAAACCAAATTTCAGGGGGCTTAATTTCCTACTATGGAGAACACAACATCTCTCCTCTTTTCACATTTTTCAAATTACTGAGCCAATTACACAGCATATTATTAACGCACACTGGCTCATGAACAGACAATATATACCCACAAATGCCCAATGGAGTCCAGAAACTCATTAGAAAACTATTTTCACACCATGGGGTTCCTGATCCTCCTTCTCCCTTCTTCCTTGGATAGAGGTCCTCCACCAAGTAACATACAAGAACCCAGGAGAATTTCTCACCTCCTGTAGCTCCCCCAATAAATCCAGCACCAATACACATCACATAGTGGTGGCGTTCCCCTGTACGGAGTCAGTGAGGTTATTATATCCTTTGAGTTTATGAATTTAAGAGAAAGCTCAATCTCCTCCTTACCCATCCAGAATATTTGTTGGAGGAAAAAAATGTGCCTTTAGGGTCACTTTAAAAAAACAATGTGGCACCTTAGAACTCCTCCACCAAGTTTATTTGCATAATTCATTTAAATAACCATTTATCTTTTAGTATAATTACTATCAACAAGTTACAGTTGCCCCAATCAGGCACTGGCCCCTTTAAGCACACAAAAACAAAGACACAAACCCAACAGAAACTAGGCTACCAACTTTGCAAATCAGAATAGAACTGGCATTTTTAAAGGCCCAATTACACTGTTAATGAAAAGTCCTGAACTTAACCATCTCTTTCCAAACACATATCTGAGAACAGATCTAAGGTTCACGATGATAACATAACATTATGAAATCTATGATGAATTAAAAATCAAAGAGTACAGAGTTACAAAAGCAGAATTCAACTCTGAAACACACTTGCTTAATGAAAGTCTTTGAATATAAGGAAGATCTGAAGGCTGAACTAATCAATTTCTCCACTGTGCCCCAGCCGGTCAGCCATGCTCTTTAATTTAATGAAACAAGGGTTTGAGATGAAATAGCACATATACATCAAGTAAGAATTGTATTGTTGCACTTTGAAATGTGTCCAACTGTGCAACTTCATCTGATGATAATTTTTTAAGAGGCAATCGATTTCTAAAAGACTTATTGTACCAGAGTCTTGATGAAAAAGTGAATGTCAGCATATCTCCAGAATACTTACACCCTGCCATTAATGCTTTCTTTGGCAGACAATGACTACTCAATCGAGGGTCCTTTGGGCTGAGCAATCATTTAGCTTTTCTTCTCTTATGAGGTCCTTAGTGCCTTGTTCCAGCTCAATACTCTTTTTATACACCATTATAGTAGCCATAAGTGTGAATTTTATGGGAACTTGCAAACTCATAGTCATAGCTTGAGCTTTCCAGTCACTAATCTTTCCATGCTTTTAAAACCACTAGGACTGAAGCAACTCCCAACATACGCTGTAGTCATAAAAGGATGCTTTTTTCACCTCCAAACCTCTATCAACTGAGACATATTTTAAAAAGTTGTTTGCTAATATGTCACTAATCCTGAGTGTCGCTTTATGTAGCCCCCAAAACTCCACAGTTCGTCATATACCTTGTTTAACCCGAGTAAAGAAACTCCTGAATACCCGTCTTTCCCCCAAAGGGCCATACTTCCTTTCAAATCATCACAAAAACATTAGCTATTCTGAACTTCAGAACTTGACAGGATATCCAGATCTTCCAAGAGGAGAATAAATGTATCCAGGCAGTAAAGTCAAGTCAAAGCCTAGATTCCAACCTGCCTATAAACAGGCTAGTTTACACTTCCAAAGCATCTCTCACCTAGTAACTGAAACATTCTATAACTGTCAAGAACCAGCCCTTGCTGCAGAATACTACCCCCCCAATTCCCAGGAAGGGATACCAAGGCTGAAATATGGCATGAAAATACCTCCCACTACTGAGGACAAAGCCAGTACTATAAAATCACGACTTTATTTCTCATTTCAACTTGAGACTTCACTAAAGCTTACCTGTTTATGCATTTCTATGTTTAATCCATATGACATTTCATAATACTGTAAAAAGAAAAAAGAACCAAGCATTTCATTAACTCATGTTCTGTAATGCCGAGAACACATATTTGTTACTATCACATGAAAAGGGAAAAAGCCTAATCTTTGATACCTACCATCACATAGTGCCTCTGCATTTCTGTCTTTTCACTTGCCAGTTTCTCACATTCCAATTTAAGGCTACGAAAACAAAACAGGCAACTTAATGTAAACATTATGTCACTTGTTTTAACATCTGCCTCACATATTTGCACTTCAAGTAAAAACACAGACCAATTTGGAAAAGCCATAAACTATCTAGGTAAACAACCAAAAGCTTTGTCCTTACATTAAATAGTGAAAAGGAATAAGAGGAATAGTGCAAGGTATCCACTTAAAAACTAAGCTTTTCTTCCTTGGTGCATACCTGGTCTGATGCCAAGACCAAAAGATCTGTCAAAACCTCTGATCTACTCAGAAGACTGATTTCTCCTCATGGTCATCTGTTCACTCCTACTTGCTACCCTGCATCAAAGTTTGCTTCCCTGGACTTAACCAAAATCTGGCTTTTGTATAACCTTCAGTCGCAGGCATAGGCTGTGTCATCTCTGCCAACTCAAACAGCCTCTTGGTCTGAAAACTATACCTGTAAAGTTACTTCTACAATTGTTGGTCCCTTTCAATACCTTTGTTTTTTAATTCCCTGCCAAAATGTGTCATGTAGCTTCTGCAATTAAAGTGGGCTGAAATCCTCTCTTCCTAGCAAACATGGTGTGGGCATGGATGCTTCAAGCTCTAGAGATTATTATCTTCAAGTAGACAAAAGGTCAATAATCAGAAAGCCTCTGACAAAAATAAGAAAGTTCACACCCAAGCAGCTGTGTGCTTTCTCTCCGGCATGATAAAAACAAAACCTGTCATTACAGTTATTTCTTAGCTCTAATCAGCTAAGATTTCATAGAAACAGGGGAAGAAACTAACATTTCTAGAAAATCTACTATGGACAGGGTGCTTTACAAATAGCTTTCTTTTATAAATTTTCTGAAGCAGCTTTCATTAGATGAAGATACTTAAGGTGAGATGACTACAAATGTGACTCCAATCCCTTGCCCTACCCAAACCAACCCAGAATGAAGCCAAAGCAGGTGAGCTGTCCCCTAAACACATCCACAGCACCCCCACTAATGATGGGCACAGCTAAAAGCATCTACCCTCTCAAAATGGACTTTGCCTCAAAGAACCCATTCTAGTATGGCAAACAGCGATTTCAACACTGGCTTTGCTTCTCTGAACCTGCACTCCTGAGCTGGGGCATCGACTGAACCAAGCTCAGCCTGTTGCAAAATAAATAAATGAAGTGCAAATATTGACAGTTCTCATGCAACTCCTAAATACACGAAAAAAGGCTCCTTGGAACAGCAGCAAACGGGCAAAGGGGAAACAATGGGAGGAGGAGGAGACAAGAGAAGAGGCGGCCCGGGAAGAGCAGGGGAAAGGGGTAACGTGAATGACAGGTCTTAACTACGACTCCACACGCCACCGCCTGGACGCTAGTACTAAGTACAGCTGCCGCCGCCACCAGGATGGGCGACCCGGGGCACAGCGCTGCCCGGGAGACCACTCACCGGGCGCGGCCCAACACGCACCTGTGATACTGCGCCTGCAGGAACTGAAATTCCTCTTTAATCCGGTCCAGGGACTCCGGGATAGTGAACTTGAAGGGCTGGCCTGCAGCCTGGTGCGGCGTCTAAGGGTGACCAGCGAGGGGGACCGAGCGACGGGGATGCGGGCGGTTGGATAAAGCAGTCGGAGAATCAAAGAGTGGGTGGGGCATGAACAAAAAATAAAGTTAGAAGTGGCGCCAAACGGAGTCCCGAACTCGAGTGTGCGCTTCCCTTGGGGAGAGGGAAGGTGGACCTTCCCAGATCCGAAGCTCCTCAAATGACGCTCGCAGCCTCTTGCAGCCTCCAGGGCGGGACGCGGTAAGTGCGCCTGGGTCACCTGGTTGCAGGTACAAGGGTCCCGGCGGCGGCCGTGGAGGATCTGGCCAGATTGTCGTCGACGACGCCTCCCCCTCCCTCAGAGGGGCGATAATGACCCCGGGGACCAGAGGAGAAAACTCCCTGACGTTCCCCGTTCCCAGAGTCGCCGGGGCCACCTCCAGGAGCGCCGGAACCGGGGCCTTATTGACATGTAAATAGGCGAGACGAGAAACAAAGCGGGGGGCGCACTACCCGCCTGGGGAAGGGAGAGGATGCGGCCGCGGGAGAAACCAGTCTCCCTAAGCGCCCCGCCCGCCCAGTCTAGACGTCAAGTAGGAGGGAGCCTAGAGAAGAACGGGGAGAATTGAGAGTTTCAGCCCCCTTCCCACACAGGAGGAGAGGGCCCGGGACCTCCCAAGACTTGCACCCTTGGAGGCCAGGGGGCTCGGCCAGATTGTAGCAGCCACCCATCTCCGCACCGCACAGAAAGAGCGACTACCACTCCCCACCTCCCTGCCCCCCACTCCGCCACCACCGCGCCTCACCGGGTGCCGGCTCTGCGGGAACATCGCTCTGGCGGCGGCCGCGGCTCTGTTCCCGGGCAACTCAATTCTCCGCTCAATTTCCAACTTTAATCCCGCCGAGGAAAATTAAGCCGGGAAGCCAGGCAGAAGCGGGCAGCGCGCTGGCCACGCACGCAGGCGCGCTCGGCGGGACGCACAGGCCACACGGCTCCCGCCCGAGCGGACTCCCGCGCTCAGGGCCACATCACAGGGCACCCCGGGCCCGGCGGCACCAAGAACCTGCGGGACGCCGCCCGCGCTCAAGAGGAGGGCGCGGGGGCTGCGCTTCCACCCGCGGGCCTCGGCCGCCCGGGCTGAGAGACGACGAGCGCGGTGAGTCGGTGCTCCCCTCGGCGATCTGCGCGCCCCGCAGCGGTCCCGGGCAACAAATCCAGGGGAGGACGCTCTCCGTTGCCCTTCTCCCGGTCCGCCTCTTCTTCGGGTATTCCCGGAGGCGCCGACCGCCGGCGAGGTGCAGGTGGCGCGGCGCCCCCGGCCGACCGCACACAAACAAACCTGACGGTGTTCAGGGGTGACCCCCTCGGGCCCAGGCAGCGCTCACGACCGGGAGCCCGCGGACTCCCGTGAGGCGGCGGGGTGCGAGGTCCGGGTCGCAGCTGCGGCTCCGCGCCCGGCGCTCCGCAGCCTTAACCCGAGCCGAGGAGCGCGGGATGACGACGAGGCGGGGAAAGTGCGGAGGGCGCGCCGGGAGGCGGCTTGGCACGCCCAGTGCAGCCGGCTCTGGGTGTTCTCCGAGGTTGCACAAACCCTCCCGGGCCGACGGGTCTACTCCGCCGAGGGCAATCCCGCAGCCGCCCGCTGCTCCTCCAGACCTGGGCGCATCCGGGCGCTGCGCCCCGCGCGCACTCGTCCTGCACCGCCGGCCAGACCTCTCCGGACCCTTTCTCAGAGCCTCTCCGTCGATCCCCTTTCTTTCCTTCTCTTCGTCTGCCTCTCCTCAAAAGGCGCTCCAGCCCGCTGCAAAGTTCTCTCACGACCCGGGGAAAGACATCCAAGAGATCGTGAGGAAAAGCCCAAGAGTGCGCTCCGCCGCTCGGCCTCCCTCCCGGGCCGGCAAACTCCGCGGGCAAGTCCGGAGTAGTCGCGGAGGCGGTTAAGTTGCCGAGGGCAGGCGGAGGTCCCGGCTGGTGGCGCGGTTCCCGCCCGGTCCCGCGAAGGCGGGAGTGGCGCAGTCGGCTGCCTCGGGGACGCCGGACACAGGGTACCCGCCGCCGCCGCCGCCGCCGCCGCCGCCGCTGCTCCTGCAGCCGCCGCTCCAGCCGCTGCCGCCGCCCGCGCCTCTCGCGCCGGTTACATTAACACGCGGTTTCACACTCCGGAGCTAACCAGCGCCGGCCCCGCCCAGCACCGCGCGGGCGGGGAGCGCGAGCCTGTCCGGGGGAGGGGGGAGGGGGGAAGGCCCTCGTCAGCCAATCGCTCGCGGCGCGCCCAACGTGGGGCGCTGACGAGAGGCCTCCCCGGAGCCTATGGCAGCGCGGCACCGGACGGGCCGGCTCACCCGGTCCCCCCTCTTCTCTCCCACCCCACTGGCTTCCATCTCCGCCGTCTCCCCCATCTCCCCTCCCATCCACCCCAGACTCCTCCGCCAGCCGCGTCCTCCCGGGCTCGGTGAGGAACTGTTCCTGGCGGAGCCGCGGGACGCCGAAATCAGCCAATGGGAAGCAGCGAGACTCGGAGATTGGCACGGTGGATGGGAAGGTCGGTGGGAAGGAGAGCGGCGGGGCCGGGCTGTCAATCAAAGTAACGTGGGGCCGGCGAGGGAGCGCGCGGGAGCGCGCGAGCTGGAGGGACCCGCCGGCGTGCAGCCTCGGAAGCCGGGGGTTCGAGTTTGCAGAAATCCTGCCACTTGTTCACTTTTCCCTTTAATGGAAATCCTCAGATCTCAGTGAAAGTAATCCAGAGACTAACCGCGTAGTTTCTTAAGAGAGTGTGTGCTTTTTGGTAGTTCAAGCCAAAGGTGTCTTTCGGAGCCCCCTGTTCGATGCTACTCTTGAAAGTGAGGTCGTATTCAAAATTTCTGTGAGGATTGTTTTCCCTTGAGCTGTCTTTTCGCGGATGCCTGAGGAGTGGACTGTGCACTTCATGGAAACTGCGTAAATAGGCAACTCATTGGCTGCGTAGATACACCAGCGGCTTAGGACTAGGCTTCTAATGCCCACTCCCCCCTTTGCACTCAAGGTGGTAGGAATTGGTTTTCATTGGAGTATTTCAAACCACTTTGCAAAAAGATCGGCCTGAGTCGGCAGGAAGGATACCCGAGGAGCTGTCAGGGTAAGGCTGGCGCGTCCGGATCACGGATGAGATGTTTTGCCCGCCACGCGAAATCTCGGGTCCTTCTCTTTTAAAGTCCCGATTTCGCTGTTCTGGGTAGAAGAGGGCTTCTGAGAGTTCCAGGGGCCTCTCAGGAACAAGACCACGAGTCTGTTTCCAATTTCTCGAAACAAAGGGAGACAATGGGATAAACAGCACTGAGACCTGAAAAACCTGTCCTGCCCACCCCACCCCCACAGTTCGGGTGGTACCCCTCGCCTTTAGCTTTGTAAGGAGCTAAACGGGAAGCTTTGTGGAAAAGACGTCGCAAAAATTCTTATGAGCTGGAACTTGACTTGAAAAGGATTTTAAGATTTTAAATAAACGTAGCATACTGCGTAAATCTCCAGTTTTTGTCAGTTTTTCTCAAATATATCCCACAGAAAACCTTCAATATTGCTGCTTTTATACGTTAAAGAGCAGTTAAGTTGAGCTATTTCCACATGATTGGGAAGTGAATAATGCTGTTTTAGCCAAATAGGGGTGAATTCTTCCATGAGAAAGACACATCTTTGACAAGCATTCATCTAATGTTGGAATATACTTCAGTTTTTGGTGTTAATGGCCCCCATGTTCCCATTATTTTACTTTGAAGAGAATTATGGAAAGGCATTTATTTAAACAGAAATACAATTTATTTGAAGATTTGCTTTTACAGAGATCTTTCCCTTGAAATATTAAAAGAATCATTTTAGATAATACATTTCACTGGTGGAGTTCTTAAATATGTATGATATTGATTTGTCTATAATTGGATCAATCCCAAATATCAATTATAAATGAAAAATTAAAGGAGCGATTTTAGCCAGCCTGTACAACGCCATAGTAATTCTCAAACGAGTTCAGTATTGTGGCTTATTAAGTGGGGTTAAGGGAGTGGGTTCTATTATTCATTTCTGCTGACATCAGAAATTAATAGTGAGGAAGCACTGCCCCTTTTCTTGGTTATATTTAGTGATGAGAGCAGTCTTGCTCCACATAGAGGACTTTTTGAACCATACAACCATAGGTTGGCAACCTGTTGTTCAGTTGCTCAGTCGTCTTTTCGACCCCATGAACTGCAGCACACCAGGTTTCCCTGTCCTTCACTGTCTCCCGGAGTTTGCTCAAACTCCTGTCCATTGAGTCATTCTTTCTGGAGCTGTTTCTCCACTCTTCCCCAGTAACATACTGGACACCTACTGACCTGGGGGCTCATCTTCCAGTGTCATATCTTTGTGCCCTTTCATACTGTTTGTGGGGTTCTCGAGGCAAGCATACCGCAGTGGTTTGCCATTCCCTTTTCCAGTGGACTACATTTTGTCAGCACTCTCCACCATGACCTGTCTTTCTTGGGTGGCCCTGCACGGCTTCCTTGACTTGGGATTGGAAACCTGTGTGCCTTGAAATCACATAGTATTGGGTCACCTATACCAGTCTATGGTTGCTTCATCCCATAATCAGCTCCAGGGTTGTAGAGAAAGTGCTTAGATTCCACAAATATGCCTCTGCATGTGGGGACAACTAGGGCAACTAAGACTTCTCTGTGGCTTTACCCAAGCTTTACTTTGATTTACTGGCACATGCTAGTAGTTAAGCTTAAGACTTCCCTGGTGGCTCAGACAGTAAAGCGTCTGCCTACAATGCCAGAGACCCAGGTTCGATCCCTGGGTCAGGAAGATTCTCCTGGAGAAGGCAATGGTACCCCACTCCAGTACCCTTGCCTGGAAAATCCCATGGACGGGGAAGCCGGGTAGGCCTACAGTCCATGGGGTCACAGAGTAGGACATGACTGAGCAATTTCACTTTCAGAGAAGTCGAAACGGGAGCAAAAGTGTTGCTACTTCTCACTCCTCCTCATCCTCTTCAAAATGTGTTCTAACACATTTTTGCTTGTTTGTTTTAAATTTAAAATGTATTTGTTTTGGCTGTGTTGGGTCTTAGCTGCAGTATGCGGGACCTTTAGTTGCAGCATGTGGGATCTAGACCAAGGGTGGGATCTGGGCCCCTTGTATTGGGAGCGAAGAGTCTTACCCCTGGACCACTAGGGAAATCCCTAACACTTTGTCAGTCAGTAAGTCAGTCAGTTCAGTCGCTCCATCATGTTCAACTCTATGTGACCCCGTGGACTGCAGCATGCCAGGCCAGTGTTCTCTAACATAATTGTTCACAGCGAATTGTCTATTCACTGTATTTCCTATCTGCCAAAGGGAAAAACTAGACATTTTTATTTTATTTTATTTGCTTATTTAAATCTTTTATTTTGTATTGGGGTATAGCTAGTTAACAATGTTTCAGATGACAGTTTCAGATGAACAGCTAGAAATTCTCTTTTAACTCGTGCTTCTTTACTAGAAGAGTTTGATACACCAGGCCTTCTGATTTCCTTCTGATGTAGTATTTGGAAAAAAGAAAGAATACTGATTTGAAAATTGAAAGGCCTTTAATTGTGTGCATAAAGAAGGTCGGTTTTCGATGGCTTTTTTCTCTTACAGTGCATCCTGCTTGAGAGAGGAGGCTGGACCCCCTTTCAAGGTCATTTTTTCTATGTGATTGTCATGCTGTAATAATTATGCTACAAAACTCTCATCAAACTGCATTACAAATGATGGTGTTTAAACAATCAAGTAGCTTTAATCTTATGTTTTAAATAAATAATATATGTGCAGATTGCCTACAGCCTATTTAAAGGAAAATAGTTCTACTCACGAAATCTATAATTTTGGTCTTCTGTTTAAAGTCTGTTAACCATAATCTTCTTTACCTTTAACATATTCATATGTTGATGATGTTTTTACATGAAATAATATTAAGTACTCTGCTTCCATAGGAAATTGTCTCTGAAAAAAAGTTCACTCTTTATCCTCTGCAAGAAAACAAAAAGATTGCTATTTATCATTGATGCATGTATATTTCCATTCATTTGTTGCTGAGTAATCAAATTTTTGATTCACTAATAGTATAAGTGATTACAAAAACTAGGTGCTATCTGTAGTATAGGTACTAGACACAATAAGAAAAATTATGAATGCTGGTCATGGAAATTATACATCTTTTAAATCTGTTACTTTTTTATTTGAAATAAACACTAATTACGCACATTTTTAAAAAGATTGCTTTTGTCATTTTCTCTTCCTTTCAGCTGTTACACATTTCCTCATTTGACTTTTTTTTTTTTTAAACTGGAAGTTTTCCTAAACCTAAGAATGTATGGTCCAGAAGAAATCTTCCCAGCATTGCTTTATAACCTTTTTCCCTCAGCATTTTACCAAAGAAAAGAACAGGATGGGCATGGGGTTGGAAGGGAGAAAGCAGAGAAGGAAAGGGAAAAAAAGTCAGTAGCAAATCCATGCAGCAGTAAAACCTCAAATAAAATCACATCCAAAGAATCTCTTGCGGTTTCACACAATATGGTAAAATTAGAGATTGCAGGAAACCAACTAAATTAAACTGGGAGCATTTGAAGAGAAACGAGCAGACTTTATGAAAATGACACATTGACTGACCAGTATGCTTTTTTATCAACAATTTCTTTGTTAAGATGCAGATCAAAGGAACCTGCATATGTTTTCATTTTGTTCTAACTAGAAAATTACATCCAGATGTTTAATAGGCATTTGGTTGGTTTTTCAGCATTGATTAGATATGTTGGTTCTGTTTGCTTACAAGTGTAGCCGGATCATTAGCTAATGCAAAGAAATGTTTGCTGTGAGTTGCTAATTAGGGCTTTTGGAAACCCTCCATGCTCAAGAACAATTTGTACAGTGGCCAGAGAACTTGTGGGACTTGGGGAAGTTGTTTTCCCTTCTCTGTCAGGGTGGGGAGAAGCAGACAGCCCAGTTCCCTAATCTCCCTTTGCCTAGGGGGATGGCGATGCTATCCCTGAGGATTGGAGTGCAAATAAATTAGGAAGAGACCACACAGGCACTCCCAAACACAGAGATAAATGTGCTCTTTCTGGAACCACCACCATGCTGTCTTTGAGGGTGGGGGGAGCGAATATCTAAAACGCTGAACATCAACATGTGGAAGATGCTCAGTGCTAATGTTATCAAATACACAGTCTTTTTAAGTATACTTTAGAGACAGATGGAAAAGCCCTTTATGATAAACGAGTGTACTTGAATTCATTACTGTAGTACTTACAATTAAAAATGTCTTCTTTGCAATTTCAGTACATTTACAGGGTACAAGAGACCAAGCTTTGGAAGGGGGAGGCTCGGGCTTCTGAAAGGAATGAGAGAGCGGAATTTGGGAGAGGAGGATGAGACTGGGAGGAAATGCAGTGTTTATTTGCACAGCCCACCCACTTGTTTACCTTGTTAAAGCCCCAAAACTTGTCAGAGATTAGCCATTCACACGGTATTCAAATAAACTGTTTGAGAATTTGAGGCACCAGGCGGATAAACGTCTTAGCTGGCCAATCATGTTTTAAAAAATACTCTGGCCTGCAGAAGAACACCACCTCAGCCAGGGCAAACTTTTGTTTATTTAAGTCTGAACTTCTAGAGAGGTGAAGGTCCAAAATAGCCTGTGTTTATAAGTCATCCTAGAAGTGCAGATACAAATGTTCTTCTCCATCTCACTGCCCCTTCTAGGCCTGTTTACATCTCTCACCCATGTATGGAGCACGTGTTAATTTGTTAATGTGGCCTCGTACTAGTTGGAATAATACACACTTTTTTTTTTTTTAATCCTTTCAGTTTAGCATTTAGCTCAAGAGAAGCTGAAGGGTATTTCATAGACAAAAGAAAAAGTAGTTAAAGGAAGTACCTTTGAGGCTCCTTCCTAGGGATTCACATAAAGGAGCAAACTTTGTTGATTTAATAATTCTCTTCAATGACCCACTTTACCACAGGCCTTGGACTTACTAGGAAACATTAAATGGAGGCACCTTTTCTCTGCCGTTTCTTTGGGAGTATCATTTAAATAACTTTTCTTCCTGGAGCTAGACAGTTTCTTTGAAGAGTTAAAGCTGAGTTCAGCTAATCTCTGATCTCTTGATGTTCCTCACTGGCTGAAGGCAGGTGAGCCCTGGAGGTGAGAAATGGGCTAGATAGCAAATGAATATTTCAAATACCTCCATGGCTTCCAGAATGCTAAGTGTAGACCCAGATGAACAAGTCAAGTGACATAATTACAGAATGTTGGGACATTTCACGAGACGACTGGCCTCTGCTCTAAAATTCAGAGTCATGAGAGGGGAACAAAAAATGGAAAGGACTATCCACAAAAGCAAAGACACATGATGAAAACGCAATATATGAATCTATACTGGCTCCTAGTTCAAAGAACAAAAACCCATCAACTATCTGTGAAGGATGTTCTTCAGAAGTTTCAATATGGACTGGTTATTAGGTAATACAGAATTATGGTTAATTTTTTTTAAAATTGTGATCATGTCAAAGGATATTCTGAGAAGATGCTTGGTGATGCATGCAACTTCAAATGAAGTTTTCAGCTGCAGAGAAAACGTGTGTGGAGAGAAAGAGAAAGCAAATCTTCAAATCTGAAGAGAAAGGAAAAGCAAATCTGTAAACAGAAACGATAGAGTTTAGGAGCAGAGTCTGTCATTTTTCATTTTACTAAACTTTCAACTTTTCTGTTTGAAATTTTTCATGATAAAAAGTGGGAAAGCCATTTTAGGTTCATTGTCTACATCTTTTTCTTCACATGGTAATAGAAATTCCCTTCGTAGTTAAAAGATTGGCTTATAATGTTTCTAGTTTTTAAAAGTACGAAAAAAGTGACGCCCCCCCCACCCCGCATCATGTTAAAGCTCTTGTACTAATATCCAAAGTATTACCCAGTGTTTTACTCTTGATCTTTTAGTTCTTTTATTATTAATGATATTTTATTTTATTTTTTCCCACTGTCTCAAATGTCCCTTAGTTATCAATTAACATATAATGAAAATCTTTAAACAAATTAGGGCATTACGTTAGCAATCCCCTAATGCATCGTTTTGTGGACCATCAAGCTCAGAATAACCAGAAAATTACTATAAAATAAGAAAGAAAATTACTTACATATTAAGAATAAGATTGTAGCAAATAAATTTTATATCCGTTTCTTAATTCCCATTATAAATAGGTGTTCTGCTGGCCTTTTCATCACTTCAACCCAGCAGTGAAATTTATAAATGGTTAGTTTGATTTTGAAATTTCCTGAAGATTTTTAAATTTAATACTGAAACAGATTATTGCTCTGTGTACTAAGCTTTAAATATTAATCTTGAAAAGGAATGAAAATAGCACTAAATCTTGGATGCTGATGTTATGTTCATCTAAGAATCACAGAGGCACATATTTATGATATGCAAGTAAATAGTTTTCCAAAAGTTGTGAAAAGTGACAAAGCATAATCTAAGCATTAACTATTGGAATACCCCATCCATCAATTTTTTCCCTTTAATTGTGGCCATTTAGCATGAATTTTGTTTTTCCCATTGCCATTATGTTGACTGAAAGAAACATTTCTGTGACAGTAGTAAACAGATTCCAGTTTGTGTGTGAACAGATTAAATCCACAATTTCCACTGAAAAACTTGAGTGCCTAACAGGGAGGCAAATGCAAAAATACAGAAAAACCAGGACTTTCTACACAGTGTCCAATATTTCTAGCCACCATCCACATAAGCAATGCTTAGGTAAAGTGAAAACAATAAAAATAACTCCTTCATGATGACAGAAAAAATCCCATGGGGACAGAGTTACCGTTCCAATTTCCCCCATTGGCATTCTCCACACTTTAGAAGAACTGGCAAGCTACAATTGGTGCTTGAAAAACTGTTATAAAACACTGACTAATATTACAGAAATGTTGATTAATGTAAACAGCCTGCCTCAAGGAATAATACCTTTCTTAAGAAAACTGGATTTCTAATTAGCATTTCTATGGAGATGAGTATTTCTAGGTAACTCCAGGAAGTGTTTCAAGAAGTTATTTGTCTTTGCTGGTGAAAGGAGGCATTTTCATATTTAGATCTTTAATTTCTGAAAACTTCAAAAAAATTGATATGTTAAAAGTCAGTGTGTGTATGTGTGTGTGTGTGTGTGTTAGTCACTCAGTTGTGTCAACTCTTTGCAACTCCATGGACTGTAGTCTGTTAGGTTCCTTTGTCCATGGGATTCTCCAGGCAGGGATCCTGGAGTGGATTGCCATCTCCTTCTCCAGGAAATCTTCCTGACCCAGGGATCGAACCCAGGTCTCCTGCATTGCAGGCAGATTCTTTACTGTCTGAGGTCAGTGGGCTTCAATAAAAAAGAACAAACTTTGCCATTTGCAGCTACCTGGATGGTCTTGGAGGCATTATGCTAAGTGAAATAAATCAGAGAAAGACAAATACTGTATGTTATCACTTAATGTAGAATATAAAAAGATACCACAAACTAGTGAATATAACAAAAAAGAAGCAAACTCACAGATACAGAGAACAAAGTAGTGGTTACCAGCTAAGAGAAAAGGTGGGGGAATGAGAGGTACAAAGCATTGGGTATAAGATAGGCTCAAAGATGGGTTGTACAACAGGGGGAATACAGCCAGTACTTTGTAATGATTGTAAATGGAATGTAACTTTTAAAATATATAAAAAATTAGTCAGTCAACAGACCTTAGACTTCCCTGGTGGCACAGTGGTAAAGAATCCACTTGCCAATGCAGAAGACACGGATTTGATCCCTGGATCTAGAAGATCCCCTGGAGAAGGAAATGGCAGAGGCCTGGTGGGATACAGTCCATGGGGTCACAAAAGAGCTGGACATGACTTAGCCACTGAACAATAACAACAATGGACCTTAAAAGCAAAGGGAATCCTAACACATGCCATAATATGGAGGACATTTTGCTAGTGAAATAAGCCAGACACAAAATGACAAATACTTTATGATCCTACTTATATGAAGTACCTAGACTGGGCAAATTTATAGACAGAAAAGAGAACTGAGGTTGCCAGGGGCTGGGGAGAGGAAGTGATTGCTTAACAGGTACAGAGTTTTAGTTTTGCAAGAGGCATAGGGTTCTGTGAATGGATGGTGGTAAAGGCAGCACAACAGTGTGAATGTACTTAGTAACACCACACTACGCATTTAAATATGGTTACGACAAATTTGTGTATGTTGTCAGTTATTTGCTTAAAGTCAGTAGGATTTCTTTTTTGGGTATGTACCAGTTTTACAGTGGATTCTCATCCTATTCATTTCCTGAATGTGCGTACCATTGTTTATTGAGCACTTACTGTGTGTCAGGCACTGTTCTAAGTGCTTTACTGTTCGTATTACCTCATTTGACCATCAAAGCATTTCTATTACTATCCCTATTTTACTGCCCAGAAGCCTAAGGCCCAGTACTTTCTCAGTTACTTGTAGCAGAGCTGGGTTTTTTGAAGCCTGGTACTCCAGAGAACTCACTAGCAGCCCCTGGCTACAGTGAGTACCAGTTATTGGTCACAGTGCCCTTTCCTTCTCTTTCATTGATCAAATCCCTCATTGATCTCCTGATAGAAAACATTTGTATGTATTTTGCTCACAAGCTTGGTAGGCTGTCTTAATACTTTGGAGGTGAGGTTGATACTTTAAGAATTTATATTCCTGCAGAGTTGCCTCTGGGCTCTAGAACTGTGTGCATGGCCATCAGAGAAAGGCAGCTACCTTCAGTTGTGTGCTTTCTGGAAGCACCCAATCCATGCCCTAAATTGCAGTTCAGTTAAAAAAAAAAAACGATGGGCTCAGTAGCCAGATGAAGCACAGGAACACCAAAGATAGCAAATTTTAATTTCACCTAGGATAGTAAAGCAACAGTCCTGATTTACAATGTCACAAATGATAAAATTAAAAAAAAAAAAGGCAGGGGGATATATAGAATTCTGTAATTAATAATGGTTTGGGGGTTCCTGGTAATGGTAGACATATGGTCTGGGTCCTGATATGGAAACATTTGACCTGTTGAATGTAACTGGATTGTTTCTATCCTCCAAACCCTCCTAAAATAAATGAATTTTGAATATCTTTGACCATGAACCACAATAAGAAATTCATTTTTAAAAATCTGTCCAATTCTCTCTCTTTTACATTCACAGGGGTCATACAAACAGGTTGCAACACGATTTTAAAACATTACTTTAAATTATGTTACTGTTCTAGTCAGGGTTCTCTAGAAGAACAGAACCAATAGGAGAGAAAAAGAGAGAAGATATTCATTAAAAGAATTGGCCCCTGAGGTTATGGAAGCTGTGAATCTGCCATCTGTTAAGTTGGAGAACCAGGAAAGCCAGTGGTACAATTCATTTTGAGTCCAAAGGCCTGAGAACCAAGGGGCTACTTGTGTGAGAACCAGGAGCTTGACATCCCAACTCAAGAAGAGAGGAAAGCTCACCCTTCCTCCTTTGTGGGCCTCCCTTCCATGGGTTGGATGATGCCCACCTGCACTGGGCATTGGTGATGGTGAACTTTACTTAGTCTACTGAGTCAGATGCTTATCTTCAGAAGCACCGTCACAGACACACCCAGAAATGCTTTATCAGCTATCTGAGCATTCCTTAGCTCAGTTGACACCTGAAATGAACCATCACAGCTATAGCATTTTTCAGTTTGATTATTAACAACTTCAGCTTATGGAAAGTCATTAACCCCAAAACCATATTCATGAAAAATGGTGAAACAAGACGGCTCAATAACGTTAGGACCTTTCTTTACACTTTTGGCAATGATAAATCATAATCTGTGCCTTAAATGCAGTTTTTCTTGTTTAGTCACTACATCATGTCCAACTCTTTCTGCAAATCCCTGGACTGTAGCCCACCAGGCTCCTCTGTCTGTGGGATTTCCCAGGCAAGAATACTAGAGTGGGTTGCCATATCCTTATCTAGGGGAAATTCCCAATTCAGGGATGAACCCAGGGATGGAACTCATCTCTTGCATTGATAGGCAGATCCTTTACCACTGAGCCAACAGGGAAGCCCTACATGCAGTTACAAAGTTCCAAATCAGTAAGATTCAAAGCTCTTCAGAGAATTTCCTGCATAATTCTTTTGTCATGCCCTTCTCTGCTGGCCCTTTCCTGCCTCTTGTTTCCATCTCCCCTCTCAGGATCTCCATGGTATCGCCCACATCCTGTGGCATCGCCCACATCCTGTGGCATCCCTCATTCTCCTCCCTGTCCCACCCCACCCCAAAGCCTAGAGAGGTTTAACAAAAAGTGCACCAAGCTTGGAGACAGAGGATCCTGAAATGGAATCCCTGTCTGCCTCTTACTGTATGACACTGGGCAAACTACTGCCCTCTCTGAGCATCAGTTTCCTCACACATAAAACCAGGATAAAAGCACAGGTCTCTCAAGGTGGTTGCCTGGACTGAAAGAGATAAGCTGAGATAACACAGTATCCTATTCCACTCAGTGCTTGGCCCTAAGAACCTTGTTCCTTTCCCTTTTTTGCCTGGAAAGAAGGGCCCTACCCTAGGTCACTAAAGAGCTGGGGGATTATCACTCCTGCTATTATGCATCCTTGAAAATCAGATAGCAGGACAGATTCTAAAAGGGTGATCTGGGGAACTCTAGTCCAGCCATGGCCTGTGTGGGGGTCCCAAGAAATACATCTGGGGGCCCAAGAATACTCTGGGGCCCAGGAAAATGTCACTATGGGTTTCTTGGAGGCAGGAGAAATGGATCTTGCAAAAGGCAGGAGCCATAGATCATGAATACCCTCCCATTCATAAGCTGTTTCATACTCAAGAAAAAATGTCACTGGTACACATATCTTTTTGGAAGTGAAGGGGCTTCCCTGGTAGCCCAGTGGTTAAGAATCCACCTTGCAATGCCAGGGACACCAGATGGGACACTGTTTGATCCCTGGTCTGGGAAGATCCCACATGCTGCAGAGCAACAAAGTCCCTGCACCGCAACTACTGAGCCTGCGCTCTAGAGCCCAGGAACTGCAACTACGGAGACCCTTGCACCTAGACTCTGTGCTTGGCAACCAGAGAAGCCACTGCAACGAGAAGCCTGCGCACCACATCTAGAGAGTAGCCCCTTCTCATTGCAACTTGAGAAAGCCCTCACAGCAACAAAGACCCACCACAGTCAAAAAATTAACTAAGTAAATCTTTTTGGAAGTGAAAATGCAATTTGGTGTGGGAGTAATACTATGAAAACAAATCATGAGCAACTTACAGTGGTTATTTTGGATGGCTAAATCCCCTGAATTCCCTCATTTAGATAATATAACAAGAAAAATGTGGCTTACCGGCAAGAGGTTAATGGAATTATGTCTCAAATATGCTCGAGTGTCATACCATCTCACCCTATGAATGTGAAGTTGTGTGTTGAGAAGACCTCGAGAAACACATATAGAAATTAGGAAGTCAATTAGATATTAACTGAATTCTTTTGAGGAATGTGATCTGCCCTAGCATTCTTTTTGAACTGGGAACTTCCACTTTCCTTTCACATCATCTATTTTATTAGCGATGGCTGAGGTCTCTCAATCTGTGAATAAGGTTTAGTGAGAATTGATGAGCCCTAGCTAAGTAAGAATCCTAATGGCAGTGGATTGCTGTTCTGTGGTAGAAGTCAATCTCAAATATCTTTAAATCCACCAGTTCTCTGTCGACCGAGGGACTCTTTAGGACCTCTTCTATGTGTCTTTCTTCATTTGAAATCTTTTGTTTGAAATCAGGGCTATTTTAGAAAGATAAAAAAATTGAAATACAAGACATTCATTTATGAGGCGAGTAAAAGAAAAAGAGAAGGGATTTTTCTTTCTAGATTTCGCTTTTTACAGTAAGGAACAATCAGACCATTGGGTAAACAAGCTTGGCTACCCAGATCAGGCTTTAAAAAAACACAAAACAGAAAAACAAAATCCTCATGATTTACAAAGGGTAGTATGTTTAGCATTGCTGTGTACATAGACCAATTCTCACAGCTTTTACATCACTGCCGCTCCCTTCCCCCAGTGCAGCCATTTAAGGAGGAATTCTAGTTAGGAAGATAGAACAAAGCTTATCTTTACACTGTGAACAGGTCCCAGCAGTGGAGGAGGGGAGAAGAGGAAGGGATAATGAACAAAGAGAAGGTGGTACTTAGTTCTTAAATTTTACTTAGTAAAAATTTTTTCAGTGTCAAGTGGGAGGCATATCTAGAATTTGCAGTCTGTCAACTCGTATCCAATGTCTTCAGACAAATCCCTGGAAACACAGCCCTCTTTTTCAATAAACATGTTCACATAATAATAGATTAGCAGACATTAGGACCAGCATGGACTAGAAGATTCACAGTTACATTGGGCTAAAATTAGGAATTTTTTTCTAGGAATGAATGAAGTATTCTCATTTCCAACATCCTTTTAGGTTGAGTATGGAAAAAAACATGGGTTGGGGGAAAGGCCAGGGTGTGAGTGTTGGTTGTGGATGGAAGACATTAATGATGGGAATTTTTTATTTCCAGTGTGAAAAAGAGCCTAAGATGTTCCTTCTGTGAACCCTATCATTCACATTCTTAAAAAGTATTTTGAAAGGATTCTGCATAGTTCTACAATTTCATCAGATACCCAGGAGGAATCTCAAGCTGGATTTTGTTTCACTGGGTTTAGCTCAGTGATCTGTACAGTTTTTCTCTATGTAAAAGGAATCAGTAGGGAAACAGCTTCTTCAAATATTAGCTTTAGAAACCAGAAAAGTACAATTCCTTTGCAACCCAGCAAGCCTTTAAAGCAAATGGAATTTCTTTGGTGAAGTGGGTTTTCTCCAGCTATAACTCTTTTATAAGGATTAATGAATGCCCTACTCATGAAGCTCCAGTTATGGACCTTTTCATGATCCATCTAGATCCATCTAGATCCGTTCAACTGGGCTGTTATCCTCAGTAGGCGGACATTTTCTTCTGTCTTAACCATTAAGACTTAGCTACCCAGTGTTCCAATTTCAATTCCAATGGAGGATTAAATGAAAATTAAAGTTGTAAAGCATAATTCATTCCAGGTTATGAGCCAACATGTTAACTTGGATACACCAAAAACACAGCTTCTGTCCTAGGCTTTGAGGACATCAGGAGCTATATGAACATTAATTCCTCTCTCAGAGAGCATGCAGTATAGCTGGGAAATCTACCTTATACTTTGTTTTAATTTTATTGAAGTATAGTTGATTTTGGAGAAGGCAATGGTACCCCACTCCAGTACTCTTGCCTGGAAACTCCCATGAATGGAGGAACCTAGTAGGCTGCTGTCTATGAGGTTGCACAGAGTCGGACACAGCTGAAGCGACTTAGCAGCAGCAGCAGCAGCAACATAGTTGATTTACAATGTTGTGTTTAATTTCTGCTATACAGCAAAGTGACTCAGTTATACCTATATGTATTCTATTTTAATATTCTTTTCTATTATGATTTATCACAAGATATTGGATATAGTTTCCCATCCTATACCATATACCTTGTTATTTATCCAGTCTATTATAAAATAGTTTGCATCTGTTAATCCCAATTCTCCCCTCCTATTTCCCCCTGCCCCTTGGCAACCACAAGTCTGTTCTCTATGTCTGTGAGTTTGTTTTTGTTTTATAAGTATGTTCCTTTGTGTTGTATTTTATATTCTACATATAAATGATATATGGTATTTGTCTTTCTCTTTCTGACTTACTTCACTTAGCATGATAATCTCTAGGTCCATCCATGTTGCCATAAATGGCATTATTTCATTCTTACTAATGGCTGTATATATACATGCATATATATGTGTATATATTAATATATATCACATATTCTTTATTCATTCACCTGTTGATGGACATTTATGTTGTTTCCATGTCTTGGCTATTGTCAATATCACTGCTGTGAACATAGGCGTGCATGTATCTTTTTGAATTATAGTTTTGTCTGGGTATATGCCCAGGAATGGGATTATTGGATCTTATGGCAACTCTATTTTTACAAACTTATATTTTAAATGATGAGTACTAATAAAAAAGGGAAAGATATACCCAACTGAATGCAGAGTTGCACAGCAAGAAGAGATAAGAAGGCCTTCTTAAGTGAACAATGCAAAGAAGTAGAGGAAAACAATAGAATGGAAAGGACTAGAGATCTCTTCAAGAAAATTGGAAATGTCAAGGGAACATTTCATGCAAAGATGGGCATGATAAAGGACAGAAATGGTAAGGAACTAACAGGAGCAGAAGAGATTAAGAGGTAGCAAGAATACACAGAAGAACTATACAGAAAAGGTCTTAATGACCGGGATAACCAAGATAGTGTGGTCCTCACTTAGAACTAGGCATCTGGAATGTAAAGTCAAGTGGGCCTTAGGAATCATTACTATAAGCAAAGCTAGTGGATGTGATGGAATTCCAGCTGAGCTATTTAAAATCCTAAAAGATGATGCTGTGAAAGTGCTGCACTCAGTATGTCAGCAAATTTGGAAAACTCAGCAGTGGCCATAAGACTGGAAAAGCTCATTTTTCATTCCAATCCCGAAGAAGGACAGTGCCAAAGAATGTTCAAACTGTCATACAATTGGGTTCATTTCACATACCAGTAAAGTTATGCTCAAAATCCTTCAAGCTAGGCTTCAGCATTATGTTAGCCAAAAATTCCAGATGTACATGCTGGGTTTAGAAAAGGCACAGGACCAGAGGTCAAATTGCTGACTTTCATTGGATCATAGAGAAAGCAAGGGAATTCCAGAAAAACATCTACCTCTTCTTTATTGACTATGCAAAAGCCTTTGACTGTGTGGAGCACAACAAACTGTGAAAAATTCTTAGAGAGATAGGAATACCAGACTACCTTACTTGTCTCCTGAGAAACCTGTATGCAGGTCAAGAAGTAACAGTTAGAAACTTACATGGAACAATAGACTGGTTCAAAATTGGGAAAGGAATAAGACAAGGCCGTATATTGTCATCCTGTTTATTTAAGGTATATGCAGAGTACATCATGCAAAATACCAGCCTGGATGAATCACAAGCTGCAATCAAGACTGCTGGAAGAAATACCAACAACCTCAGATATGCAAATGATACCACTCTAATGGCAGAAAGTGAAGAGGAACTAAAGAGCCTCTTGATGAGGGTGAAAGGGGAGAGTGAAAGAGCTTGCTTAAAACTCAGCATTCAAAAAGCTAAGATCATGGCATCTGGTCCCATCACTTCATGAGAAATAGAAGGGGAAAAAGTGGAAACAGTGATAAAGATTTTCTTTTCTTGGGCTCCAAGATCACTGCATATGGTGACTGCAGCCATGAAATTAGAAGACTCTTCCTGCTTGGAAGGAAAGCTTTGACAAATCTAGACAGTGTATTAAAAAGCAGAGACAACACTTTGTTGAGAAAGGTCCATATAGTCAAACCTATGGTTTTCCTAGTTGTCATGTATGGATGTGAGAGTTGGACCATAAAGAACGCTGAGCACCGAAGAATTGATGCTTTCAAGCTGTATATTGAAGACAGAAGGAGAAGAGGGTGGCAGAGGATGAATGGTTAGATAACATCACTGACTCAAGGACATGAGTTTGAGCAAACTCTGGGAGATGGTGAAAGACAGGGAAGCCTGGTGTGCTGCAGTCCATGGGGTCACAAAGAGTCTGACACAACTTAGTGACTGAACAACAACAAATAATAAAAAACTAAAAAACAACTTTAAAACAGTACATGCTAAGGATCAAATGATTATTACACTCAGTGAGCCCTGTAGGGATTAGTGGAGCCATGTACCTGGAGATAGTACCATGATGACCTTCAATACTTTTCCAAGGGACTCATTCTTCCAGGTGCCACTGAGGCTTGATTCTATTTCGTGCTAGGACACAACCAAATACAGACATATTTCATTCTCTCATATACATAAAAACTAATATTACCAGCAAAAAATGATTCACAGATCTTCAGTCTAAAGTAAAACCATTGAGTACAGTTTCATGAAAAATCATCTAGCAATTGAGCTAGACCTGGGCAACTGTCTTTGAGTTTTGCCAATAATATTTATTTTCTATCTCTTAATTTCTTCCAAACACTTATAGCACCAAAGGTATAAAAACTTATAGGTAGGATGAAGATTTAAGTTTAAAATTTAGCTTAATTTGCAGACCATTAGCTTAATTTGGTCTGTAGCTGGTGAAAGAATGGGCACAGGGAAGGCTGTCATTGTTCAATTTTAGCAACAAGTTACTTTGGCCCAGCCCCTGAAATACTTGCATCCCCTAAAGCATATTTTGGGAATCATTGAAAACTGTAGGAATGATCAAAAGGGGATCTTCAGGTTCCATGGCATGTTGAAGGAAGATACCTTTTGGCAGCTTTATAGTCATACTTATCATTATCTTCATTTTCTAGCCATTATTCCTGCATTCACTGGTCTAAATACTTCATGTATGAATTCATTTATTCTTCACAATGATTCTAAAGTCAGTACTGTTATCATCTCCTGTGCTGGTTAATTTTGTGTGTCATCTTGAATAGGCTATGGGATGCTCAGATGTTAAAACATTATTTCTGCTGTATCTGGGGGGGTTTCTGCAAAAGGTTAGCATTTGAATCAGTAGACGAAGTAAAGATAGATTTTACCAATATAGATGGGCATCATCCAGTGAATAGAACAACATGGAAGGGCAAATTTGCTTTTTGCTTGAGCTGAGACAAACATCTTAAACAGTCCAACATCATGCTCCTGGTTCTCGGGCCTTAGGATTTGGATTGAATTACACACTGGCTTCCCAGGTTCTACAGCTTGCAGACTGCAGATCATGTGGCTTCTCATCCTCCACAGTCATGGGAAACAGTTCCTTTGATAAATTTCCTCTCCTCTCTCTCTCTCTCTCTCTCTGTATGTGTATATGTATATATTATATATACACACACACATATATACACATCCTATTGGCTCTGTTTATTTCTAGAGAACTCTGACTAGAAGACATCTATTTCACACATGGGAATATGAGGTACAGAAAGTTGCTTTGTTGTTGTTCAGTCACTCAGTTGTGTCCAACTCTTTGCGACCACATGGACTGCAGCATGCCAGGCTTCCCTGTCCTTCACCATCTCCCAGAGCTTGCTCAAACTCATGTCTATTGAGTTGATGATGCCATCCAACCATCTTGTCCTCTGTCATCCCCTGCTCCTCTGACTTCAATCTTTCCCAGCATCAGGGTCTTTCCTAATGAGTCAGCTCTTCACATCAGGTGGCCAAAGTATTGGAGCTTTAGCTTCAGTATCAGTCCTTCTAATGAATATTCAGGATTGATTTCCTTTAGGATTGACTGGTTTGATCTCCTTTCATTCCAAGGGACTCTCAAGAGTCTTCTCCAGAACCACAGCTCTTCGGTGTTCAGCCTTCTTTATGGTCCAACTCTCACATCCATACAAGACTACAGGAAAAACCATAGCTTTGACTATATGGACCTTTGTTGGCAAAGTAACGTCTCTGCTTTTTAATACATTGTCTATATTCATCAGAGAGTTGCTGGCTTTCCTCAAATCTCACTAGCTAGTGGGTGGCAGAGATACTCTGTAGTCGGCATTCCTCAACCTGGGTGCCTGCCACCTCTCAGGTGGGTTACTGACTACCACTTTGAGCCAAAGCTTAACCTCTGGGTTTAAATGAAGGAGCTGGACCTAGAGAAGTCAGTTTGGAGATGGTCAGAGTTCCTGTCACCACAGAGTATGAGAAAAGTCTTAGAAGAAGAGTGCTCTCTTGAACTCACAGATAGTAGTAACAACACAGAAATGGCATGTTTTTGAACTGCTGTAAGATTTGTCAAGACAAATCACACCCACTTTGATTCTTCCCTGGCATCTTTTTTCTTATAGTCCTTAAGGAAATTGAAACAGCCTGTAGCAAGAGTTGTTCTTTCTCAGGGCTTCTTGGTCTCCTGTAGAGTTAGCTTGAGTGGGCACATGTGGGCTTCACCACAGGGAAGGGCTGGATAGTGTGCCTGCTGGCATTCTAGGAGACAGGATTACCCCCAGCCCTCTGTCTCATCACAGATGGTAATTCTGGGGGACTCCCTTCTGCCCTTGTACTTCTGCCCCCTTTCTACCCCTTTCTTGGCCACCTCCCTCACTGTCTTCCATTCCCCCCAATATGATAATCTGGGACACATTTATTTAAGGGTGCTGTTACTGTTCATTTCAGTTAAGAAACTTTGTTTAATCTTTCTCTTTTTTGCTTCCTGCTATTATGAAGGGCCAGGCTGGCCTTCCCAGTGCCTTCTGAGGATGTTTAGACTAAGGAAACAAAGCTAAGTAAGGAGATTTGTTTGGGAGTCCTGGTCTTGGCCCCATCTTTCTCTCCAAATGAACCAGAGACACACTGGTTTGGAAAGGGGCAGGGGTGGGAGCTGGATATGGCACTTGCCCAGCTGGTTCTGTTTCCCTATTTGACTGTTGTTCAGTGTGTGTCTGTTCTCCCTTCTGGCAAAGATCCCTGGAGGAATAGAGAGGGCAGTGACAGGAGCTGTACCTCAGAACCCCTTCCTGAAGTTCTGATATCAAGAGGACACTGTTAGGTAATACTAAGGCTTTAATATTAGCCACTGACACCGTCTGGGGGAAGAGAGGCAATGGTATGTATCCCAACAGAGCCCACAAATGGACTGGTTGTACCTTTGTCAATATTGAATCAAGAGCCATAAAATATTTCATCTTCTCTAATCCAATAACCCCACTGCTGGGCCTATGGCCAAGGAAAGAGTTAAAAGTAAGACAAGATAATTATAAGTATACCTAGTGCCCAGGTCTTAGTTTCTAAATACTATTATCCACAGACAGGTACCAGAACTCCTGGGAAAAATCTCTTGTTCAGATTTTGGGCAGGGAAACCTCTCACTTTCACCATCAGTAAGTAAAATGGTGCTCAAAGGATGAAAAGTTTTGATTGAAGAGGCAATGAATTCTCCTTTGGCTTGAGTTTGGGGCACCTGGGAGATGCACAGCTGGAGATGTTCATTGGAGGCTCCACAGACATGGTTGTGGAGACAGATCTGTGTAGACATACAGGTATAAATATAGACACGTGCAAATGGATAAGAGGGCTGAATTGGTCCTACACCACTTGGCAGAAAAATTCTTTCAGATGCTCGGTGAACATGCATGTTTCTGGGACCTAGCTCAGGGAGCAGGACAACTGCACGTTAAGATATTCTCTAAATTACCCTTTTTGCACATATCAGTGTAAGAAATATTTGTTTTAAAGATTGCGAAAAATGCTAGAAGCCATTATAAGACTGAGAATATAGAGAAGTAATAGGTATCTCTGGATAACGCAGTGCACAGAACCAAGAAACAGAATGTTTTATTGCAGATCCCTGTGTCATGTTGCTGAGGGGGCAAGAGAGTTACTACAGCATAAATGTAAAAACAGAAGAAAATAGAGGTAAAATTTTACCTGATCACAAGATAGAGGACTTTGTAAGCATAAAAGCAACGGAAAAAAAACAAAATATTGCCACATTTGAATGTTATATACTTCAGCAGGCAAAAGAGGTCATAAGAAAACATTAATATAAGAAATGTGGAGGGACTTCCTTCATGGTCCAGTGGTTAAGACTTTGCCTTCCAGTGCAGGGAGTGAGGGTTTGATCCCTGAACTGGGAGTTAAGATTCCGTGTGCCATGTGGCCAAAACACTAAAACATAAAACAGAAGCGATATTGTAGCAAATTCAATGATGACTTTTAAAAAACAGTCCACATCAAAAAAAAAATCTTAAAAAAAAATGGGGTAATCCTGTGGCACAGATGATTAAGTTATGTTATTAATATATAAACTTTATATAATCCATTCAGGAAACTATGACCATCTTAGTAGAGAAATGAGCAAACACATGAGCAGACAATTCCCAAAGGAAATGCAATTATCAATTTATATGAAAATATGAATATGAAATACATATTAAGCAAAAATTAAATGCCTTTTTTTCAGATTCCCTGTATAAGTGAGATCATGTAGCATTTGTCTTTCTCTGTCTGAGTTGTTTCACTTAATATACTGCTTGAAATGCCATTTTTAACTCCTTAAATTGGCAAGAAAAAACTAATGCTTTCGTATAGAGAGGGAAATAAGAAAAGTCTTCCACTGTTAGTATAATATATTTGGGCAATTTTTCTGAAAGTCATTTGGAAGTATAGATCAAAAGTTTGAAAATATTCTTACCCTTCAAAAACTATTCTGCTTCTAGGAACTCATCTTTTCAAAATGATGTAAAATGATGTCCCTTTTAGTATTTTTGGTAATATCAACAAACTGGATGTCCAACAACAGAATTTTGGACCAATATATTATGGAAGTCATATAATGCTGTGTTTTTGAAAACCTTTGCAAAGCATGCTTTAGTAAAAGGATTCCACATTTGGATGCCAGACAGTAATAGAAGTGAGTGAGGTAGTCTGGATATAAAATGAAGACATGGAGAAGAGAACTATTTCATGTTCCTAATTTTTTAAAGAGTATAAGTGAAATTATAAACAGCAACTGACAGTCTAAGTTGGAGAACCACAGGGCACAGTGAGAACTGCAGTAAAGTGGAAGCACAGTCCTATCACACAGGATTAGCCGAGCTCCACATGTCTGAACACCCTGTGAGCCCATCAGATGTATGTATTGGCCACCAATTTACAACCTTTCCTTTCAAGTTTTTGTTGGCAACAAAATGTTTATAATTGTTACATGAAAAAAGTAGGTTCTGCAGTAGTAAATATATAGTAATAAATGTGTAATCATAAATGTAGTATATCATAGTATAATATTGAGTTAGATAATATTTGTGTATATGTGTATGTGTCTACATCTTAATATATGCACAGAACAAAGCCTAGAAGGAAACAAGCCAAAATGTGACTTTGTGTAGGTCTTATAATCACAAGCTGCTTTAATTTTTTTCTTTATTATCTCTGCATTTTTAATATTTTCCATAACAAATGCATAGATATTGCTGTTGTTGTGCAGTTGCTCAGTCGTGTCTGACTCTTTGCGACCCCGTGGACTGCAGCACACCAGACTCCTGTGTCCTTCACTATCTCCTGGAGTTTGCTCAAATTTATGCCCATTGAGTCAGTAATGCTATCTAACCATCTCATCCTCTGCTGCCCTCTTCTCCTTTTTCTTTCAGTCTGTCCCAGCATCAGAATCTTTTTCAATGAGTACGTATTACTTTTAAAAACAACTATACCTACAAAAGTTTATTTTGAAAACGCCTAGTTTTTTGACACTCAGGAAGGATGTTCCTGAAAAGCACAGATGGACTCCTCCTCTAACAGTCGTATTGTCAGCTCTTGACCTAAAACTGGGTCTGGTAGGCTGGTTGTTGCTGTTGTTGTTTTTAAAATATTCACTGACTTTTGGCAACCTTGTGTTCGTTCATTACCATTGCCAAGAAATTTATGGAAGTGTGAGCTAGTGAGAGTTTACTTGTTCTAACTTTTGAAAAAATTCTGTTTCTTCATAGATAGAGATGTACACTTTACAAAGATAACTATACAAATACATACTATCTACGCCAAACCTAAATAGGTATAGATAGATACATACTGTCTACGCCAAGCACTATTAAACAGCATGAATCCATGCACTGCAATTCAGTTGTTCAAAGGTCCTTATGAAACCAGTTGAAAAACTTGCTGTCCATTTGTGTACATGGGCAGTCTGGAGCATCCTTAAGCTGTGTGTTTTCCCCTCGGCTGGGGAACGCTGGAAGTCAGACCACCAAATCTCGAGAATGCGAATCGAGAGGTGCAAACCTGCGAGCTCCTTTGTGTCGTTCACAGACTCCCAGAACAAAATGGATTGCTTCACAATTGTCAAGGGGAAAAAAAGAATAGAAAAGAAGAAAAGAATGTGTTGGCTTTGTCTGCCATTGGTTTGAGTAGAGGGAGATTTTTTTTTTTTCTTTTTTGGATGATAAGTGGGATCTTAATGGGCATTCCCAGTCAGCCGAGGCAGCCTCTGAAAGCTCCTCTTGTGAGAGGAATCCGAGATAGAAGGATCCATTGTTTCACCACTCTGAAGTTATCACTCTTCCCTTTATTCTTTCTTTTGGACCTTTTAGTGTTTGCTTTATCAGAATATTTTAATCCCTACTATGGAGACTGGTGTAATTTATCTCATTAAGCCTCTCCTGTTTTCTTCTGTTTACATGACTAATATTATTATGTTTTATGGGGCTTATACCAACAAGCTGCTCCTTTGTCCCATTGTTTCAGCTCTAGGCCAAAAATCAACAAACGAAGTTTTATCTTCCCAATCTTAGACCTCACCTACTTGTCATTCAGTTTGTACAGGTTGCATGAAGAGCATGTTCCTTTGAAAACAAAGCAAGGATTCATTTTTATGACCTAAAACCAAACAATTACCTTTCTCAAAAGGTTCGGGTCATCTCTTTTTATGAGTGTAGAGTGGCAGACTCACATTATGAGGGGGGGAAAAATAAGCAGATACTTCCTTGTCGATTGAAAGCCTAAATTCCCCTAGCAATAATGCTCTGCTTCATAACTTGTCTATCATTCATAGAGTATAGAACATCCTTGAAGCAGAGAACCTGAGCCCTGGAAGGTAGCTGGTGAGGTTATCTCATCCAAACCCCAGCCCTTCAGCAAGATTACACCCAAGCCAGACTGAGCCAGGCTGGAGGAGAATCAGCCTTGTTTTAAAGGCATATGAAGGAGAACCTTCGTTCAACCAGTCGCATATTTGAAATCCTCTGTCAGAACGTTCCTTCTCTAAAAAAACAGTCTAATAAAAGCTTTAATTGTCATTTCCTCAGTTCCTCTTTTTCTTTCCCAGATTGAAAACAACTGAGTACCATCCTCAGGGAATCAGCAGCAGTTTCATGAACAGCAACTTCCTCCAAGGCAGTGATTCGCCCATGTTAGTGCACATTAGAACTGCCTGGAAGCATCTTAAAAACTCAGATCGCTGGACTTCTGATTCGTGAGAAGGAGGAAAGTTGGAGAATTTGCATGTCTAGCAGGTTCCCAGGTGATGCTGATGCTGTCAGACCAGGAATCCCACTTTGAGAACTGCTGACTGTAGGAACTTGAAAGGAGAAATATGAGGATAATTAAGAAGCAGAAACAAGTGGAGTAACAGCAAGTTAAACAAGTTAACCTCTACATGGAAAATGCTACATGCCTACCAGATAACTTCTTTGCTGTTAGGCAGAGTCCAGTGGGGAAGGCTGACCATGAGCAGTAGTTCAGGATGTTAGCCATTAACACAGGGACCTGCGGGAGCAAACTGAGGAGCACAGTGTTCTGGCTAGGTGGGGAAGAGGCTAGGAAGGCTTCCTGCAGAAAGGGAGGCCTGAGGAGTAACTGCTGGGTTGACTCTTGAAAAAGGGCAGGTATCCAGACAAAGGAGGGCTTTCCAGCAGAAGGAATTACAGAAGAGTTGTGGAGTTTTCATGGAAACTTTCAAGTCGTCCAGTTTTCTCTGAGGGAGAGAGGCCAAGAAGGTGGTGATGCCAACCGCAGAGGTAGGCAGGGGCTAGATGAAGAAGGAACGTCAGAGCTGGTTTAAGGAGTCTGGCGATATCCTAAAGACCATTATTTGACATGGACTATAAAGAATAATTTAATAAGGCTCCATGAACCTCGGAGATGAGAAGAGAGTACAGAACACAGCTATCCCCAATCCTTGTACTTCTTTCTCTGTAGTTTGCAGCTGATGTCGAGGCCTTGCTAACTTTCTAGCCTAAATGTGAACAAAATTCCCTTTCCTTTTAGTTTAGTCGAGAGCATTTGGAGTTTCATAAAGGGAAATTTGTAAAGATACTAGGCAAACATAAAACCAAAGTGAATAGAATACAGAATTTGGGTCTAGAGATAAGCAGACTCCTCTAGCTTGTCTTTCACTAGCTGTACAGTGTACTGCACATTACTTAACTTCCTGTGCCATAGTTTCTGTGTTTAAATAGAGACTAATTCCCTAACAAGATCCATAGATCTTAGTAGTCTGGCCCCTACCTGCCTTTTTCAGTTTCATCTTGTGTCCACTGATCTTATTCCTTCTGCTCCAACTGCATAAATCTGCTTCAATCTTGTGTTTTTCATGCTCCCTCTACCATAAGGCTTTTGCACATGCTCTGTCTTCTATCTGGAATAGTCCTGTCTGCCTCTTCAGTAATTCCTAGATCTAGATGTAAGGTCCACCCCCTCTAGGAAATTCTTGATTTCTCTGAATAAGTAAAAATCCCTCCTGTTTATAGTTTTGTTTTTTTTTTTTTTTACTATGAGGAACTTATATGATAACACCTAATATTGTTATTTGTATCACTCTTTGCTTAATGTTTCTCTTCTCCTAAGCCAGGGGTCAGCAAACTATCTCCAGCTTTGGCCTGTAGTCTGTTTTTGTAAATAAAATTTTATCGAGAGACTTCCCTGGTGGTCCAGTGGCTAAGACTCTGCGCTTCCAGGGCAGGGGGCCTAGGTTCAACCCTTGGTGGGGGAACCTAGATCCTGCATGCCACAATTAATTTACATGCCGAAAAACTAAAAAAAAATCCCTCATGCTGCAATGAAGATCGAAGATCCTGCATGCCTCAACTAAGACCCTGTACAGCCAAAGAAAGAAAGAAATATGCACATTTTTAAGTTTTATTGAAGCACAATCATGCCCACTTATTTACATATTATCTGTGGCCACTTCTGTGCTATAGTAGCAGAGTTGACTTGCAGCAGACTTTATGGCTCAAAATGCTTAATTACTCTGGTCCTTCATAGAAAAAATTCACCAATTCCTGTACTTAACTAGAGTCTCCATGAGAACAGATACAAGACCTGTTTTTGGTTAGTTACATATCTTCAGCATCTAGCCCAATGTCTGTTATATGAAAGATGCACAATCAATCAATAATAATAAAGGCAGACTTCTCTGGTGGTCCAGTAGTTAAGAATCTGCCTGCCAATGCAGGGGCACACAGGTTCAATTCTTGAGGCGGAAGATTCTACATGCCACAGAGCAACTTATCCTGTGTGCCACAACTATTGAAGCCTTCACACCGAGAGGCTGTGCTCTGCAACAAGAGAAGCCGCTGAATGAGAAGAACCACAACTAGAGAAAGCCCGTGTGCAGTGGTGAAGACCTAGCACAGCCAAAAAATAAAATAATAATAAATGCAAGGAGATTCTTTTTTAATGTCTTTTTTACTAGAGTGTTGGAAGGGTTAAATAGGATAATATATATAAGGAACCCAGCAATACTGCCTGAAACATACCAGATTGTTAATGAATTCTCAATCTTTCCTTAGAGCGTGCTAGTCTTCTCTAGGGGTCTGGATGTAAGCTGCCCACTGGCCCTGGGCTAAGTTACATTCCTGTCCTTCACCAGTTCTACTGTCTCTTGCCCTCTGGCTTTTGCCTCATGTACTTCTATTTCTGGCTCCAGGATTCTTTCCTTGGCCTCAGATTCTTAGGAATGTCTTCACTCTTCCTAGAGATTTTTCTTCTAGGATGTTCCATCTTTTTGAAGCATGTTATTCTCAAACCTTGTAGCCTTAGGGTGACCCTCCTTTAATCTGTCCCCAGGGCTTAGCTTCACCAGGGTCATCTATGTGATGGCAGTTTCATCTTATTTTATGGCCTCCTCCTTCAGGGATAGCAGACAACTTCTCTTGTGCTTTGGCAGGAGAAGCTGTAGGACTGGAGGAGAGCTCCTCATGAGAGCAATGAATGGAGGCTTGGGAACTGAACCCATGTGATTCTGAGGCCGGAGGGATCAAAGCCCAGCCTGGAGGCTGTTCAGCCTAGACACAGACCCAGCTGGTGAAGAGCCAAAAAGGAGGAGGATTAGTAAAACTGGAGATCACCAAACTGTCACCTATGAGTCAAATCCAGCCTGTGTCCGGTTCTTCTGTGAGACGAAGAATGGGTTTTGCCTTTTTAAATGGTTGGGGCGGGGGGAAATATCAAAAGAATATTTTGTGACGCATAAAAATATATGAAACTCAAATTTCAGTGTCCATAAATAAATTCTTACTGGAACACAGCTATGCTGTGTTTTATTTACGTCTATGGCTACTTTCACGTCACAGCAGCAGAGTAGGTGGCATCAGAGACCGTAAAGCCAAGGATGTTTACTGATTGGCCCTTTAGAGAAATTAGCCTGAGCTGTGGACAGTGAATTTACCCTGAGCTCATCAAAGCCTCTTCTGTGTTCAGTGTTGCAGGGCCTCTACAAACTCCACCGGATCCCAGCCCAGGGTACAGCCCAAGGTGTGACAGGGAGAGAATGGGTTAATTAGATGGATTCATTAGAGAAATCATTCCTGAAGCAGGTGGGATGGGATAGGAGATGAGAGAACACAACAGTCTGGTTCGAAGGCTGGTTTCACCACATAGCACAGTAGGAGCTTGAGCCAATGTCTTACCTTCTCTAAGCAGCCATCCCCATATTTTAAAATGTGAATAATTATACTCTCAAATACACAGTGATGTGATAAAGACCTAATGAGCTAATGCCTGCAACAATGGCTGGTATGCAGTAGACACTATAAATACTCACTACTTCTTACCATGATATTAAAAGACTCTTGCTCCTTGAAAGAAAAGCTATAACCAACCTAGACAGCATATTAAAAAGCAGAGACATTACTTTGCCAACAAAGGTCCGTATAGCCAAAGCTATGTTTTTTCCAGTAGTCATGTATGGATGTGAGAGTTGGACCATAAAGAAGGCTGAGCACCAAAGAATGAATGCTTTTGAGCTGTGGTGTTGGAGAAGACTCTTGAGAGTCCCTTGAACTGCAAGGAGATCCAACCAGTCCATCCTAAAGGAAGTCAGTCCTGAATATTCATTGGAAGGACTGATGCTGAAGCTGAAACTCCAATACTTTGGCCACCTGATGCGAAGAGCTGACTCATTAGAAAACATCTTAATCCTGGGAAAGATTGAAGGCAGGAGGAGAAGGGGATGACAGAGGATGAGATGGTTGGTTGGCATCACTGACTCAATGGATATGAGTTTGAACAAGCTCCAGGAGATGGTGAAAGACAGGGAAGCCTGGCCTGCTGCAGTCCATGGGGTCACAAAGAGCTGGACATGACTGAGCAGCTGAACAGCAACAACAGCTCTTACTGTGAGCTTCCTTGGTGGCTCAGTGATAAAGTATCTGCTTGCCAATGCAGAAAATGTGGGTTCAGTCCCTGGGTCAAGAAGATCCCCTAGAGGAGGGGAAGAATGCCTGCTCTAGTATTCTTATCTGGGAAATCCCATGGACAGAGGAGCCTGGTGGGCTACCATCCATGAGGTCACAAAAGAGTCAAACACAAGTGAGCAACTGAACAACAAAAATGACAATCTTACTACATGTGGATGGACTCTGTCAGTGGAAGAGTTGGCTTTGGTGAGGAGAAACCATATTGTTGCAGCCTGTAGAATAGTGTTAAAAAAAAAAAAGACATTAGAGACAAACAGCTGTGTTCAATTTTGTCTCTGCTAATATGTGTATTACTGCTGTGTGATACTAAGAAAGTTGATTAACTTCTCTAAGCCTCAGTTCCACCATCCGCGCCGCCTACCCCCACAACCTTTATGTAACTCAGATGTCAAGTGGGACCTTCCTACTCTTTGATTTAGGAAACATTTCCTTATGGAACCACCTGTCACCATCTCAGGTGAAACACATGGGGCTCATGTTTCACCCTGTGCCACCCAGCACATTCAGAAAATCCTTTCAGCAAGCACTTCATGAATTGAGGAAATTTATTTGAGATTTGAAGAGCTATACTTTAGAAAAGGGGGTCATTCTGTGCCCCACGGTGTTTTTCTAAACCTCTTCCTTTCACCTGCCTCCCTTCCTTCTGAGTGAAGAGTGCACAGTGCCCCTGCCCACCACCATTCTCCACCCATTTCTCTATACACCCCCTCCAGCCAAAAGAGGCTAGTCAAGGCCATTCCCTCACAAAGCTGGTTCTGTACCCAAGAGGAATTCTCCTACCAGCTGCTAAGAGGATAAATTTCCTCTATCCACTAACAAGCAAAATAGGGATAATTATGACTACCTCACAAACTGTTTGTGGGAATTAAATGAGGTAACGTGTCTGCCAGCTCCTGGAATGCAGAAGGCACCCCCTCCCCTCTTGATTCTTCCTCTGGGATTTGAAGGAACAAAAGAGAAGAGCTAAGAGATATTTTGAAGTGAGGGTGAGAGTTGATAAAGCAGCCAGAAAGGTCATCCCCTTGACCATCACACTCCAGTGAAATAGATTATTTGCCAAGAGAAACTGGGAGAGGTGGAGGGACTCGGGGCGGAAGCCAGACAAGTTTGGTTTATCTTGGAGTCCATCCAAAAGGGTTTAGTTACTAAAACAGCAGTTCCTCTACATAAATCCTTCAGGTTCTTGAAAAATATTATTAAATCACTCCTGCATCATAAATAATCCTAATTTTATTAATCTTGCCTCTGAGGCCAAGGCACAGCTCCTGCAAGAGTCTCTCCTGGGAATATAGCTGCGGGGGCCTGGTCCCCAGGCAGAGGGCAGTACCCACGCCCTGGCATTCACTGACGTTTTCTGAGCACTCGCAGAATAGGCTCTTAATAATCTTTCGTTAGGTGTAGGATTCAAAATGGGTGGTTTATTGGCAAGGTTCTGCCTGTAGAGGCATGGGAATTCTGTTACTCATCTGCTTGGATTTGTTTGATGTCCTATTTGCATTAGTATTCCTTTTCTTTCTTTCTTTTTAACCTCAGAAGTTTGGTGATTTTTTCCTTTCTTTTCTTTTTAACTTCTTCCGAAAGAGATGATAGATGGCTCTCTCTCATTTTGCTTTGGGCCAATGATGTTTCTATCCAATGTTGTGATAACTAATGGTCATGATTGGTCGATGCCAAGTTGTATCCTATACCTTAAGAGGCCCTTGCTATCCTTCCTAACTGTTCCTACCCACCTCTCTCTCTCTCTTCTTAACTGAGAGATTTCCTTCTTTTCAAAGCAAAACTAAGTTTAAGAGTTAGCAACACCTATCTCTTTATATGGTGGTCTATGGGGCTTACAAAAATAATATAGAATAGGAGTTTAGGAAACAAGGGTTCAGTTCCTGTTAGTTCTCCATGTGTCTTCTGAAAGAGTCTTTATTAAATTTTTTGGTTTCATGACTTACTGTTTTCCCCAAATATAAAAATAATTTGTATTTGTGTGTAAAACATGGAATACCCCAAAATATAAAAATATAAATAAAAACTATGTACTGAGTTCTTCCACCTCTGGAAACTCCAGTTAGCATCTTCATGCATTTCCCTAGACATTTGTTTCTGAGGAAATGCATGAATGTGCATACATAGTTACCAAATGTGATCCTATTGTGCACACAATTTTGAAGCCTGCATTTTTACTTAGTACTTATTTCATGAGCATTTCCTTGTCATAAAAATTCATCAAAAGCACCTCTCTTAATGGCTAGGTGGTACTTGAAGTATTTGCTATCCCTAACCTAATCATCCTCAGATCATCCTGCATGTAGCCTGTGTCCAGTTTTCCACCATATGAATAATGCTATAGTGAGTGTCTGTATTTGTGTATCTGAAAATTCCCATGGAAGTATTCTTAGGATTCCTGGCAAAATAGAATCCTGGAACCTCACGTTAATCTTCACTGACTTAAGTCAGCCCAAGGTGTTTCACCTTGGATCACATGACAATGTTTAGGAACTAAACTAGCAAAAGGACAAGTTGGTGTTTGCCTATTGGTGGTTTTATGGTATGTTGTGCCATAATTTGGAGATATTCCAAGGTAATAATAATAGTAACAGCTCATATTTATTAGGTGGTTAATATGTGCAAGACTGTTTTGTTTTACAGATATTAACTCATTTAATCTCACCACAAGTCTAGGAAGTACTTGTTATAGTGGTATTATTATTCCCATTTTATAGATGAGAAAGTTGAGGCAACAGAGGGGTCAAACTTCAAGATAAGTGACTGAGCCAGGATTCAAACCCTGGTGTTCATGTCCTTAAACACTTGATGACCCTGCCTGGAAGTAACCAAGTGGGAAGATTCCTCACCCCCGCACATGCCAAGGCTGCAGTGCAGCGGGAAGGGGATGGGGAATCTACTGCTCCCTACCAAACTGCAGCCCTCCTTCTCCCAGCTCTCCTTGTCCTTTTCCCTAGCTGTGCACCTGCCCAGGTGAGGACAGGAGGAAACCAAGCTGTGAAACACCCAATGGTGTGTCTGAAAGGGAAGGTGGTCTCAGGAAGCTGCTTATTCAGGAAGGGAGGGAGAAAATAAATGAAAAAACACTGCTTCAGTGTCCTGGTGTTTTTGTTTTGTTTTTGTTTTTGGCTTTGACAGTCATTAGAGCATTAGGCGTGCCTACATAGAAGCGGTGTTTCCCTTACTTTTTCACCAATTTCATTTCAGTGAGTTCCGAGTACAGCGCCAGAAGCAAACTGCAGAACAGGAGTTACTGGGGACGGCGATGACCATGAATCTCAAAAGAGGTAACTAATCATTTTTGGTCCTGTCCACTGCTCAGCGCCTTGGTTACAAATGACCCCCAGACAACTGTTCAGCATGGATGGTTCTAAAGCCACCTTGTTGTGGAGAGTGCTGCGTGGGACTGGAGTTCTGATGAATGGCCGTTTTCTTTTGTCCCACCTCCTTATGTTTCCTTAAAATAATACTGGTGTTACAAAAGACCGCACAGGGTGTTTCTATTCAGGTAACGTTGACTGCAGCCGCGGTGGAAGAAAACACAACCCAACCACTGCCGCAGAACACAAACACAGAGCAAATCGGTCCTGCTTCACCTCCCCGCCTGGCCAGGCTCCACCAAGGAAACCCAGCCAGGGGAGTTCCCTAGGTTCACCCTGGCTCAGGATTGGAATGTGTAAAACTCTGAACAGTACCAGCAGTGACCCAGGGAAGAAATGAACCACAGAATCTTTCAAGGATGCGGCCATCAGACACTGTCAGTCTCTGCAGTGGGGGACCCGGAAAGGTCAGAAATATGCCTCCAGGGTCTCTGTGTGGATCATAGGGGCCGTCAGCCAACGCCTGCTGAATTGTCGTAGGTGCTGTTGAGCTGGAGTGGATGGAATAGTAAAAGGAAGGAATACAGATGCTTTTTCCTCTTATTTTGTCATAGTCTGATAGCACTTATAGTAATGGTAGTGATAACAAGAAGAGTTAACATTGTGTCCTATGGGCCAGGCTCTGTTCCAAGGAGTCTCTCCTTTCCTGGGGGGTAACCTCTATCCTGACTTTTTAACACCATAGTTAGCAAAGGGAAATTGTTAATGGGAAGAAAGTTTTTAAAGTTCATCAAGTATCCTCAGTTTCCCTGAGTGCCTCCGTAATGTCTAATCAGCCCAGTTGCTCAGTGGCCTAACAGCTAAAAGTAGGAAAGCAAGAAGTCAAGCTCGCATTAGAAATTGTGCCTCAAAAAATAAAAATGAAATAGAAAAGATTAATTATTGGATCCCATCTCCTTGAGGTCACATCAACCTCATCCACTTCCTTTGTTGTTGTAGAGATCCAGAAGGACCCTTTCAGATCACCAGGAGGATGGGATGAGAATGGGGAGGAGGCTGCTTAAGCAGGTCTGTAAAGAAACAACAAGCAAATTAAAAGGGAGTTCATGGTAGAGTTTTATGTACCGCTGAAAATAGTGACTAAACAGCAACAGCCAAAAAAACACCCCAAATGCCTTCTAAGACTCAAGAATTAAAGAAGGCCTATTGTTACATGTGTAAACCTCTGAGCCTCCCTTCTAAGAATTCTCCAAGAGGTTGGGAATTGGGAGTAGCAGCCATGTTGGTACGATGTTGCTCTTCCCCATGTTGACGGAAGGCACCAGAAGCAGACATGTGACTCAAGGCCAGCCAATTAGGTCCTCTCTCCCAGGAATTTACCACTGGAATGAAAGGATGTTAGTTAGCATGGGCTGGTCTCTTAAATCAAGGACATGCAACTCAAGAGCTGTGTTACTGCACCATAGGCAGTCAGAACCCTGACAGCAGAGAAGGAAGCAGATGTTCTGGGCGACAGGTGAGGGCCCTGAAGTAAGAGACCAGAGAAGAGGAAAGAAGGAGAAAGAGAGGACGCTGGAGCAAAGTAGCTGACTGGCTTCTGCTGCTCTCCTAATTGAGTTCCTATTCGACCCATCCAGAGACCCCGCCACGCCTCTTCTGGGCAGCCACTGGCTGCTCTGGAACCTTTAACCTCCACTTTTTTGATAATGTTAACTCAAGGGGCTTCTCTTGCTGTTCTGGCTACAATGACTGTGTAACAAAAAGCACCCCAGGGGTTTCCATGTGGTTCAGTGGTAAAGAATCTGCCTGTCAATGCAGGATACACCAAGTTCGATCCCTCATCTGGGAAGATCCCACATGCCTCAGAGCAACGATGCCCGTGTGCCACAACTACCGACCCACAGGCGGCAGCCACCGAAGCCCTCGCACTTTTTTTTTTTTTTTGAACTCAAGAAATTTATTTTATTTTATTTTATTTTTAAAATTTTCTTTACTTTATTGTGTTGGTTTTGCCATACAATGACATGAAACCGCCATGGGTTTACATATGCTCCCCCTCCAGAACTCCCCTCCCTCCTCCCTACCGATTCCCTCCCCCTGAGACATCTCGGTGCACCAGCCCCGAGCATCAACCCTGGGCTGGCGATTGATTTCACATATGATAATTAACATGTTTCAATTCCATTCTCCCATATCATCCCACCCTTGCCCTCTTCCACAGAGTCCATGAGTCTGTTCTATACATCTGCGTTCCTTTTGCTGTCTCGCATGCAGGGTTCTCGTTACCATCTTTCTAAGTTCCATATATATGCGTTAGTATACTGTATTGTTGTTTTTCCTTCTGGCTTACTTCACTCTGGATAATGGGCTCCAGTTCCATCCACCTGAGTAGAACTGATTCAAATGAATTTTTTTTTAATGCTGAGTAATATTCCATTGTGTATATATACCACAGCTTTCTTATCCATTCGTCAGTTGATGGGCATCTAGGTTGCTTCCATGTCCTGGCTATTGTAAACAATGCAGCGATGAACATTGGGATACACGTGGCTCTTTCAATTCTGGTTTCCTCGGTGTATATGCCCAGCAGTGGGATTGCTGGGTCATACGGCAGGTCTATTTGCAGTTTTTTAAGGAATCTCCACACTGTTCTCCATAGTGGCTGTACTAGTTTGCAATCCCACCAACAGTGTAAGAGGGTTCCCTTTTCTCCACATCCTCTCCAGCATTTATTGCTTGTAGACTTTTGGATGGCAGCCATTCTGACTGGTGTAAAGTGGTACCTCATTGTGGTTTTGATTTGCATTTCTCTGATAATGAGTGATGTTGAGCATCTTTTCATGTGTTTGTTAGCCATTTTTATGTCTTATTTGGAGAAATGTCTGTTAAGTTCTTTGGCCCACTCTTTGATTGGGTCGTTTATTTTTCTAGAATGGAGCTGCAGGATTTGCTTGTATATTTTTGAGATTAATTGTTTGTCTGTTGCTTCATTGGCTATTATTTTCTCCCATTCTGAAGGCTGCCTTTTCATCTTGCTTATAGTTTCCTCTGTTGTGCAGAAGCTTTTAATTTTAATTAGGTCCCATTTGTTTATTCGTGCTTTTATTTCCGATATTTTGGGAGGTGGGTCATAGAGGATCCTGCTTTGGTTTATGTCAGAGAGTGTTTTGCCTATGTTATCCTCTAGATGAACTCAAGAAATTTAAAGTGACAGAAGAATAAGTGCATTATCATAGGCAGTAGCAAAGACAGCTATGACTCACTGGCAAACCATCCAAATTCAGTTCTAGGTTTGACCATACATACCATTTTTTACTAGCATCATAATTGAACTCTTGGACATCCTTGTTTATTTCTTTTTATGGCAAATTACTAAAAAGAGTGCTTTTGGGGAAAGAAGGAGGAAGCAACATATAGGCTATTAAAACAACAAAGGAATGACAAACCAGTCTGATTAGCTTTCTTCAGAAAACAGTTTATGTTCCACTAAAATTTGATAGCAATGCCTTTTTTAATGAATTATTTATTTATTTTTTACTTTTAAAATTTCTCTCTGAATTAACAAAATTTTGCTGGGAAAAGGTAGTGATTTCAAAGGCAAGTTGAGGCCTAGGCCACCAATGCTACTGTAATGCTACTGTGGAAAGATACACCTTACATATACCAATGGAGAAAAGAATGACTATTCTTTATAAAACTCATGTACCCTCTCATGTAACCTCTAAAGAAAAAACAGCTTGGAAATCACACTATTTGCCTGTGGACAGGAATTCCAGGGTTGAAGACCACACTCAGGGTTCTACCTAGTGCAGTTATTTGCTCTCTGGATCATCCAAGTACTGGACAAAGAGAATAAAATGCTTAAAAGTGTATTTACACTTTAAAATTCACAGTGAAGTGAAGTCACTCAGTCATGTCCGACTCTTTGTGACCCCATGGACTGTAGCCTACAAAGCTCCTCTGTCCATGGAATTTTCTAGGCAAGAGTACTGGAGTGGGTTGCCATTTCCTTCTCCAAGCCCTCGCACTTTAGAGCCTGTGCTCGCAACGAGAGGAACCACCGCAGCAGGAAGACCACGCACCGACTGAAGAGCAGCCCCGGCTCCCCAGGACCAGAGAAAAGCCCACGCAGCAACGAAGACCCGACACAGCCAGAAATAAATGAATAGTTGATTTAAAAAACATTCCCAAATTTAGTGGCTTAAAATAAGAACACTTATTTTGCCTAAAAACCCGCACTCTGAGCAGAGCTTAGCATGGACAGCTTGTTTCTGCTACAGCTTGGTTTAAGCGAGTGCAGCTTGAAGGCCCGGGGCTAAAATTGTCTGAACTCTTCACTGCCTGGCCTAGGAAGACTCAAGCAGCTGGGGACTGCAAGAGTTGGAGCTATGTGGAAATCTCTCTATCCATCTGTGGTCTCTTTATCATGGTAGCTTCAAGGTATATGGACTTTCCCCTGGAGGCTTAGGGCTCCAAAGGCACAGACCCTAGGAGAGAGGGCCAGGTGGAAGCTGTATCACTTTTTATAACCTAGTTTCCAAAGTCATGTGGCGTTATTTCCACCTTATCCTATTAATATTTGTGGAGGAAGTTATCAATACAAAGATCCACCCAGGCTCAAAGGGCTGCTGCCTCTCAATGAAGGAATGTTACCATCACATTGTGAGAATAACATGTGACCAGAATGTGTATTAATGTGGACATCTTTAGAAAACAAAATCAGTCATACCTGTAATCAAAAGAATCTTGATTAACATATGGAAGAACCTCTAAAACTCAGAAAGGTTTCAGAGTTCCCGGAAAATTCTCAGGGTTGTGATGAAAAATATACTGGTTGGTAGATACAGTGAGACTTCTTTCTTTTTCTTCTTGTTCTGATTAGCAAAGATCAAATTTTTCCATAGGGGATCTTACTGGGTTCTGCCCAGGAAACAGAATTTTGAAGTTCACTTGTGTCCTTGATTCTGGAACCATCTTATCTTTTATTTTGCCACATAATTAGGTGTGGATTAAGTTCAAATCCCTGCTGTTTATAGCAAGAAGTTTCCAGTCATCTTATTTTCAAATGTTATTTGCAAGCATATCCTTTATTTCTTAGTGAATGAGGTTTTTCCTCCAACTGGACTCCTTTTTTTTTTTTTTTTTAATGAATAATAATCCAGGTTTTCAGGATCCAAAATACTCCAGAGCTGTAAAGTAGGCACTATTGAAAGATGTGTTAACTCCTTCAGGCCTCCAAGGTGCTATTTCAAATGTTATTGCTTTATATTCCATAATAGAAGCTTGAACCTTATTGATGGCCTTTGTGTGTGTGTGTGCAAAGGGTGAAGGCTGGGAGAGAATGAGTCAGTGACCTGGAACAGGGAACTGAATTAACTCTTTCAGCAAGACTTAAAAGAAAAGATTTTAGTCTTATAATCTCTAAAGCCTAAAAGATACTGAAGCTTCCAGAATGAATCAGAACCTAAGCAGTATTATTAGATACAGTAATTATTGGAATGATAAAATCCTTGTTGATGCTAGCTGAAAATAGGTATGTTCTATGCCTACTACATAGCAGCATTTTCGATACTGTACTAGAATGAAGTTAACTATAAAAATATGCACATTCTGATTACGTATAGACAACTTCAAGCTGTCTTCTTTTTTATTGTTAATAAAAAAGGTTACTTAGGTTTGTACAAAAATCTTTATAGGTTCAGTCTGTTATTTGATATGTGAAATAGAATGATAAGACCATTGATGGTGAATTTTCAAACTTCTACCTTTAACAAGTGAATATAGATAGGGCAGCCCTGAATAATAGGTATATTTTGAATTATGTACAACTAGTGGTCTGGTAAATATTTAACAACCAGCTTGACCAGGAGGTAGGAGGGTCTTGACTTATAGCACTTGCCAATTTCTGTTATGTAAATATCTCCACCGTGGCTGATTTCAAGCTACCAACATGGCTTCACAGAATGCAGAATTGCAGGCACACATGCTGAGCTGTATGAGCTGGTCCTGCACACTCTTGGTTACAATTTTGGGAAAGCCAGTTGGATGGCTCCTGGATAAACCTTGTTATAATCCTAGAGGGATAATAAGGACCTACTGTATAGCACAGGGAACTCTACTCTACTCTGTAATGACCCATAATGGGAAAATAATCTAAAAAATAGTGAATGTAGATACATGTCCCCTTCATGGATCATGCAGTGTACATCATGTGAAATGCCAGCCTGGATGAATCACAAGCTGGAGTCAAGATTGCTGGGAGAATTAGAGCTAATCAGTGAATTTAGTAAAGTTGCAGGATACAAAATTAATACACAGACATCACTTGCATTTCTCTATACTAACAATGAAAAATCAGAAAGAGAAATTAAGGAATCAATCCCACTCACCGTTACAACAAAAAGAATAAAATATGCAACAAAAAAATAAAAGAATGTCTAAGGTGACAAAAGAACTATACACACAAAATTATAAGACACTAATGAAAGAAATCAAAGATGACATAAACAGATGGAGAGATATCCCATGTTCCTGGGTAGGAAGAATCAATATTGTGAGAAAGACTGTACTACCAAATGAAGTCTAAAGAGTCAATATGATCCCCATCAAATTACGAATGTAATTTTTCACAGAACTAGAACAAAACATTTCACAATGCATATGGAAGCACAAATGACCCTGAATAGCCAAAGCAGTCTTGAGAAAGAAGAATGGAGCTGGAGGAATCAACCTTCCTGACCTCATATTATACTACAAAGCTACAGTCATCGAGACAGTATGGTACTGGCACAAAAACAGAAATATAGACCAATGGAACAAGATAGAAAGCCCAGAAATAGACCCATGCACCCATGGGTACCTTACTTTTGACAAAGGAGGCAAGAATATACAATGGGGCAAAGACAGCCTTTTCAGTAAATGGTGCTGGGAAAAGTGAATAGCTACATGTAAAAAGATGAAATTAGAACACTTCCTAACACCACACACAAAGATAAATTCAAAATGGATTAAAGACCTAAATGTAAGACCAGAAACTATAAAACTCTTAGAGGAAAACATAGGCAGAACAATCAATGACATAAATCAAAGCAAGATCCTCTATGACCCACCTCCTAGAGTAATGGAAATAAAAACTAAAGTAAACAAGTAGGACCTGATTAAACTTAAAAGCTTTTGCACAGCAAAGGGAACTATAAGCAAGGTGAAAAGACAACCCTCAGAATGGGAGAAAATAATAGCATATGAAACAACTGACAAAGGATTAATTTCCAAAATATACAAGCAGCTCATACAACTCAATGCCAGAAAAATAAACAACCCAGTCAAAAAATGGGAAAAAGACCTAAATAGACATTTCTCCAAAGAAGACATACAGATGGCTAATAAACACATGAAAAGTGCTCAACATCACTCATTATTAGAGAAATGCAAATCAAAACTACAATGAGATATCACCTCACACCAGTTAGAATACCCCTCATCAAAAAGTCTACAAACAATAAATGCTGGAGAGGGTGTAGAGAAAAGGAAATGTTCTTGCACTGTTGGTGGGAATGTAAATTGATACAGCCATTATGGAAGATGGTATGGAGATTCCTTAAAAAACTAGGAATAAAACCACCATATGATCCAGCAAACCCACTGCTAGGCATATACCCTGAGAAAACCAAAACTGAAAGAGACACATGTATCCCATTGTTCATTGCAGCACTATTTACAACAGCTAGAATATGGAAGCAACCTAGATGTCCATTGACAGATGAATGGATAAAGAATATGTGGTACATATACACAATGGAATATTACTCACCCATAAAAAGGAATCAATTTGTGTCTGTTCTGATGAGGTAGATAAACCTAGAACCTATTACACAGAGTGAAGTGAGTCAGAAAGAGAAAGATAAATATTATATTCTAACTTACATATACGGAATCTAGAAAAATGGTACTGAAGAATTTATTTACAGGGTAGCAATGGAGAAACAGACATAGAGGATATACTTATGAACATGGGGAGAGGGGAGGAGAGGGTGAGATATATGGAAAGCGTAGTGTGGAAACTTACGTAACCATATGTAAAATAGATAACCAACGGGAGTTTGCTGTATGGCTCAGGAAACACAAACAGGGGCTCTGTATCAACTTAGAGGGGTGGAATGGGGAGGGAGATGGGAGGGAGGTTCAAAAGGGAGGGGATATAGGTATACCTATGGCTGATTCATGTTGAGGTTTGACAGAAAACAACAAAATTCTGTAAAGCAATTATCCTTCAATAAAAAATTAATTAATTTAAAAAAAGATTGCTGGAAGAAATGTCAATAACCTCAGATATGCAGATGGTACCACTCTAATGGCAGAAGGTGAAGAGGAACTAAACAGCTTCTTGATGACGGTGAAAAAGGAGAATGCAAAAGCTGGCTTAAAACTCAGCATTCACAAAATTAAGATCATGGCATCTGGTCCCATCACTTCATGGCAAATAGAAGGGGAAAAAGTGGAAGCAGTAATAGATTTTCTTTTCCTGGGCTCCAAAATCACTGTGAATGGTGACTATAACCATGAAATTAAAAGACACTTGCTCCTTGGAAGGAATGTTATGACAAACCTAGACAGTGTATTAAAAAGTAGAGATATCACTTTGCTGACAAAGGTCGGTATAAGTCAAATCTATGATTTCTCCTGTAGTCATGTACAGATATGACAGCTGGACCAAAAAGGAGGCTAAGCATTGAAGAACTGATAGTTTCGAATTGTGGTACTGAAGTATACTCTTGAGAGACCCTTGGAGAGCAAGGAGATCAAACCATTCAACGCTAAAGGAAATCAACCCTGAATATTCATTGGGAGGACTGATGTTGAAGCTGAAACTCCAATACTTTGGCCACCTGATGAGAAGGGCTGACTCACTGGAAAAAACCCTGATGCTGGGAAAGATAGTGACAGAGGATGAGATGGTTAGATAGCATCACCAACTCAATGGACATGAATCCGAGCAAACTCTGGGAGTTGGTGATGGACAGGGAGGCCTGCCTTGCTGTAGTCTATGAGGTCACAAAGAATTGGAGATGACTTAGTGACTGAAGAACAACATATATATATATATATATAATTGATTCATTTTGCTGTAGAGCAGAAACTAACACAACATTATAAATCAACTATACTCCAATAAAATCAATTGAAAAAATATTGGTGGTAAGATCTGCAGCAGAGATATTTAATGGCCTTTGACTGTCCATTTACTCCCCCACATTCCTCATTGACCAATGGACTGGGGAAAGAGATAGAAGCATTTAAAAGCTGGTATGCAACCACCAGTCCTCTCTCCCCTTGCCTCTGTACCTCTCTGGTAAAGGAGGTCACATGTTCCCAGTGGTGCAGATACAAGATTTTAGAACCTGTATCAGCGTGGTTCCATGAGGGGCTGTGTGGATCTCAACCCCTATACACCAACCTTGGATGTGTGCCCTGCTTCTGTTAGTGACTAATGCCCAGCAAACCATCCTATACAGGATGACTTAAAACAATTTATTGTTATCGCTCACATTTCTATGAGTTGGTTGGGCTCCAGTGGTTAGTTCTTTTTTTTTTTCAAACTTTTTATTTGCATTGGAGTATGGACTTCCCAGGGGGCTCAGTGGTAAAATATCAGCCTGCCAATGCAGGAGATGCAAGAAACAAGGGTTCTATCCCTGGGTCTGGAAAATCCCCTGGAGGAGGAAATGGCAACCCACTCCAGTATTCCTGGGTCTGGAAAATTCCATGGACAAAGAAGCCTGGTGGGCTACCAGTCCTTGGGTTGCAAGGGTTGGACACAACTGAGCACTGTAGTCAGTTAACAATGTTGTGATAGTTTCAGGTGGATAGCAAAGGGAGTCAGCCATACATATACACGTATCCATTCTCCCCCAAATTCCCCTCCGATTGAGGCTGCCACATAACACTGAGCAGAGTTTCATGTGCTATACAGTAGGACCTTGTTGTTTATCCATTTGAAATATAGAAACGTATGCATGTCCATCCCAAACTCCCTATCTCTTCCCTCCATTCTTCCCAAGTGGGCAGTTCTTTTCTTCTCACTTAGGGTTTCATGTGTGCTGTGCTCAATCACTCTGTCTCATTCTTTGTGACCCTATGGACTGTAGCCTGCCAGGCTCCTCTGTCCATGGAATTTTCCAGACAAGACTGCTGGATTAGGTTGCCATTTCCTGCTCCAGGGGATCTTTCCAACCCATGGATAGAACACACATCTCTTGCATCTCTGCATTTGCAGGAGGATTCTTTAGCACTATGCCACCTGGGATGACTATGGCTGGAATCCTTGGAAAGCTTGACTGGGATTGAACTGAGAATGACCTTCTTGCTAAGGTCTAACACCTAAGTGCTCCTCCACAGAGAGTTGCATTCTCCAGCCATCTGCACATGGCCTCTCTGCAGTGGGATGGTCAGAGTTCTTATATCATGAATGACTTCAAATGCAGAGGCTGTCAAGATTTCCTAAGGCTTCGGCTTCATTTTCTTGCTTAAGTGTGTCATGGGACCAGTGCAGAGACAGAGTAGCAGGTGACTCAGACAAGGGTGTGACTACCAGGAGGTAAGAGTCAGTGGGAGCCCTCTTTGGAGACTAGCTAATCACATACCACAAGTAAGAAGTAAGCCTTTGTTATGTTAAGCCACTTAGATTTCAGGGTTAATTTGTTCCCTTGGCAAAACCTAATCTGACTAATCCAGAAATTGGTACTGTATTAGTGAAGATAAGGTAGATGATGCTGCAAAAATACCTCCCCTCTCCCCAAATCTTAGCAGCTTAATGTGTGAGCCTCCGCGGGGCTGATGGCTCTTCAGGACTGCTGCCTTCCAGTGATGACTCAGCGGTCTTGGTCACCAAGTGATGACTTATAGGCCACTTGCATTTTGTTGGTCTGTCCTTAGGAACATGTGGCTTCCAGATCACCTGGGTAGGAGGAGAGAGGGCAAGGGGAACTCATGGCTCTTAAGTACCTAGTGGCCAGAACTAGTCTTATGCCTCTTGCCCCAACTGTAAGGAGGCTGGAAAATTTTGGGTAGCATATGGATATTTGGGGATTAGTAAATGTCTCTGTCATAAAGTTATGTGGAGTTCTTTGCCTCTTTTGTTTTTCCTCCCTTTCCTTTCCCCTACCTCACCCTCTATAAGAAATTCAAGAAAAAGAGAGTTTAATGGAAGGGTGGGAAGAGAGAGAGAGAGGAAAGAAGGAAAGAAATACCAAGGGAGGGAGGGTTGAAAGGGAGGAAGAAGAGAGAAGGAATGTATAGGATGCAAATTGGACCACTGAACTATTAGCAAAACTATTAACAAGTACTGCTAAACAAAATCTATTAACAAGTAACTGTAATAGCAGAGGCTTTCACTGTGCTTTTAGCTTTTTTTTTTCCCTTTTTAATCAGCAAAGATAAGGAAACTAAACCAGATTAAGTGCTATCTTATTGGAGATACAAAGGCAAACAAGGGGAAAGAAGTGATTGAAGAGCTCTTCAGAAAACTCAGTACATTCAAATCAGCAGGGCCTGATTACTCACAACCCAGGGCACTTAAGGAATTGGCAAATGTAATTGCAAGACCACCAGCCTTTATTTTAGAAAACGAAGGTTGGACAGGAGAAAGTCCTGACAAGTGGAATCTGCAGATGGAGTTGTTTTTTTTAAACAGTGAAAAGCACAACTGTAGTAATTATAGACTATTCAGTTTATCTTGGATACCTGGGAAGATACAGGAACAAATCATCAAACAATCAATTTGCAAACATCTAGAAGAGTTCAAGTTTCTGGGTAGTAATCAACATGATTTTGTGAAGTACAAATTATGCCAGACCAATTTAATTTTACCAGCATTGAGTGATGAGCCTATCAGAAGAGGGGAAAGCAATACCCACAATTGGACTTTACTAAGAGTTTTTGTATTTGTTTGTTTTCTTTTTTTTTTTTTTTTAAAAAAAAACTCCATCCCCTGACATTTTCAGCATCAACTCTCCAAGAGGATGCTACCTAGATCAATAGTTGGGTGGACATGCTACCAATGAGGCACTCAAGAGTCGTAAAAACTAAGGTTCTGCTCCAGGCTGAAACAGTTGTTAGTAACAGGTATTCTTATTTTAATCAGTTGACGTGGACAAAGAAGATGACTGTGGTGTAGATGTTGAGATACAAATAACATTCTCCACTACAGAGAGAAAGTATAAAAGAAAAAGGAGATATAAAAACCAGTCTAGGAAATACAGCAGCTAAATAATATAGGATTCAGGAATGGAGAATGGAGAAAATGATAACAGGGAAATGACTAGAGATATAATATTAAAAAATTTCCCAGAAAAGGACATATATATTTACATTAAAAGAGCCCACTGAGGACCAACTGCAGCCAGTTGAGAAGATAACCCACTTGGACACAGCATTATAAAAATTCAGAACTCTAAGAATAAATTGAATTTCTAAAAGTTTCTAGAAAGAAAAATTAGGCCACTAACTCAGGAATTAAAATTGAGTAGCCAAATTCTCATTAATATCTCTGGCTGCTAGAAGACAATAGAGTGGTCCTTTTAACTCTGGTAGAAGCTGAATTTAAAATAATTTGAATGTTTGGCCAACCTATTGTTCAACTGTGAGAGTAGAACATAGACATTTCACATAAACCAGCACTTGGAAAGTTTACTTCCCAGGACTCCTTTCTTAAGAAGTTACTTAAATATATATTAAAGAGAATGAGATCCTCAGTTAGGATTTCTCTGTAAGTGATGACCAGCTGGCTAGCATGTACCTCCTGACTTCCCAACTGGTTCTTAAACCAGTCCTTACTTTTAGAGTCTCCTCTCCAACTGGAGCAGTTGAGGTTATAACTGAGGTGGCTTCTTCCCATTGTCATTACTTTGGATGATTCTTCATAAATAACTTGCTTTGATGGAAATTCCTTGTTTTTAAGTGCATACTCCCAATCGGGGCGTGCTCCCCTCGGCAGCTCCTCCTGCACCACCCAGGGCTCCTTTCCTTGCTCCAGTAATGAGATCACATCCGGCTTAGAAGCCGAAACTCCCAGCGACACCAGGCTTCTGTAGTTGTCCAGCATCACCTTCCTGTACAGACTCCCACTCAGCACCGGCGGGTCCACACCGGGGAGAGGCCTTATCAGTGCCAGGAGTGCCAGAAGGCTTTCAGCCAGATCGCACACTTGACCCAGCACCAGAGGGTTCACACCGGGGAGCGGCCCTTTGAACCGCATCGAGTGCAGAAAGGCCTTTAGCAACCGATCCTTTCTTGCTCAGCATCAGAGAATTCACACCAGAGAGAAACCTTATGTCTGTCATGTGTGTGCGAAAGCCTTTAGCCATTGTGGGTACCTAATTGTGCATCAGAGAATCCACAAGGGGGAGAGACCCTACGAATGTCAGGAATGCAGGAAAACCTTCAGCCAGTACGCACACCTCACCCAGCACCAGAGGGTCCATACTGGAGAGAGGCCTTAGGAGTGCAGACTGTGTAGGAAAGCCTTCAGCCAGATCGCGTACCTGGATCAGCACCAGCGGGTCCACACTGGGGAGAAGCCCTACGAGTGCGTCGAGTGTGGCAAGGCCTTCAGCAACAGCTCGTCCCTCGCACAGCACCAGAGGAGCCACACCGGGGAGAAGCCTTACGTGTGCAAGGAGTGCAGGAAGACGTTCAGCCAGAACGCGGGCCTCGCCCAGCATCAGCGGACCCACACCGGGGAGAAGCCGTCCGCGTGCCCCGTCTGTGGGAAGGCCTTCAGCTACAGCGGGTCCCTGACCCTGCACCAGAGGATCCACACTGGCGAGAGGCCCTACGAGTGCAGGAGCTGCAGCAAGTCCTTCAGGCAGCGTGCGCACCTCGCTCACCACGAGCGGATCCACACGGGGGGGCCGTTCCTGACCCTTGCCTCTGCCTCGGGCCCCGTGTCCAGTCAGCTGCCGAGACCTGGGGGCTTTATCTCCTGAGCATGCCTCGAACCTGACTCCTTGGACCGTCTCCCCTCTGTCCGTGTTTGTCCAGCACAGGTGATCGTTGGACACAGACTGTGGGAACGGCTCTCTGATCCACCCCCTGTATTGACCATTGCCTGTTAGTAATCCATACTGCTGTCAAACCTGTATTTGAAAAGTCTGACCACATCACTTCTCCCTCACTTAGACCCTTCGTTGGCCTCCCACAGGGCTTAGGTCGAGCCGTACACTGCTCAAAATAGCCTAAAAGACTGCTGCCCCCCAATCCCTTGTCCCAGGTTACATTTCAGGAGTCCCATTTCACACGACCGTCTCATTCCTGGGCTACTTATCAAAATTCAGAATTCATATTGCAGCATCTACGTTGGGGTTCCAGTTCTTACTATTCCATTTTCTAGCCCTCTAGTTCTGGAGAAACATTTTGTCCCTTGTAAGCATCTTGTCTTATTTCTTTTATAGAAATAATAATGGTACTACCTCAAAAGTTAATGGGAGGATAAAATGAGATAATGCATGTAAATTGCTCAGCACAGTGCCTAGCATAATCAATAAGCATTGATGTAAAATAAAAGGATAACTATACAAAGAAAAAAAAATAAAGAGAATGAGGACATTATCCAAGAAAGAAGGTAGCAAGGGTCTTAATACAGGAAATGGAATTAGAATATAATACAAAACCTTCTATTTTAGAGCAGGAGGGCAACATTCATAGCTCTAACATCCTCCTTAGCCTGGTAGTGCATGATGTTGATGTAATCTTAATAATGTGAGTATTTTGGCTTTAAACCCTTGCAATCAACCTAAGGACAGAATAAGGAAGATCTTGGTTATGTTGCCCCCCAAAAATGCAAACATTAAACTTCATACTATGAAGCTCACAGAAAATGCGAAGTGCAAATTGAAGGAAATATGAAGAGAATAGTATCGTTGACATCCGCAACTTCTATAACAAAAAGTCAAGATATTCAAGTGTTTAGAAAGAGAAATTGAGGCATGACATAATATTTAAAGTTACAAGGGTAACCAAAACAAAACTTTAAAATAATGACAACTACCCCAAACTGGGAGGAGTTGGCAGGAAGAAGGTAATGTGAATGAGCTAAATGTTTATCTTTTGTAGCTGGAGGCCATTCATAACCAAGAAATTGAAAAGAGGAGTCAATTTCCAAACACCTCATATATTCAAAGAATGTGTAATTCAGGAGTGATTTCTCATAGGCATCAACAATCTTAAGGACACATTATAGAGCTGATGATCTTGTATCTTGTAGTCATGGCATTTTTTCCTCATTCTGTTATCCATGCCCAGTTGTAAGACTATATTTGCAAACAAAGTCATGTCTGCTTTAATGCTTTTTAAATTTTTTCTCAGAATTATCTCTATTGTTTGTGGAATAAATAGAGTACTTTCCAAAATTCATAGCATAATATACGGCCATGTGGCCTCTTGATGGTATTTTATTATATGTAATTTCTCTTCCCCAAGAATATATTCTCAGAATTGGGATTTTGCCCCCACTGGATGAAAGCTTAGATGACCTTGTTATAGGATAAAAAGTATTTTAAAATTATATCCTTAAAAATAATACTAAATTCCCTTGAATTACTTCTAGATGTGTATATAGCAGCATGGCTTACAGGTTCCTGTTAAAACGTGTCTGATGCAAGTAAAACTCTGCTGTAACTTCATAACTAAGGTACAAAACATTCAGTCGTGTAACGTGTGGGACCAACTTAGTGCAGAGTTAATGAAATGACCAGTGTGATCTGGCTGCAGGAAGACAGGAGCCAATCACCAAAATTGTCATATACAAATTTCCATTATCAAGGAGTGTGTAATTACAAGTTCCACTGTTCTTCTGATTACTGGCTACAGTGGCATGCCACATGGCCACACAGATAAACACGGTTGCCATACACGTTGCTTGCTAGCTTTAAATTATGCAGTTCTTGATTACTCTTGGCAAGAGTTAAACTATTTCAAATTTTGCACAAAATTGGTACTTACCTAATAAGCCAATTACACTACTTCAAATATCCATTATTCTAATTTTTCTAAAATATGAGTATATTGTAAAAGAGCTGTATTTACTTTTTTAAATTAGGGGAAGTCAGGGGGCTATTGACAACAAGGGGAACTAAAAGCAAAAGTTTTTAGGACTTCCATGGTGGTCCAGTGGTTAAGAATCCTTCTGCCAATGCAAGGGACACGTATTCAATCCCTTATCCAGGAAGATTTCACATACCACAGAGCAACTGAGTGTGCATGCCTCAAATACTGAACCCCCACACCCTAGAGCCTATGTTCTGCTACAAGCGAAGCCACTGCAATGAGATGCCCACACACCGCAACAAAAACCTAGCGCAGGCAAAAGTAGCAATAAATAAATAATACATTAATTTTTAAAAAATCTTTAAAATAACTCTCATAAGAGGTGGAATTGGGGGTGGGGGGTAGGAATCATCATAAGCTTCTCTATATCGTTTCGTCTACACTGGTCAATTTACTACCCTAACGCGCTAAGTATTGTTTTACAGTAATTAAATTCATAAAAACAGTTACAGTTGTCTGTCTCTCTCTTTTTTTTTCTTTTGGTTGTCTCTCTTAATATTTCTCAAGGACTGGTCCCTGCAATACTTGTTAAAAATGCAGAATCCCTGGTTCCAAACACAGTCCTAATGAACTTGAGCTCCTCAATTGGGACCCAGGAATCTGCATTGGAACGAGTAGTTGAGACACAGATTTACCAAAGGCTTACTTGTCCATCTTCAGGTGTATTTCAGGACCAAACTTCTTGTGAAACCATCACATGCTATATGGCCTTCTGTGGTATTTACCATATCCCAGCATTCTTCCTTCCATTTCTGTACCATGAAGATGAAGGGATAAAAAATGACCTCAACACTCTCTTTTTATGTATGATCTTATCTAGGGGAATAATAATTCTTTTCAAGATCCCTTAAGTTGTGCCACTTCTTAAACATGGAACAGCTAAGAAAATCTCAGTTTTAAAATTCTTGACAATGACTGGTTTGTTAATTATGTAAGGAGAAATATTTTGATACTGTCTTTGTTTTTTATTTTGGTGCTAATCGTTTTTTCTTATTCCTGTGACTGCAGGAATATTGATCTTAGCATTACTTTCACCACTAATGAATTATGATAGCAATAAGCAGAGATGCAAACCTCCAGCCTCCTGGGAGCTTAATCTTCTGCTACAATGTTTGCATTTGTAAGTCAGCACCTGTATAATCTATATTCAAACTATTTGTTATTCTCCTTTAATTACATATTGGTGGTGATCCATTTGTAGCTTGAGAGCAACCAACTGGAGAGTCAAAGAAGTTATTAAAATATTGACTTTAAATTAGAAGGCCAAAAAGAAACATGGCTGAGTTTATTCCTACCCATTTCATTGTGATGGTTCAGGGACAGTTATTCCCTTTCATGTCAAGGAAACCTGCATCTAAAAAATTAGTACAGAACTTTTACCTTAAAAGAAATTTTAACCTTATTAAAGTTCTACCTTAACAGTATTTCTGTTAATATCAGTTTTACCTTATCTGTCAAGCACCGTTTGGTTTGGCAGGTGATACATAATTTTTACATCCTGTGCTTCCTACTTGGGCTTCCCTGGTGGACCAGTGGTAAAGAATCGACCTGCCGTTGAAGGAGATGCAGGTTCCATCCTTGGTTCAGGAAGATGCCCTAGAGAAGGAAATGGCAACCCACTCCAGTATTCTTGCCTGGGAAATCCTATGGACAGGAGAGCCTGGCACGCTACAGTCCATGTGGTCACAAAAGATTTGGACACAACTTAGTGACTAAACAACAACAACTTCTACTTGGTCCCGATCAGTCACTTAAGTTGAGGCTGAGGGAATTGTGGATGATCAAGTCAATCCCAGAAAATGTTTCCTTTTAGCATTTTGGTAACTTTTATTTTGACATAGTTTCAAATTTCTATAAAAGTTTCAAGAATTGTACAAGAAATCCCCTTTACTGAGATTCATATTTATTTATATCTTGCTGCATTCACTACCTCTCTTTCTACAAATCTATTTATATTGCACACTCTGTTTCTTTCCTGACCCATTTGAGAGTAAATTGAAGACGCTCTGCCCTTTACTCTGAAATATTTTGGTATTTGGAAATAACATTCTCTTTAATAACTATGGTTGCTATCGAAATAAGCTATTTTAACATGATATAAGCCATAGTCCAAATTTAAATTCAGATTTTCTCAATTATCTCAGTGATGTCCCAATAATTTGTTACAAGTTAATTTTTTTTCCCCAGACCAGGATCCAGTCCAGGTTAGTGCATTGTACTGAGTTGTAATATCTCTTTTGTTTCCTGTAATCTGGGAAAGTTTCTAAGCCTTTGTCTTCCTAACTTGACACTTTTAAAAAGAGCAGATCAATACCCCATTTTTTTTTTCTTTGTCTTTCTTGTTTAGGGTGCAGGGGAAGGCTCTTCATTTTGGGTTTGACTGGGATGTCTTCATGTTTAGACCTGTGTTATATATTTTTGGCAGAGATACCATTGAGGAGAAGAAGCCCTGTCCTTGTCTATGTACCATAACAAGGGTACCTGAAGTCCATTTATGAAGTCCATCAAAGTCCAATGTTAACTTTGATCCCTTGGTTCAGGTGCTTTCTCCACTGTGAAGTTACAGCTTTTCTCCTTGTAAATCACAAGTGTTTTGTGGGAAGGTATTTTGAGACTATGTCAATATCCTGTCTATAAAATTTCTCTTTGACTACTTTGCACTGTTTAGTCATGTTACTTCTAGATTTCTTAGTTGTCATTTTGCTATAAGGAAGAGCTTTCCTTCTCCACATTTACTTTTTTTACTTATTTAATTTCAAACTCATGGATTCTTATGATATTCAATGGGTTATGATCTATTTCTGTCCTTTTGGATTCTGATACTCAAATTTTCTGATCTGGCCAGCCCCTTCAACCTGTTTTTATTTTTATTTTTTGACATGTTTTCATGATGCTTTGAAGTACTACTTTACTTTCTATAGCAAATGACTCATCTTGTGCTTCCTCTGCCCTCTCCCTGGAATTAACCATTTCTCCCATGAGCCCCCAGGTGAATTTTGCTAAGAAAATAAAATTTATCTTTTGTGTCTGCCACTCCCCCTTTCTCTTCACCTTTTAGTAACCTGTCCCATGAGTCCCTACTGTAACCATAATTTTTAGTATCTCTAGTTAGGAAATTCTGATAAATTCATTTGCCTTAAAGTTATTTGGGAATGACTGCATTACCTTTCTTAGGAATGTTTGCATTTTATTTTATTTATTATTATTATCTCTTTGGCCATGACCATGCTGCATGGCATGCAAGATCTTAGTTCCTTGACCAGGGATTCAGCCCCTACCCCCTGCAATGGAAGCATGGAGTCCTAACCACTGGCCCTCCAGAAAAGTCCCAATATTTGTATGTTAAAAGAGGAAACCAGTTAGAAAGCATTCAATTTTTATTGTCATTTTTCCCCTTTTGCTCATTTTGCAAGAGGAAAGTTTTTCTTTTCTTTTTTTTAAAGGAAGTGCTAGACATAATGAATGAAACACATATTATTATTGAGCCTAAAATGAATTACATTAGCATTGGTATCTTTTATTTAATAAATTATGGTGCATATATATGCTTACCTATTAGAAAATTTTAACTTCTGAATACTTATATTCTAATTGGTGTTCAAAACTTCTTTTCATATCAAACAATTTAGTGTAGAATTTGTCACTTTACTAAGCCAGTTTATTATTGGACATGTGAATTTGCCTCTCTTTTTATTAATTTTCATCATCACAAGACTATATGCATAATTATTCTGTTTTACCAAGGAAGTCATTAAATGCTCATAGGTTCATGGACATAACCAATTGTTTGTTATTCTTTTTCCTTTCTCTTCTCTTTTCTTCCTTTTTCTACCTTGAGATTATTTTTTAACCTAAGAGGCAGTAGGGAATAAAGTTTATAAAATATAATGCCTGCCTCATGACACGATTAGGAGAACTAAGTGCAATAAAATGCTTATGGGAGCTCTTAGCACACTGCATGACATCAGTTTTTACTTTTTGATCATTTAAGAAATTATACTTCCACAAGCTTGCTGCTGCTCCTGCTAAGTTGCTTCTGTCGTGTCTGACTCTTTGAGACCCTATGGACTGTAGCCTGCCAGGCTCCTCTGTCCATGGGATTCTCTAGGCAAGACGACCAGAATGAGTTGCCATGCCCTCCTCCAGGGGATCTTCCTGACCCAGGGATTGAACTTACGTCTCTTATGTCTCCTTCACTGGCAGGCAGGCAGGTTCTTTACCTGGAAATCCCTCCGCAAGCTTGATAGGTCCTCAAAACTGCTATTCTGTGCAAAACTTCTCCTTTAGTAAAATGAAAGCCTATGGGTAAATAAGTATGGCTCTTTGTAGGGTTTGCATTTAAATTGTAATAGGTAGATTAAGGGTTTTGCCAAGGATGGGACCCAAGGATCAGAGTAAGACAGCTTAATGTGAATTTGGTCATGAGACAAAGGACTCTGGCTCAGTGACTGCCCTGCCAGGTGACCTTAGTGACTTTGCTTTGAAGCTTCAGTTTTTTCAACTGTATTAGGGTGTGGATGGCCTCCAGGGTGCTTTTGGTTTTAAAACCTGATGATTCTACAAATGTAGCATTTTAGAAAATGGATTTATCTCTGGGATGAAGAAAGTCCTGAAAAATGCATACCACCACACCCCCTGGTGGGGGTGCCAGGGTGATGGGAGGAGGGAGGGCATTCTTTCCTCCCCCGTCTCTCTCCCTCTTTTCTTCCTTCCCCATCTCCTTCCCTTCTTTCCTTCCTTCCTGACTTACTTCTTCTTTCAACAATTATTTATGGCATCTTCCATGAGCCAGGCACTATCTCTGGGCACTGGTATATAAGAATGTTTCAGTCCTGCATTGATGAAGCTAATAGTCTTTTTGTCTATTTTTTTCCTAAAAAATATCAGAGAACATGAATAAACAGCAACATGAACGTTCAAATCTACTAGATTTACCAACTGTTAACATTTTTTGTTCTGTGTGATTGTATCTGTGTGTGTATATGTGCATATGTTTCTGTATACACACATGCATTTTTACACACCATTTAAAAGTTGCAGACTCCATGCTTTGCCTCTAAGTAACTGAACACGCATCTCCAAGAATCAGTGCACTCTCATATGTGCCATAATACCATTATCACACCTAACTTAGATGAGCTGCCCCCAAATTAGTACTAATCCTATAGAATTATACAATGTCTGTTTCACACTCAGATTGCTTTAATTACCCCAAGAATGTCTTTTAATGCCCTCTTCACCAACTCCTGCTTCTCCAGACAAAGGGTCACACATTAATTTTATTTTTGTCTTTCTTTTTTTGGTCTTGATGCACGGCTTGTGGGATCTTAGTTCCCAGATCAGAGTGTAAGCCTGGGCCCTCGGCAGTGAGAGTAAGGGGTCCTAACCACTGGACCACCAAAGAATTCCCCCGTGTCTCTTTTAATGTAGAACTGTTCCTCTAATTTTTCTTTTTCAATGACATTGACTTTTTGAAAAGCACAGGCTCATTGTCTTGTAGAACATATAAAATTCTATTGATAGATTTGTCTGATTCCTTATGGTGCCATGTAACTTATTTCTGTCATTCTGCCTGTTTATTGTAATCTGGGAGTTAGATCTCAGTGTTTGATTTATAGATGAAGTTGTGCTATCTAGTTGAAGTTTTCTACAAAGGTCATTTATTACTAATGATGAAGAAGTAGAAATAAATTTAAATTTATATTATATAATTTGTTGAGATATAGTACAAAAAGCATGAGTTTGCTAGCAGAGGCCTGGATTTGATTGCAAATTCTATTCTCTCTAGCAGTTTGACCAGATTAACTAACCTAGTAATTTAGCCTTTCACAAAACACCAGAGAAGACAGATCATTCCAGGGGCCTTCTTGAGATGTATATGCTTATCCCACCTCTCCACTCCCTGGTATTTCTTTTTAAAAAAGAGGAATAGTTTTCACCACCTCTTATCCTCAGGCCACCCTTCTCACTCCCACTCCAGGCTTAAATGCTACCAATTCTGAGACATTTGGGAAGTCTCTACCTTGAAAGATTATTTTAAGAGTTGGAGATATAAAATAATATGTATGTTTAATGTATATGAAGATAATAATATGTATAAAATACACAGCACAGAGTCTGCCACAGTATTTTTTTTTTTTATTGTTTTTGCCATACATTGTCATGATATCACCATGGGTTTACATATGCTTCCCCTCTGGGTCCCCCCTCCCTCTTCCCTCCCCCCCGGGAAATCTCGCTGCACCAGCCCCGAGCATCAATCCTGGGCTGGCGATTGATTAGACACATGACAATTAACATGCTTCAATGCCCTTCTCCCATATCATCCCACCCTTACCCTCATCCACAAAGTCCACGAGTCTATTCTATACATCTGCGTTCCTTTTGCTGTCTCGTATGTTGGGTTCTCGTTACTGTCTTTCTAAATTCCATATATATGTGTTAATATACTGTATTGTTGTTTTTGCTTCTGGCTTACTTCACTCTGGATAATGGGCTCCAGTTTCGTCCATCTGAGTAGAATTGCTTCAAATGAATTTTTTTTTAATGCTGAGTAATATTCCATTGTGTATATGTACCACAGCTTTCTTATCCATTCATCAGTTGATGGGAGTCTGCCACAGTATTATATGCTCAGTTCACCCACCACTGTTAGTGTCATTACAGAAGTAATGTAAAGAAGGGACAGAGAATTCTTTGCAAAGAAGAGAGAGAGTATTTGAAAAGGGACAGGAAGTGGTATAGTACAGAAGAGAGGAGTGTTCAGTTTCCAAGTGGTTACTTCAAAAACCTTCTAAGAATGATTGTGCTTGTTCAGTGACCTAAATAAAAGTTCAGCTGGGACAGTACTATAACAGAGTAATCACTAACATTTATGCAGCCCTTTACAGTTTACAAAGCACATCCACATGCATTATGTTTAATATACACCCTCTTTCATGAAGATCAGCTATGTGTAATGCTTTGCCCAAGGACACAGTGTAATCTGTGCAAATGGAAGTGAAAGTTGCTCAGTTGTGTCCAACTCTTTGCGACCCCATAGACTAGTCCATGGAATTCTCCAGGGCAGAGTACTGGAGTGGGCAAGCCTTTCCCTTCTCCAGGGGATCTTCCCAACCCAGGGGTAGAACCCAGGTCTCCCACATTGCAGGTAGATTCTTTCCCAGCTGAGCCACAAGGGAAGCCGTGTAATCTGTGGGGGAGCTCAAATTAGGAGTTCTGATTGTAGAACAGACTTCTTTTGCTGAAAATGTGCAGCCTGAAACAGACACCAAATGTCTCTTTTCTAAATTCCTGACCAAGGGACTCGTTCCTTATGGTGTAGGTTATTGAAATGCTTAGTTTAAAGCCCTCTGAGTCTATTTCAGACTTACAGCTCCTCTTCTGTCATATTTTATCTACACTGGGTAACATTTCCGGTACTGTCGTGTGTTGTTACTCAGCCAGAAAGTTTTAGTTATTCCTTGCTCTTTGCTCTGACAGAGAAGTACTGGTTAGTGAATCTGAATTAACACCATCAGATGCATATTAAAAATGCATTTGAACCTTTCAGCCAGACTAATTTCCTTCCTAATACTGTCTTGTTGTTGTTTGTCACTAAGTCATGTCCAACTCTAAGGTACTGTTTGACATAAGGCAAATTAAAGACTCGTCCAAAGATAGGCTCTTGTGCTTTTGTTTTTTTAAATTTTAGGCCCTTGTTTTTTTAAAGCAGTTTGAATTGATGTTTCTTAGTGTTGACCTTGATGTTTTTTACCTGGTCTCTTTCGGATAAGAGAAATATTACTGTTCTAAACAAAAAATGACTATCTTTTGTTTAGCAGCCTAGTGTAGCATGAAACATCTTAGAGAAGTTGATTTATTCTTTATTATTTAGTTCAAGGTATTTTCTAGTTTCTTTTGTGATTTCTTCTTTGTATCCCAAGATAGTTAGAGTTGTATTTTTTTAATTTCCAAATATTTGTGGACTTTCTAGTTAACTTATTAATGGTATCTATATTTTTATTCATGTTTTCCGTTTCTTTTTACAGTGTTGTATCGGTTTCTGCCATACAACATATGAATCAGCTGTAAGTAAAAGTATACCCCCTCCCTCTTGAGTCTCTATCCCACCACGCCCCCGCCACCCCACCCCTCTAGGTCATCACAGAGCACTGGGCTGAGCTCCCTGCGTTATACAACAGCTTCCCACTAGCTATTTTACACGCAGTAATGTATATATTTCAATGCTACTCTCCCAATTTGTCACACTCTCTGCTTACCCCTCTATGTTCACAGTCTTATTGATGTTTTAGTGTAACTTTGCAATGTCCAGGGAACAGATTCTGGGAGAGTTCAGTCTTGGGAAAGCAGCTGAGACTTGCTTTGCTGTCCAGCATTCGTTGACTTTACAAGTGCTACAAGTGCACTTGAAGAAGGAAACATTTTCTGTAGTTGTTGGTAGGAATGTTCCTTGTATATTAATCACACTGTGTGTTAATCTTGCTCAAATCATATGTATTTGCTGATATGCTTATTATTTTTGGCTTGACTGTTTGCTTGCCCTGTTATTTCCTGAGGGTTAAAATGTGTGCTAAAATCTCTCACTAAAAGTATGGATTCATTTCTCTCTTCAGTTTTTGCTATGTATATATTTTTGGAGGCCAAGTTATTAGGTGCATACAAATTTAGAATTGTTCTGTCTTGTGAATGTAACCTTTTTCTCATAATGAAGTGCCATTTGTCTCTAGGAATTCTTTCTGCTTCAGAGAATGCTGCTGCTAAGTCGCTTCAGTCATGTCCGACTCTGTGCAACCTCATAGACAGCAGCCCACCAGGCTCCTCTGTCCCTGAGATTCTCCAGGCAAGAACACTGGAGTGGGTTGCCGTTTCCTTCTCCAATGCATGCATGCATGCTAAGTCACTTCAGTCGTGTCCGACTCTGTGCAACCCCATGGACAGCAGCCCACCAGGCTCCTCTGTCCACAGGATTCTCCAGGCAAGAACACTGGAGTGGGCTGCCATTTCCTTCTGCAGCTTCAGAGACTACTTTGATACTAATATAGCTATCCTGTGTTTCTTCTGGTTAATATTCACATCCTTTATATTATCCTTTTCCCTTTTCTGTCTGATTATTCTTGATCTTTTTAATACTTCACTTATGTCTCCCCTAAATATTTTGTCATATTTCCTTTACACAATTTTTGCTCCTCTTTTAAAATTAAATTGTAGACATTGTGACTTCAGTATACATTTCTCCAAATAATCATCTAATATCATTTAATACCCAGTCCATACTCAAATACCCACAGTTGTTTCTAAGGTAACTTTGATAACTATGTGGGTCATTGCATTTGACTATGTGGCTCTTAGTCTTTCAAAATCTAGAATAAGCTAACTTAATTGATACACTCTTATATCAGGAATGACCATAAGGAAATGAAATAGATATTTTAAAGGTTATATATATATATACATGTACATGACTATATATATACACATATATATAGTATATAGTAATACATCTCATTTGTAATAATAATCTGAAAAAGCTAGAAAGTAGAAATGAAAAAATACTTTTCTACCTTCTACCAATTGTGAACATTACACCTTCCTGTTATATTTATCTATTTCTGAATTTTGAAGAAATCTTAGTTTGTTTCACATTATATGCTCATTATAGTGGCTGAGAAATGAACATTCTGAGACTAAAGGTATAAACTCTTCTAAGGCTTTCCAGGAATGTGTTTCAAATGTTAACAATCCCAATGTGCCAAAGCTTATGGCATTAGAAAGGATGTCTTCTTCAAAGCAGACAGTGCATGGGTAATTACTTATTGTGGATATTTAGTTAACATGGATAATTAGTTACCATATACCTATAGTAGATATTTGTCCTTTGCTCACCTGTGGTAAAAACTGAAAATGCCAAAGATACCTTCTCAGCCTTCCTCAAAGTTAAGCCATCAGCTTGTAACCAGGGATTAACTTGTCAAATTGGCCCCCTTCAGACTCTGAGACTGAAATCATTTATGCAAAGAATCGGGCACAGTGGAGATCCTTCTGGGGTATATAGTGACAGTCACCCAGAGCAAGTCAGCATCTGATACTCAGCGCTGAGGTAGGGTTCAAGCCACGAGGTCCAGCATTCAGTGGTGGTGGCAGCAGTGTTCCCACCAGAAGGACTCTGGCATGATTTCAGCCCTGGTCTTGGTCAACGTCTTATTCTTTCCCATTTCTTGAGCCTGTTTGTCCAGCCTTTTCTGATCTGTCAAGTCTCAATATCCTTTAATAAATTACTCTGTTGAAACAAGCCAGAGTTTGATTCTACTGCTTGCAAAAAAAGAACTTGGTAAATTTCCATGCAGGAATTCTCCCCTCTATATAGCAGGACCTATTTCAAATGGCAGGAGAATTGACATGCATGAGGGAGATCAGGGGGGTGGGGGGAACAGAAAGGTCTCAGCAAGTTGAGTTCTCAGAACAGGGAACTGGGAAGAATCTGGTTGAAATTGGGTCAATATTGAGAAGAAGGTAAGAGCAGCTTCTTAAGAAGGTAACATTTATCACTCTTAGGCACCTGATCTGGTTGCCAGCAGAGTGACTGCAGGGCTCATTCAGGAATCCAGCCCTTGTAAATGCGGAAATGGAATGTTAGGCCTCCAAATGAATGGTAAGCCAAGTGGCCTTGATTGGGACTGACTGTGCATCTGAGACTCTAGGTGAGATCAGGGGGCCGTAGCAGATGAAGTTGTATAGACCTGAAGTAGAAGCTAATAATCACCACGGAAGGCTATGCCACCGCTTTCAGAAATTCTCTTGGCAATTTTCTTCAGAACCAATTTTCAAGTAACACAACCAAGGCAGCCTTATTACATAAGAGGTCAACTTTATGTCTGACCAAAACCAGTATAGAGGGCACCAGCTTAATCACCTTCCACATGGGAACAGACTTGGAATTTAAAAAATTTAAAGAAGTTTCATCCATTTCAAAATCCAGAAAGCCAAGACTGTAACCACTGGGGATATTTTTAAACCATTGCCAGCTCTAAAAGCAAGCTTTAGAGTAACTATTTATTTAGCCTTTATACGTTCCCCAAGTTATATCAGGGCTTTGCATCAACTATCTTCTTTAAATCTCTCAACAACCCTGAAAGGTAGGTTTAGTAACCTTGTTTTACAGATGAAAGCACAGGCTGAAAAGTTAATTATCAGATAAAACAGCACGTGAGTGGTAAAGTGAGAATTCAAACCTAGGTCTGGTTCTCTCTAAAGCACATGTTCTTCCTGTAGGCAGTGCTTAGGGAGGAACCAGAAGACTTTAAACAATTTAAGCGTTACTGTAGTCTCCTCAGGAAACTGCCTGAAGGGAAACCATATACACCTGACTATCAATTCCAGCTTTTAAAAGTCACAGTTAACATATCCAGGAGCCCATTTGTGAAATAACCCACAAGATTCTGCCCAAAGGCTATGAAATCTTTGATTAAGGGCTTAAAAACAGTGAAAAGCAATACACAGTGGATCTAACTACAGCTCAAGTAATAAAACACCCTCACTGATTTTCATACTCAGCAAAAGTACTTTTAATGATAAAAAATAATCATAATCCTCACTCTACTAACTCAGTGACACATTGGAAGATTAGCCTGGCTTGTGTAACCTTAAACACAGCCGCGCTGTCTGTGCGGGCATGATGCTCTCTGCCACAGTGCAGAAGGGAGGGCCTGCTTATGAAGGGGTTCTTTCTGGGCATTTCTTTCCGTGATTCTTAGTGTGTATTTGTTAAGGACAGCCCTGCCCCACCCCACCCCCAGCCACCACACACACACACACACACACACACACACACACACACACACACACACACACACTAGCTAGAAATCTTACCCACTAGAGTTCATTTGGCTAAGCTCAGGCCAGTCTTCAGACTGCCGCTAACGCCCACCAGTAAGGACAAAGAAAGGGGAACAGACGCTGAATTGCAACGCTTTTATACCTCTTCCCTGCCAAACAGCGAGAGAGGGACAATTGTATAGATTGTGAGGGGGAGGTGGGGTGCATGTGACTGGCTTGGTGAGAGAGGTGGTGAAGATTTCAGATTTTCTTTTTTAAAATAATAGTTTGCTGTGTGGGCCTCAGCAGCAGATAGGGTGATGCCTGCCCTGCTGGGTGGCACTTGGTCCCACAGACCCATTCATCATGGCATGGTCTCTGTGTTAGGAGCCAGGTCGGGACTGCTAGGTCAATCAAGTCTTCCCTGGCTCAGAGGGTGAAGAATCCACTTGCAGTGCAGGATCAATCCCTGGGTCAGGAAGATTCCCTGGAGAAGGGAATGGCTACTCACCCCAGTATTCTTGCCTGGGAAATCCCATGGACAGAGGAGCCTGGCGGGCTACAGTCCGTAGGAGTCAGAGTTGGACACAACTGAGCAACGAACTCTTTCACCGTGGTTGGGGCTTTGTCCTTACCTCCCAATCACTGACACAGTGGGGAGTGTCAAGTGGTGCTGTGTGGTCTTAAGGTTTCCTAAAAACAACAGCAACAATGGCAGCTACCACCAATCAAGCAAAAACTTGCTGCTTCCTAAATCTGTCTCCCAGGGAAGATCCAAAGGCTGTTCTGACCCAGCTGGGCACTAACGTCTCTGTGCTCCTCTGATTTGTGGGTTTGGTGGTGGGAGGCAGGAAGGAACCCAGCAGAGGGGTCTTCCATATGCTGTTGCCTCCCTCCTACAATTGTGTCAGATGTCCCAGCTCCAGCCAGACAGTCCTAGATTGTCTCTGCACAGCATGCACAAAAACCCCTGTTCTGTAAAAATAGCTCCTTTGATTTCTCCCAGCCTCGGACCCTGCCTCGTTAGGGGCACTGACCAAGAGACAAGTCATCTGTGGCTGTCCTGGGGAGAGGGGAAGGGACCACCCATGGCTTCCCAGCTGCACTGCCTGTGGAGCAAAAAGTTCAGAAGCAAAGGATTTTTAAAAATATAATGATATAAAAAGAATAAAAGAAAGAAGACCTCTGAAAGCCCTTACTGTTTCCTGCTATCGCCTATAGCGATTGTCCTTTCATTAGCGTGGTATAACAATGTGAAGGGTTTTTTTTTTTCTCACTTTGATATCAGCCTAATTCTTGAGATTAAGCTTATGGCAAGCCACCTATCAAGGTTAGAGAAAAGAAAGGTGTAACTGGGAATACCACCAGTCCTTTAGCTATTGTACATTTTCATGTTCATCCTTTGAAGAGTGAGATAATAATATATTGTCTTGTTACTCAGGGTCCCCTTGGTTACTGGCAACCGAAATCCAAATTGAACTTGTGTAGGAGAAAGGAAGGGTTTATTGGGAGAATATTGAGGTGTTTTAACAAAATTGAAGGCAGGATCAAAAGTCAACCTTTGGGAAAGACAAGGAAGCAGTCAAATTTAATGCAAAACAAAACAATAAAACTGGGAGCTGAAGTGCTATCGGAATTCTCTCCCTCTGCCTTCTTCTCTGCTCTTTGTGCTTGTGGCATATCCCTCTCTCTGAGTAGATCTTGAGTTTCACTGTTGTCGGATAGAGCACTAAAGGGGCCCTGACTTTATTTCTTAATTCCAGATAGAAATATTTTAGGGAAGGAGAGGATTGTCCTGACTTTAGGCAGGGACCCAGCCTGGTCCAGTTAATTGTGTCAGTGGGATGGGATCAGCTAAGAACATGGTTCATCTCTCTTGAACTCCATGTTTGGAATGTGGAAAGCAGCAGTTTCAAGAAGAGAGTTTCTTTCTTGGAAGGAGGGAGAGGAGTTAATATTATATAATATTAACATAACATTATTATTATTATAATCAATAATATAATTAACTATATAATATTAATATAACTCCACAGAGATCTGAAAAGAATCCTTATCTAATTCTTGGCAACCAGAGTCTTGATATAAGCCAGAAATTAAAAACCTAATCTAGATATGGATATATGGCAAAAATTATAGGATACATTCATTCATTCATTTTAACTTGGGACTCCTAAGAATGCAAAATATAAATGACACTTAAGAAAGTATTATTCTCAACTCACTTTCTTAAGTAAACCAAATACAGAGTAGTTTTACACTCTTATTTATATACATTATTGTGTAAGAGATTTTAGTGAATTTTATATTCACCCCTGGTTCCTCCTAGAAGAAGCTGTGACCACTGTAAATTCATGTGTCTAAGGAAATCTTCTATGCTTGTCTAGACTGGATTTTTTTTCCTGCATACTCTCCATTGTTTTCATTTTATTTGGTTTGGTGTGAGACATCCACTTTGTACCTTAAAGCTCTTCTTTCTGAATGTTGCCTCTGCTAGCCCACGAGGACAGTTGTGTTCACAGTAGCCCCCTGGCCTGATGGAGTTCCCGTCTGTACAGGTTCAAGGACAGCCATTGTCATCCTGCTGAGGTGACTGCCTCTCCAGGTGCTGATGGTGGGTGGAATGTTCCAAGCACCTTAGGCAGGGTGAGCCTTCTTCTCCTGACTGGTGTCTGAAAAGCATGTTAAGAGATTGCTCCTTTACGCAGGTCTCTGGTGTAGTCTTCTGCACAAAATACTCCTTTCTTTCCACCACCCATCTTGCCTGAGTCTCCCTGCCTCAATATGCTGCCAGCAGCCTAGATATTACTGTTCATTATTTCATACCTAACATGCAGTGACTTATACTAGATGTTATTAAATGTCTAAAAATAGGCGCAGAGCCTGGAAGTGAAAATTGCAAAATGGCTGGGTGGAAAAAATGATGGGACACAGAGCAGGCCTTTTGATATTTTTTGTTGTGGTTATCTTTTCCAGGTTAAATAAGATTAATACATATGGTAAACCAAGGGCAATTAGATATTTCAGATGTTATACATTTTAGCTTTGTCCAAAATCTGTTTTATTTCTTTAATTTAACGGGACTTTGCCTTGATTGGGACCATTTGCATAAAATGTCTTGCATTATGTGTTTGCCATCGTGTTTGCGAGTTTGCATTTCTCAAGGTTTGCCTGTCCAATCAGGTAAGTAATCTCAGCAAATATACTTTCATGTACACATGACCATAATTGGAATATAAGACTATACTAAAACAAACCCCCAAAATGGTCTTTAAGAGTAAAAGGTTTTATGCTTTCTATTTATAGGAAGAATTTGGGGAGAGGGAGAGAATAGCTTTATTTTTTAAATAATAAAACTGAGTATATAGCGGACTTCCCTGATGGCCCAGTGGTTAAAAATCCACCTGCCAAAACAACAATACAGTATACTAACGCATATATATGGAATTTAGAAAGATGGCAGCGAGAACCCTGTATGCGAGACAGCAAAAGGAACGCAGACGTATAGAACAGACTTGTGGACTCTGTGGATGAGGGCAAGGGTGGGATGCTTTGGGAGAATGGCATTGAAACATGTTAATTATCATATGTGAAATCAATCACCAGCCCAGGATTGATGCTCGGGGCTGGTGCACCGAGATTTCCCCGGGGGAGGGAATCGGGAGGGAGGAGCGAGGGGGGTTCTGGAGGGGGAGCATATGTAAACCCATGGTGATTTCATGTCATTGTATGGCAAAACCAATAAAAAAATAAAAAAAAGAAAGAAAAAAAAATCCACCTGCCAACGCGGGGTACACAGGTTCATCCCTGGTCTGGGAAGATCCCACAAGTCACTGGGCAGTTAAGCTCATGTGATGAAACTACAGAGCCATCAAACTCCTCCTGTGCTCCTCAACAAGAAAAGCCACTGCAATGAGAAGCCTGTGCACTGAAACTAGAGAGTAGCCCCACACAGCAATGAAGACTCAGTGCAACCAAAAATAAAGAAATAATTTAAATGCAAAAGTGTAGTATAATATTTTCTGATTGTAACCTGAACAGCTGACAAGCCAAAGAAGGTTGCAGGATTCCTACCTGTGATTGCCGGACAACAGACCTTTCTGCTTTTCTTTATTTTTTTAAACTGAAGAATAGTTGATTTACTATCATATTAGTTTCAAGTGTACAACATAGTGATTCAGTATATTTATAGGTGATACTCTATTTAAAGTTATTGCAAAACAATGGCTTTACTTTCCGCCTCTGCTTTTCATCACTCCCCATAAAGTGTTAGCCCACTGCTTACTCTCATCCTGTCTTCAAGGAGACCTGGCTAAGATATTTACTAACATGCTGTAAACATGATTTCACAAATAATCTTAGCACTATGATTTTATTTAATCTTTCTAACAAATCTGTAATGTAAATAGCCTAGGCCCACTCGTTATAAATGTCAAGGCTGGAAGATGTATTTGCAATTTTTGATTTTAAGTCAAGGACCTTTCTCATCATTCATATCTCTGAAATTAGGGTCTGAAGATCCTTGAAAGTCTGCAGTTGTATTTTCAAGGGGCCTTGAGTTCTCTGCAAGAATTTAATTTTGTGTTTTCATTTTGGTAATAATAATAAATGACTATCAACATATTTTCATTCCTTTGGATGATCAACTTAACAGAGAGCTGCTGTGTGCTTTCAGGGCCTGTATTTTTGTCTGTGTTTGAGATTTTTGTAGGTGCCAGGGAGTGCCACTTTAATTGTTGGAGACAAATGATTTGGAAAACACACACAGAGGCAGTTAATATGTGAAGATTGTTTTCACCAAGTGAAGGCCAAATGACTTCATCACAGGAAGTATGAAGGAAGGCTCTGCATAGTTGAATGGAGACAAGAGGCTGAAGCTGTGAGTCATTACACAGCATGATCAACACACCGGACTCAGAGGAGCCTGCACAACGAGAACACATTCAGATTGTGGGATAGAGTGGAGATCTGTACATGTCCCATGAAATTAAAATTGTCAATTTGAATTTTAGGAGTCCTACATTTGTTGATTAGCAACTTAATTTTAATTGTATTTTTTTTTTTACAGGTATTCCCCAGTGGTCCAGTGGGTGGGATTCCATACATCCATCTCCAGGGCCCCAGGTTTGATCCCTGGTCGGGGAACTATGATCCCACAAGCCATGTGGCGTGGCCACACATGCCCACACAAAGTTTTTGTTGTATGATCTCTATAAGCAAACATTCTTTATGTCTAGTTTTTCACCATATGAAACCATCTTCTAATTTATTAGTCTGCTTATCTATTATCTGTTTGGTTTTTTTTACAATAGGATATAAACTTCTGGAGAGCAAAGTTTGCTTCTCTATAATTTGCTCTATTTCATGACATTTGAAATCTTGGGGATTGAAAGAATTTACAGACCTTGTAGACCAAGTGCATAAGAGGGTGTAGGACATAACTCTAAGACAGTTAAGTATTTAAGAGGTGAATAATAGAGGGAAGCTGGCAGTATAGACCAAAGGAACATCTAAACAGAAAGAGGAGTGTAAAATCATGGGAAGACATCGGAAGACAATGTTTTCAAAAGGAGGTCAGAGTCAATAGTATAAATGCTGCCTAGATGATAAATACAGTACCTAATGGTTTTAGTGACTTGGAGGACATTGGTAACCTTGGGGGAATTATGTTTCATTGAAATGATGGGATGAAAACAAGCCTGGAGTGGACACAGAGTCATGAGAGAGGAAGAAACTGAGGCAGTGATTGTGAGTGACTTAACTCCTTCCTGAAATTCGACAAGGATGTAGCTAGAGTTGGACATGGAGCTGAGAAAAGATTTTTTTTTTTTTTTAAATAGAAGATAGTCAAGTTGATGGACTGAGACTGGAAGAGAAGTTGAAGGAAAAAGAGAGATGGAGGATAATGGATGTCACTAAGTCTGTGAGAAGTCAGAGGGGTGGAATCAGGAGATGCGGAGAAAGGGTTCAGAAAGAGCAGGCTACCATTTCTATTCTGATAGCAGAGAAGGCAGGGTACATACCCAACACCTGCTGTGAGGAATCAACAAGGAGCATGGTCCCCATCCACAAGAAGCAACAGTCCAGTCGGAGCGGCAAGATACTGCTACAGAACAGAATAATACTCTGTGATAAGCTGGCAGGCAATGAGTGCTGGGGCGTTTGGGGGGAGAGCGATGAGGTCCTGATGCTGTGATCAAGGAAGACTTCACGAGAAGTGGCATTTGGTTTGGAACTTGAAAGCAGAGTGGGATTGTACTAGCTGGAGATATAAATGGTGAGAGAAAATAAAGGAGAAGAAGAGTACATTTCATGTAAAGGACTGGCATGAACAAAGGACTGAAGTACTGAACTTCAATTAGTTTATCCTTCAGCAAAGAAACAGGGACTTCTCTTTTTTGGGGTCTGTACTTTGATAGAACACAGCAATTGAGAGGAAGAAAGAGACTTCAGAGATTATCCTGTCTAAGGTCCTTATTTTTCTAGATATGAGAACAAGAGTGCAGAGAGATGGAAGTGACTGTTGAAAGTTACAAAGCTCATTTTAGGTGGTGTGGCCTGTGGAATCTTAGTTTCCCAACCAGGGATCGAACCTGGGCCCTCCACAGTGAAAGTGTGGAGTCCTAACTGTCAGACCACCAGGGAATTCCCTGGTGGGGAAGAGTCACAAAACTCTTAAGTGAGAGTTGGGCTCTGGCTCACAAAGGTAGTTTCCATGATAACATTATTCTATATGTTTTAAGGATAGAATATGTTCAGTAAAACTGCACCTGATTTTATTAAATTACATTAGAGGAGCAGGGGAGTAAAGATGAGAAGAACTTTAGGCTTTTTGCAAAAAGAGATACAGTTGCTAGTCATAGTGACGATAAGCATTCTGAGTTTTGATGTGGAGACATTTCATTGTCACCTGCATTAATAAAGCAATAAAGATAATTCATTATTAGGAGATTGATGATTTCCTGTAATTCACCAAACATGCTGAGCTCCTATGCCTTGGACAGATTAAGCCCCAACTGGCCAAAAGTGAATTTGAAGAAAATTTATGTTGACTCAAAGAATACATTTACAACAGAGACGGAGGAGGTATTCATTTCCTATTGTAGCTGTAATGAATTCCCACACGCTGTCTGACTTAACCTAAGTGTACTTACTGTCTTACACTTTTCGAGGTTGGAAATCCAACACAGTTCTCACTGGGCTAATATCAAGGTGTTAGCTAAACTACAAATCCTTTTTGGAGACTCCAGAGAAGCACTGTTCCCTGCTTTTTCTAGCTCCTGGAGGCTGCTTTGTTCTCTTGCCCTGTGGCCCCATTCCTCCATTTTCAAAACCAGCAACAGTGAACACCTCTGACTTTATCTAGGAATTAGCGAATCTGATCTCCCTCTGACCACACCCAGAAAAAGAGGTTCTCTGCTTTTAAGGGCTTAGGTGATTAAATTGGGTACATCTGGGTCAATCTAGGATTATCTCCTTATCTCAAGATCCTTAACCTTAATCACACCTTTGCCATGTAAAGTAACAAATTAACAGGTTCTGGGATTAGGACATGGACATACTTGGGGGATGGGGGGATTCCCTGGTGGCTCAGATTGGTAAAAATCTGCCTGCCATGCAGGAGACCTGATTTCAATCCCTGAGTCAGAAAGGTCCTCTAGAGAGGGGAATGGCGATCCATTCCAGTATTCTAGCCTAGAGAACTGCATGGACAGAGCAGCCTGGTGGGCTATAGTCCATACAGTCACAAAAAGCTGGACACCAATGGGTAACTAACCTGCACACAAATACTTGTGGGGAGGGGCATTATTTGGCCACCACAAAGAAGGAGAAAGAGAAAAAGAAAAATTATGGATTATTAAAGAGATGACTTACAGATAATTGGGAAAGAAAATGAGCATCAAGAGCCAGTAATAATTCACTAAGTCATAGCAAATTTCATTTTCTTATTTAATGGAGTTACTCGGCAAATAGATGTGGGGATGCCAGGGACACATTTATCAGCTCAGTTTTTCTCTCAGGATGTTCTTGTGGAAAGATGAAGGAATGTGTGTCAGATGTCAGTGCAGTAAGCTCTAGTCACAACTCATTAGACAACTGATGAAAAGTGGAAATGGATGTAAACCTGGATGAAAGGCTCCTCGTGTGTCACAGGGCTTTTCGTCCTTGGTCCTTAAGTCACAGCTTTATCAGTGACTTGGATGAGGACTTAAAGGTCAGGCTTATCAAATCTGTGTGTGACACAATACAATTCAAAAGTCAGAGAAAATCTTAATGAACTGGGATGAGAAGATGAAAACATATGAATTGTTATGATAGGAAATTGTGAAGTCAAATTACAGGAAGAAAATCAGTTAAATACAGGATTGATGGTACTAGATTTAGCGTAATTTATTTGGGGGGGGGGGGAAGGAAAACAGTGAGTGCATCTGTGAAAGTAGAAGTCATGTTAAAAGCACCAGTTAATGGTTTTTGAGTATTTATTATGTATCGGATACTGTGCCTGGGACTGTGTATGACTGAAAATGTCATACATTTTCACCCACAAAAAAGTATCTTGTATATATCTCACAGATGATTTTTTTTTTTTTAGGGTTTAGAGATGTGAAGTAACTTATCTAAGATTGCAAAATTATCCATCAATACAAATTGGGGTCTGACTCCAAAGCTCATACTCATATAATAGAATCACAGGAGAATTTTTTAAAAGTCAAGGGGTTGTAGCTGCATTAGTGAAAATACAGTAGCAGAAGAAATCTTGGATGTATCTGCCAGTTTGAGCTCTTCACATTAGAAAGGATTTTTTTTTTCCAGCACCCCAAGGTATGTGAGATCCTAATTCTCCAACCAAGGATTGAACCCATGCTCCCTGCAGTGAAAGCACAGAGTATAAACCACTGGACCACTAGGTGAGTCCCAAGTGGGGATATGATAAACAAATGTGCACAGAGGAGTATAACCAGGGTCATGAGTGGCTTGGACACTAAGGCATAGAAGTGATGGAAAACACTTGATATATTTTGCCTAAGAGAGACTTAGGTTGAAATGGGTGGCACAAAAGTATAACTACTTATGAAAAATATTCGAAAACAGAACTGTTCTCTCTTCTGGAACTTGTATGGAGGCAGATTTTATTCAAGAGTGTATGCTAAGTGGCTCCCGTTGTGTCCGACTCTTGGCGACCCTATGGACCATAGCTACAAGGCTCCACAGTCCATGGGATTCTCCAGGCAAGAATATTGGAGGGGCTTGTCATTTCCTTCTCCAGGGGGTCCTCCCAACCCAGGGATCAAACCTGTGTCTCTTATGTCTCCTGCATTGGCAAGCAGGTTCTTTACCACTAGTGCCACCTGTTCAAGAGAACTTGATGTTAATGATTTATGTTAGAAAGTCAGCATTCAAGGACAGGCATATTGTGAGTTCCTTGAAAGTAGCAACCAAAGTTCTTTGGAATTAAATGATGCTTGGCAGGTGCTCAATTTGTTTGTGTTGACTGTGTTAACAAGTGACTTTGACAGGGACATCACATAAGAAATTAGTGAATTAAGAAGCAGGTTAGAATAGATGGACTTGGGTTATTGCTGAGTTTGGAATTTTTCTTTTTTATTTAGATTGTTGACTTGAGATAATCAACCCACAGCCCTGGGTCCACCGTCCCTCTTTGCCTAACTGGTAAGTTGATGCAATGTTCTAACTGCCTGATTAACATTAGGTTCTAATGACCTGAATGTCAATATCAAAAGTATTTCATATTTGTATTACCAATAGGTCTCTTTCTAAACCTGTTAACGTTTTAATTGTTCTTGAGTAGCTGCTATTGTTTCTTTCTCCCTGCATTTTGGCAGAACTGATTGGATAAATCACGGAAAAACAAATTAAATTTGCAATCTGGCCACTTTCTGTAAATAAGCTAGACATGTAAGGGCCGCTGAGTGGTTGTAGTTTTGACAATAGCTGTCTTGAGTCAAGTGGAATTGCTTTAGAGGGTTCATTTCAAACGTGAGTCATGAGCTGTGGAGCAGTAAAGATGGCCAAGAGGATCCAGACATGAAAGAAGATGCCACAGAGCTGGGGCAGAGTTGGCAGTGGCCTGTATTATATATTTGAGGAGCCTCAAGAAAGGCCATTGTCTGGCTTAAAAAAAATAATGTTGAAGCCATATGTGTTTATCAAAATCCCTTCTTTAATACAAGGTATATAAGTGTTACTAATTTGTGGTTCCAGTGGAGTAGACAGCTGAATTGCTCCTAACATTTCTACATTTCTTTTGCTCTATTTTGATGCCCAGCTATTGGACTCAGGTTGGGTGGGTGTCACTAAGTTGGCAAGACTGTAGTGCATTTAGATCCATTCCGTAACCCACCAGCATTTTACACCCATTTATTTGTAACCCCTGCCATTATTAAGTCTCACAGTTTATTAAAATATGATACCATGTCACCAGGGATACCTACAAGTGATGCATCTGTACAGCTATTTAGCCCTTTGAAAGGACATAGAAGCCCACTGGTGTCCTCAATATAAGTCAGTCTCCTGGGACTGGGCAAGAGAGTGGGACTGGGCAAGAGAGTGGATCTGCAAGGGCAAAAGGAAGAGATTCAGCACAATCTGTAGCAAAATTGGAGCTCCCACTCTGCTCCTCTGCTTACCTGCACTGTTCTATGTACCGTCCTATGTATGCTTTCTACTCCTCCCTTCATCCTCTAGGTTGATGTCCAAATAACTCCACCACTCCACCTGAATGTTCCCTAGATACCTCACCCTCAACATACCCTGAATGAATTTATCACACTCACATCTTTATGCCCTTGATTATCTTATAAAATCAGTTAACATATCACTATTTTAATGGCCACCTCAGAAATCTAGAAATCATTTTATACCACACTTTCTCTCACCCCAACACCCAATCACCAATTCTCCTGATTTTGCCTCCAAGGTATTACTTTCTCTAGCTCCTTTTTTCTTTATTTCTGCTTCCACTTCTCTGGTTTAGATCATTGCTACTTCTTGAAACCTGTCTCCTTGGCCTCCAGTAAGTTCCCTCTTGAAACTGTAACCCACATTGCCATCAGAATGTGTACTTAAAAATAAAATTCTGTTTCATTCATTCATTTGGAAAATATTTATTGTGAACTATTATATGCCATGCTGTGCTGTGCTTATTGGCTCAGTAGAGTCCGACTCTTTGTGACCACATGGACTGTAACCTGCCAGGCTCCTCTGCCCATGGGGATTCTCCAGGCAAGAATACCAGAATGGGTTGCCATGCCCTCCTCCAAGGAATCTTCCTAACCCAGGGATCGAACCCAGGTCTCCTACATCGGAGGTGTATTCTTTATCATCTGAGCCACCAGGGAAGCCCAAGAATACTGGAGTGGGTAGCCTATCCCTTCCCAGAGGAGATTCCCCACCCAGGAATCAAATCGGAGTCTCCCACATTGCAGGCAGATTCTTAACCAGTTGAGCTACCCAGGAAGCCCCATTATGTGCCATATATTATGCTAAATGTTAGGAATTCAGAAATGAATAAAACGTGTTCTCTGCCTTCAGTTATAATCTTGTGATAGAGAGAAGTAAGTATGAACTGATAGAATTGTGAACCAAATTGACAGAATTGTGAACCAGGCACTTATTTCATGATAGGGATAAGAGGGGCAGAGGAAAGTCCATGGAGAAATTAACACCTAGCTTAGCCCTGAAGACCTGATAGAAGATGGTCAGGTAAAAGGAAGGAGAAGAGGAGAGACAGACAGGAAAATGAGACAGGCTCTGAGTGCAACCTGATGCATATTCTGAAAGCAAGTTGGAGTATAAGAGCTGGAAGAATTTAAAGTAATTTAGTGTGGGTGAAGCAGAAACTGTGAAATCACTGGTCAGATGATGAAGAGTTTTAAGGACTTTGAACTTCATCTCAAAGATTATGGGGACCCTGGAGAACTTTAAGCCAAGGAGTGACATGAGCAGATTTGCGTTTTGGAAGGATTACTCTTGTAGTTGTTTGGCAAATAGATTTGAAAGGGGGTAAGATTGGAGACAGATTAGCCAGTTGTTATTGAACTCAGGAAGTAGTGGTAGATACAGAATGATCCAAAATGTATTAAAGTGATATTATTTATAGGAGACGTTGAAGAATTGAACTAGGAGGATGAAGAAGAGAAAGAAATCAAGACTGATACCTAGAACTCTAGTTTGGGCAACTGGGTAGACTGTGCTAACATTCACCAAGATAGAGAATTCAGAAAGATGAGATGTAGGAATGTCAGGTAATAAACTTAATTTTGGATGCACTGAGTCTGTGATTCCTGTAGGCCATTTGAACTGGAGATGTTGAGTTGGATGTTCATATCTAGATTCTGAATTATGATAAGACATGAGGTTTCTCAAGGCATTCCTATTGAATTAAAGTAAGCTTCATGAAGGACCAACATGTAAAGCTTGTTGGCGGAAAAGAACAAGTTTCAAAGAGCTAGGAAGAAAAATCTCCATTATCTACTAGATCAAGATCAAGCTTTTAAGTTACTTTTCTCTCTAACTTTATCTCATGCTAATCCCTAGTTCTGTTTGTTCCCTTAGGTTCTATTAGTTTTATTAGATCCAAGTTGCTGGTGGTTCTTCATGGGTGCCTGGGTGTCTATTCCTTGGATATCTGTCTGCTGTTTGCTTTTAGCATTTTCTTTCTCTACCTGGAATATCTGTTCCCTCTTCAATATTTGGTTACAACCTAATTAGCCTTTAGAAATAATCTCAAGGTTTTCTGCTCTGGTAAGACTTGAGTCCACTTGGTTGAACTACCTGTTCCTTCCCTCCTTCCTTTCCATAGCTTTTGTGTGTATGTGTTGTTTACTCACTAAGTCATGTCTGACTCTTTGTGACCCTATGGACTGTGGCCTGCCAGGCTGCTCTTCCATGGAATTTCCCAGGCAAGAACACTGGGAGTGGATTGCCATTTCCTCCTCCACTGGATCTTCCCAACTCAGGGCTCAAATCCACGTCTCCTGTGTCTCCTGCATTGGCAGGTGTATTCTTTACCACTGAGCCACCAGGGAGGCCCATATTTATCCTAGTATTTATCATATGATATTGAAATCATCTGTCTACCTAATTTACCTTAAAAATTGTTTCATGACTTCAAGAATTGTACTGCAGGTTAGATTCTCCAAGAAGCAGATTCTGAGACAGACTTTTTTTTTTAGTTTTGTTGTTCAGTCACTCAGTCGTGTCTGACTCTTTGTGACCCCATGGACTGTAGCACGCCAGGCTTCCCTGTCCTTCACTATCCCCCGGGGTTTGCTCAAACTCATGTCTATTGAGTTGATGATGCCATCCAACCATCTCATCCTCTGTCACCCTCTTCTCCTCCTGTCCTCAATCTTTCCCAGCATCAGGATCTTTTCCAATGAGTCCGTTCTTTGCATCAGATGGCCAACGTATTGGAGCTTTAGCTGCAGGATCAGTCCTTCCAATGAATATTCAGGATTGATTTCCTTTAGGACTGACTTGTTTGCTCTCCTTGCAGTCCAAGGGACTCTCAAGAGTCCTTTTTAGTGTACAAGATGTTTATTCCACAGCATCCTTGGGATCTACACCTGTGGAAAGGAGAAGGAAACAGCAGTGGGTCAAGGGAGAAATCAAGTCCTGTTGCAAACCCAGCTGCCTCATTCAATACCATGAAGAGCTCTAGGACTGAATGTCCTTTCAGAGTTGTTCTCAATTGGCATGGGGTGGCTGAGCATCCTTTACCTTGTTGGAGGAAAGAAAGAACAAGTTCCAAAGAGCTAGGAAGAAAAGTCTTCAATTTAAGTTTGATTAGTTCTCTTAGGTTCTTTTAGTTCTAGTAAGTTTTATTTGAAGCAAGTTGCTGGTGATTCTTGGATCTTTGGGCATGGGCTGCCCCAGAAGGGGGCATGACATTGGAGGAGGCAGCTCCATCACTGAAGCAGTCCTTGCAGAGATTGGCAGGTGAAGGCCATTTGCTGACATCGCTTTCAACAGCTGGGACAGCACCTCCTTTTCTTAAAGGGGGTGTGGCAGTGCATTGCAAAACCCATCACACACCATATTTTTCTTTGCATTTCTAGGGCCTGCCATACTGTGTGGCAGATGCAAAATGTGGGCTGGGGCTGGGGTTGAGCAGTGGTTCTTATTTAAAACCTCATGCTCTTCCATTGGGCTTCCTAGGTGGCACAGTGGTAAAGAATCCACCTGTCAACGTAGGAGACATAAGAGACAGGTTCAGTCCCTGGGTTGGGAAAGTCCCCTGGAGTAGGAAATGGTAAACCACTCCAGTATTCTTGCCTGGAAAATCCCATGGAAAGAGGAACCTGGCGGGCTACAGTCCATGGGGTTGCAAAGAGTCGGATATGACTGAGCTCACAGGCGCTGTCTTCCATTATGGCATTCAAAAGCCTTGGGGCATTCTTCCTGGAAGACGATTCGGTGTATCTATCTTGTTAAGTCTAGGCTAGATGGGAAGAAAATATTAATAATATCTTAACAAAACAAAAAATATTCAGGTAGGAAATTTTCTAAGCTGGCAACAGGACTAGAAAGGTAGACTGTTCTTTTAGGACCTACTTTTCTCAGATGGTTTCAAAGGAGTAAAAACAATCAGAGCCGCAAGGCAGAGCAAGAGACAAGACAAGGTTGATGATCAAAGGGGAAAGCAATATAGGAAAACAGCAATATTTCATACACAGCCACACATACACTGAAATGTGTCAGTAATGCGAGGTCATTGTTAACTGCCAAAAATAAGTTCGAAATTGATTGTTAAATGAGAGACAACATTGTCAAGCCTGGGTTGTATGCCTGCTTCACAAGGACAAAATTCTGAAAGGTAGAATGAAAGAAAATTTATCCAGTTGACTACAAAATGAAAATATGACGGCTCCAGGGCTTCTCAGGTGGTGCTAGTGGTAAAGAATCTGCCTGCCAAAGCTAGAGATGCAGGTTCAATCTCTGGGTCAGGAAGATCCCCTGGAGAAGGAAATGGCTATGCATCCAGTATGCTTGCCTGCAAAATCTCATGAATGGAGGAGCCTAGTGGGCTACAGCCCATAGGGTTGCAAAGAGTCGGACATGACTGAACACATACACAGCAGCATAGCAGCATGATGTCTCCAGTGCTGGATATTATATTGTGTTTTCATTACACTAAACGGCTGCACCACGTGGCTTTCAGTATCTTAATTCCCTGATGAGGGATTGAACCCGGGCCATGGGTTCTTGTAGCTAACTTTATATTTAATGAGGTAAAGATGTCTGCCCTGCTCCTTCTACTGAACATTCATAATGGAACTCCTAGTCAGTGTAACAAGGCAAGAAAAAAAAAGGCATTCAGAATGGAAAATAAAACTTTTTAGACTAAATTATTGCCTAAGAAGAAGATCTCAAAGAATCTACAAAAATGTTTCTAGAACTTAAGAGTAAATTTGATAAGGTCTCAAGCTATGAGATTGAAATACAAAAACAATTGTATTTCTGTATACAGGAATACTCTGTTTTATTGTGCTTCACAGATGGGTTTTCTACAGATTGAAGGTTTGTGGCATCCCTGTGTTGAGCAAGTATATCAGCGCCATTTTTCAGCAGCATTTGCTCACTTCATGTCTCTGTGTCTCATTTAGGTAATTCTCACAATATTTCATACTTTTTCATTTTTCTATTCATTAGAGTGATCTATGATTAGTGATTTTTGATGTCACTGTTCAGACTTGCTGAAGGCTCAGATGATGGTTGGCTTTCTTTAGCAAAATGTCTTTTAAATTAAGGTGTATACTTGTTTTTTTAAACATAATGTTATTGCCAACCTAGTAGATTACAGTTTAACGTAAATATAACTTTCATATACACTTGGAAACAAAAAAAATGTTATGTGACTTGCTTTATTTTGACATTGGCTTTGGTTAGTCTGGAACAAAACCCACAATATTGCTGAGGTATGCCTGTAATGACAATAAACAAAAATTGAAAATTAGTACCATTTACAATAGCACCCCAAATCAATCAGTAAATATTTAGATATAAATTTATCAGGATCTATATGCTTAAAACTGATAAAAATGAATTTAAAAAACACTGATAAAAATGAATAAAAAGACTTCATGGATCAGAAGATTTAATGACTCAATATACTTAAGATGTCAGTTCTCCTCAGTTTGATCTATATATTTGGTGAAATCCCAAATATATAGCAAGCATGTTTGCATTTATTGGCAAAGTGATTTTAAAATTTATATGGAAAGGCGAAGAGCATATTCAGTGAAATTTGCAAATGAACAAAGTTGGAAGACTTACACTATTTGATATCAATACTTACTGTAAAGCTGCTGTTATTAAACAGTGAGATGTTGATGAAAATATAAATATGCAGATCAGTGGAGTGGAATAGAGACTTTAGAAATGAACTCACAGAATTGTGATCAGTTGAGTTTTGAAAAAGATATAAAGGCCATTCCATAGAGAAAAGATAGTCTCTTCAAAAAATTGTGCTGAACAACTGAATACCCATGTGCAAAAAAATTGAATCTTGACCTAAACTTCACATTTTGTACAAAATTAACCCGAAATGGGTAACAAAACTAAATGCAAATCATAAAGTTATAAAACTTTTTTAAAAAAAGGAAAAAAATCTTTGTGGGCTTAAGGTAGCTAGAGAATTCTTAAACATGATACTAAAAGCAAGATTTTCATAAGAAAAGTTGTTAAATTAGACTTTATCACAGTTGAGACTTATGCGTTATCAAATTGCTGTTAAGAGAATGAAAAGACAAGTCCTGGGTTTGGAGAAAAATATTTGCAAATCATGTCTGACAAAGACCTTGGACTGAGGATATATAAAGAACTTTCCAAAGTCAACAATAAGAAAGGAACAAGCTAGTTTTCAAAAGAGCAAAAAACTTTAACAGATACTTCAGAAAAGAGACACATTGGTGGCAGGTAAGTGCAGGGAAAGAGTCTCAGCATCACTAGGCATTAGTCATTAGGGAAAGACAAATTAAAATCATGATATAAACTGCACACCTATTAGAATTACTAAAATTAAAAACAAACAACTGACAATACTAAGTCTTGATGTGGAGCAACTGAAACTTTCCTGCATTGCTATGAGAATGCAAAATGATACAGCCACTCTGAAACACAGTTTGGCAGTTTCTTATAAAAATAAACATATACTTACCATATGATACAGCTATCCCACTCCTGGGCATTTACCCTAGAGAACTGAAGACTTCAGTTCACACAAAAACCTATTGCAGTCTTATTCAAAATTGCTCAAATCTAAAACAACCCAAATATCCTTTAATGAGTGAATGGATAATCAAACTGTGGTACATTTCATGCAATGGAATACTACTGAGTATAAAAAGAAGGAACTATTTGATACATGCAATACATGCAACAACTTGGATGGATCATAGTCATTTTGCTAAATGAAAGAAGCCAAATTCAAGAAGTTACATATGATGCGATTCCATTTATATATGTCATTCTGGATAAGCTATAAGCTAAAGCTACAATGATGGGGAACAGAGCAGTGATTTTTCATGATTAGTGGTGGAATGGTTGACTAAAGCAGGCAGCCTGAAGGAATTGAGTGTGTGCCTGTGGGTGTGATTTTTCTCACTGACCAAGTAGCCTTGGAGTTGAAAATTTGCATGCTATTCATTGAATGACCTATTCATTAAAGAAATGTTTAAACTTAAAATAATAATGATTATAGTCAAAATTATTCATTGGTTGCCATGTGTCATGAATGATGATAAGCATTTTACAGGGAGTCAAATGTCTCAATTCCATCCCATGGAGTAAGGATGGCTAAAAATCTGGCATGTTTTCCACTACTCCCTTTCCCGTGCCCATGTCTGCCACACCAGAATCCTTTTTAACATTGTGCTTAAGGCAGCCAATAGCAGTCATGTAGTGTGTTAGTTTGCTAGAGCTGCCATCACAAATTCCACTGGCTTCATGACTTAAACAACAGAAGTTTATTTCTCACAGTTCTGGAGAGTGCAGTCCAAGATGAAGTCCAAGTTTGAGTTCTTCCGAGACCTCTTGCCTTGGCTCGCATATGGCTACCTTCTTTCTGTGTCCTCATGCGGCCTTCTATCTGTGCGTGTACATCCCTGGTGCTTCTTTTGTGGGTTCAGATTTCCTCTTTTACAGGGACACCAGTCAGATTGGATTAGGGTCTACCCTAATGGCCTCATTTTAGCTTAACTATCTCTTTAAAGACCCTGTCTTCAAATACAGTCACATTGTGAGATACTGGGGGTTAGGCTTCAAAATATGAATTTTGGAAGGACACAGTTCAGCCTGTTACACTCAGATAGAATGCATTTGCAATCTCTGCCGCATAGTATAAATGCAATAATTTTACCCAGAAATAATTTAAAGTGAGTATAACCTGCTTCTATTTTTTTAACTGAAAATGTTTGTCAACCCTGGACCAGAGTACATTGCTTTGAGAATGAGATTTTACTGCAGGATCCCATCTTTGAGCAGCCTTCTGAGCTCTTCAGGCAGTGTGCCTGGAGGTGCCCACTGTGAGCAACCCTCACCTTAAAGGTACAGCAGAATCATCTAGAAATGGCTTCTTAGTCAAATCCGTGTGGAGGCTTCACTGCCACTTCCAGAGTCACTCAAAGCCTAGAGCCTCACCAGACTGTCCCAAATCACTGAGTCAGTTTCACTGCAGTCGGGAGTATTCCGCCACCTCCTTAGCCTGAGGGCAGGGGTGGGGGGCAAGATTTTAAAACCTAGAGAATTTGAGCCACAATGATTCTATCACAAACATATTTGTGTAACATGCACACAGGTTAGAAGCATATTTCATAACAATCTTCAGTTATTGTTGCTGGAAATTCCACTGGCTTCATGACTTAAACAACAGAAGTTTATTTCTCACAGTTCTGGAGAGTGCAGTCCAAGATGAAGTCCAAGTTTGAGTTAAGAAACCTTTATTGGTTAAGAAATTATCCATACTCACAGATTGAAAGCTAGGAACAGTCCCATTATTTCATATGTAAGATCCAAGAAAATTGCATTGAGAAAAGTGATGAAGGGACAATTAAGGGCTACAAATGGGCACTTAGCAAAGAATCATGGAATTATGAAACAGATATTGGCTCTAAACAATCCACTGGAAACAAAGCAGTGGCTATGTTCTAGCTACCTACTGTTACCTGTTTTTCTAGAGGTTACCTAACACTCTAATTTGAGATGCACATTTTAGCATTTCTGGAATTGGACTTCAGTCTTGCAATAAATATAAAATTTCATGAGATCTTTCTCCTTCCCTTCATTTTCTTTCCTCTTCTCCATCCCCCACCTCTCTGGAAAATCCTTATAAAACGAGCTGGTTCATTTTATAGATGGTGCCTTAGAATGGAGGTGATGTACTTCCAATGTATTTTGAAGTCCAGGTTGAAGACTAATGTTTTAGTTTAGTTCTGCCCAATTGGTTCACAGAGTAGACTCTGATACTTTGCCCTTCAGGACCGGAAGGAACCCTAATGGGAACCCCAATGTGCTTTGACATCCTCTCAGATCTCAGCTCTTAGAGGGGCTCTTGTCTGAGGTATGTCCTAATAAGGTCCTGGGAAAACTAAGTCTGCCAAAGGCCATGTGATGTGCTGGCAAATGCCAAGTTCCAGAAATGAACACAGAGACCCTGATGGTGATACAATGTAACATAAGGGAACATCTCTTTGCTTCAAGACTGTACAAATTTATAAATAAATATAAATACTTGTATAAATTTATATAAGTATAAATTTCAGAGAAAACCTCTATTTTGCCAAGTAAGGTACATTAATATATGTATATAATTTCTAAACACTAAAAGTAAAAGCTACCATCTTATTGTAAATTAGAATAAAGGAACATTAAGTCATTGAAATATATTAAATAACCAGTTATATCAAGAATAGTCTAGGCATTAGTCCTCTGGAGCAATCTGCTTCATAGATTAACATGAGAGCTTATTTGCATATATGCTATAGACACACGAAATAGAGTGTATATATACATATATATATATAACATATATGGCATATACAATGTTTTAACGAGAGTAAATACCATGTAGTTAATTCCTGTGGCCAGACAAGTTCAGTGTTTTTGCAACATCTAAAATCATTTCATCTTTGTAATACCATCTAAATTAGCATTTTTAAGATTCCCATGTATTACTTAACAGAAAAGGCGTAAGTGGCATCAGAAGAGACTGGAGGCAAATTAAGTTTCCTTTTGTCCAACTTTGTGTCACTTCCTGCCTCCATAAATAGGGAAAGCAAAATATCTGTGCTTCTTATTCATGTACATCTGCCAAACCAATTAACACCTCCTGAATGTTATCTTAATTGCATTTATTAACATAACATTAACATAGCAGAGAGATAACATTCAGGAGGTATTAATTGGTTTGGCAGGCACTCTAGAATGGGAAGCATAGTAAAGGGCCCTTCTTGGTATCTTGTGTGGGTTTTTTTCCCCTCTTTGGTGGTGGAGAGCAAATGAGATTACATTGAAAGAAAGAAAATATATCTTAACCAAAATAGTAGCCACATCACGGGGTCACTTGATTTTCCTTTCTAAAAGCTGCAGAGAAGCATCTGCTCTGAAATCTACTTATTTGACAGCTTACCCCATGCCCTGTCTGCCCCACTGTCCCCATGCATTTCTGCTAAGGAGACCTCTGGAGGTGTGGAGGTACCAGCTTCTTGGGGATGCACTGAGCTACAGTCATAAATTTTTATAGCACCTCAACAGCTTTAAAAATAATTCAAATGTGAATTCCTCACATTTAATTCAAAAATAATTCCTCTGATGAGAATTTAATGGGACTTCTATCCTTATAGAATCATAGAACTATAGAGTGCTTTAACTAGATGAACCTATTTATTAACTCAATAGGCCTTTGGGAGCATCTGCGGTAGTGCAGGACTATTAAATAAGTAGTTCAGTTCAGTCACTCAGTCGTTTCCGACTCTTTGCAACCTCATGAACCTCATGAACCTCAGCACGCCAGGCCTTCCTGTCCATCACCAACTCCCAGAGTCTACACAAACCCACGTCCATCGAGTCAGTGATGCCATCCAGCCATCTCATCCTCTGTTGTCCCCTTCTCCTGCGCCAATCCTTCCCAGCATTAGGGTCTTTTCCAGTGAGTCAACTCTTCTCATGAGGTGGCCAAAGTATTGGAGTTTCAGCTTCAACATCAGTCCTTCCAATGAACACCCAGGACTGATCTCCTTTAGGATGGACTGGTTGGATCTTCCTGTGGTCCAAGGGACTCTCAAGAATCTTCTCCAACACCATAGTTCAAAAGCACCAATTCTTCGGCGCTCAGCTTTCATCACCATCCAACTCTCACATTCATACATGACCACTGGAAAAACCATAGCCTTAACTAGACAGACCTTTGTTGACAAAGTAATGTCTTTGCTTTTCAATATGCTATCTAGGTTGGTCATAACCTTCCTTCCAAGGAGTAAGCATCTTTTAATTTCATGGCTGCAATCACCATCTGCAGTAATTTTGGAGCCCCAAAAATAAAGTCTGACACTATTTCCACTGTTTCCCCATCTATTTCCTATGACGTGATGGGACCAGATGCCATGATCTTAGTTTTCTCAACGTTGAGCTTTAAGTCAGTTTTTTTACTCTCTTCTTTCACTTTCATCAAGAGGCTTTTTAGTTCCTCTTCACTTTCTGCCATAAGGGTGGTGCCATCTGCATATCTGAGGTTGATGATATTTCTCCTAGCAATCTTGATTCCAGCTTCTGCTTCCTCTAGCCCAGCATTTCTCATGATGTACTCTGCATATAAGTTAAATAAGCAAGGTGACAATATACAGCCTTGACATACTTCTTGTCCTATTTGGAACCAGTCTGTTGTTCCATGTCCAGTTCTAACTGTTGCTTCCTGACCTGCATACAGATTTTTCAGGAGGCAGGTCAGGTGGTTTGGTATTCCCATCTCTTTGGGAATTTTCCACAGTTTGTTGTGATCCACACAGCCAAAGGCTTTGGTGTAGTTAATAAAGTAGTAGATGTTTTTCTGGAACTCTCTTGCTTTTTTGATGATCTAATGGATACTGGCAATTTGATCTCTGGTTCCTCTGCTTTTTCTAAATCCAGCTTGAAGTTCACAGTTCACGTACTGCTGAAGCTTGGCTTGGATTTGTGGGTGTGTACTGAGGTATGTATGCTGTGCTTGGTCGCTCAGTCGTGCCCATCTCTTTGTGACCCCATGGACTGTAGCCCCCAGGCTCCTCTGTCTATGGGGCTTCTCCAGGCACAACACTTGAGAGGGTTTCCATTCCTTCCTCCAGAGAATCTTCCCAACTCAGGCATTGAACCCAAGTCTCCTGCATTGCAGGTGGATTCTTTACTGTCTGAGTCACAAGGGAAGCCTGGGATGTAGGTATAAGAAGGCAGAACTGAAGACAGCAGATGATTATGGAAAGTAAAAATGAGGAGGGGCCGAACTAAAGTAGAAACATTAGGGAGAAAGAAGATAGCACAGATAAGGAAATCTGCATGATCCAAATAGCCACTCCCATTTATTGAGAGTTTTCTTTGTTCTAGGCAGTGCCCTTAACATTTGATATGAATTTCATTTCCTCAACAACTGTATAAAGCAGTCCTATTATTATACCCATTTTAAAGATGAAGAAGTTGAGTGTAGTAGGCAGAGTAATGCCCTCACCCTTCCTGCCTCCCACCCAAGCCTGTCCACACTATAACCCCCAAACCTGTGAATGTTACATTGCATAGCAAAAGAGACTTTGCAGATGGAATTAGGTTAAGGTTTTTGCAGTGGGAAGGTTATCTTGGATTATCTGTGTGGGCTAGACGTGGGCCTTTATATGAATGAGACAGAAATAGAGTCAGAGTAAGAAGGTAACAGGACAGAAGCGGAGGTCAGAGAAGTAAGAAGGCCACACTGGAGACACTGAAGATGAAAGGGTCACAAACCAAGGAACGTCGGTGACCTGTAGAGGGGCTTTCCCTGGCCCTCCATGTAATGAGACTCCTTCCAGTTACCCATGTTTTCCATTTTCTTTCATTTCCATTCTCTTTGGAAAAGTACCTTGTTTAATTGTACAATATTTTTCTTACTGAAAAACTGTTTCCCTCATTGCATTATCAGGTCCATGAAGGCTGTTCCTGTGTTTTTCACTTGTTGAACCGATGCCTAACACTGTGCCAGATACAAACGGTATCTTCAAGAAATGCGTGTTCAAAGAGTATAGGAAGGGAAGAAGTTCTCATACCTACTCAGGGTGGCATATTTCTGAGCTGTCAGGGTGTCCTCTGAGGGCCTTGATGTATTGAAATAACAGACTTACAATCACCCTGTGGCATGCCGGTGCCCCTGTCCACGTCTCCCTTCAATGAAGAACCTACTGACCCAGCTGCTCAGCTGCACACAGTCTTAGTTACTAACCCCTTCAAGGACTACCTGACCTGCAGAAAACATATCCAGTGACTGATTCAGACAGACATAAAGGTCTGGCCATTTCAGTCCAACATGGGACAACTCTGGCAGGCCAGTTTAACTCCAGAGTTCCTTGTGATATTATCCAAGGTTGTCATGGAGCCCATACTATGTTTGATTTCTGCCTCATTCAGCCCTGAGTCCACTTCCCTTCCACAGGTGTTAATCCCAAGGACACTCCTTAATAAACATCCTGCACACTAAACTGTCTTAGAGTCTGCTTCCTGGAGAACCCCATCTCAAACAGTCACTAAGCATAGAATTCTATTGAGCCAGGTAGTTACAAATAATTGGAGACAGAATATAAAATTTAGGCAAAGTATATAGAACATCTAAGGAAATCCTCCCCATTAGTTCTCTTTTTTCTGAGTTAGAAAGACTGCTATTCCTAAAGACTTAACAGTAGAATCCCTACATGCTGATCCCTGCCCCTCTCCAAACATGGTTTGACAGTCAATCAGTTCTCTCTCCTAAGCATCTCTTTGATTCATCAACTTCATTACTCTTAATTCAAGCCACCCATTATTTCTCTCAGTTTCACAAATAACTCTGAGTCCCTTATTTTGTCTTCCTCCATTTCTTTTTTCCACGCTGGAGTGGCCATTGGCCCACTTAAAGCTCTTTAGTAGCTCCACATCACCCATAGTAAAGAGTCTAACTCCTAAATATGACATCCAAAGCCCTCTTTCATTGGGCTTCTCCCTGTTTCCAGACTCATCTCTGGCATGCCCTTCCCACTTCACCACCACCTCCTTTGTGTTAGTCCTGCCAAAGTTCTCCAAATTCTCCATGCTGGTGCTGAGGCCCATCATGATCTAGATTCTCTTTAGAGCTCTAACCTTGAATTTTGCCACCACTCCTACTTTATAGTCTCAGCCATCCTGAGTGACATCAATACGCCTTGACCTTGTTTGACTCTGGGCCTTTGCACCTGTTTCCGCTCTGGACTATTTTCTCTTTCTCTGCCTACCTATCTCCCTGGCCTTCGCCTTGCCAAGTTGATTTCTACTGATACTCACCCTTCCCTGATTACCTGGGGATGAATTTGGTGCCTCTCTCATGTGCTCTTTTGGCACTCTGTGCTTCGTCTTTTTTGATAACAGCTGTACCATGTGTAATTTTCTCTAAACTTATCTCTCTCTGCCACTAGACTAAACTTCTTATTCATAGCTGTGAACACAACAATGAACACAGTGCATATCACATAGAAGGTACTTGGAAAATATTTATTGATGAATGAATGAAGAATTGAAGTCTCACGACAACACTAATGCATAGGCAGGGTAAACGTATTAGAGATATGGAAATTGAGGTTGACTGAGCCGAAGTCATGTTGCCTTCTAGCTGCAAATCTAGTGCCTTTTGCTGTTTGTTGTTGTTTAGTCACTAAGTCGTGTCCAACGCTTTTGCGACCCCATGGAGCATTTATAGTGAATCTACTTACTGTACATGCTACTTACTGTAAATGCCTCAATCCTTCATTCATTTATTATGATATCATCCTATAGCTATTCCACAGACTTGAAAGCCTGCTGTGTGGCTGTGTGTTGGGCTCTATTACAGGTGATGGATTGACACGATCTCTCTTATGGAACTTATATTCTAGAAGGAAAGATTGACAATAAACAAGTAACAATAATATTGAGTAGAGGTAAGTTCTGTGAAGGAAATACAATGTGGTGGTGTGGTAGAGTGGGCACGTGCAGAGGAGAGTAGTTCTTTAGAGTTGAAGGTCAGGGAATGCCCCTTGGAGGAAATGATGTTTGAATTGAGGGCTGAAAGATAAGGAGTCAGTTGTGAAACAAGGCAAAGAAAAATCTTCCTGGCAAAGGGAAAGTGATGGACAAAGCTCTGAAATAGGAAAGAACTCAGTGTATTAAAAAATCAGAAAGAAGATCAGAATGGTAAGATCATAGTGAGTAGTGGGTAAAATGATAGGAATAGCATCAGTCTAGATCATGTAGGACTGGTAGATCCTGGCCAAGAGTTTGGATTTTGTTCTAAATGAAATGGGATGCTAGCGAAAGATTTAAAGAGCAGAGATGGGCAGTTATGTAAGCCAGACTATGACAAAGTGAGAATCCTAATGATACAGAAAATTTGAATGATTAGGATCTAAGGAAACAAAAGCCCACATAATAGAAAAGGTAGTCTAGTAGGATAAGAGCTCTAGAAGCAATGCGGACCCAGGGGTCATTTTCCCTAGAGAATTACAGGTGCTTTTATAAACCTTGATTATGGTTTCCACCAGTGTGCTCATACCAATAAACTCCATGTCTCAGTTTCCAGCTTCTTATTTCCAATTGTTTGCTGGACAGCTGACCTATAATATCATGCAATTTATGTAGATCTGCAATTTAGGTAGATCCATTGACTTGCCCACCTACCCTATCATAGAGTGATATTTTCCTTTAATTTCTTAAGTTATAGGCATCCTAAATGACAACCAAGAAACGAAAGTCCAGTTGACCACCAAGTTCTGACATCTTCTACCACCCAAATATTTCTCAGATTCAGTTTCATCATCCTTGTCCCTCTTCACGTTCTCATCTGCTATCACCAAGACTTTTGCAACAACTTCCTAAATTAGCATTAGTCATCTTTATTCCAGTGTCATTTCAAACTACTACTGACCTAATCTTATTTTTTTATCCCTAGATGCAAACTCTTTTATATTTTATCCCCAATACAAAAGTAATACTTTCTTGTTAAATAACCAAATCCTATTACCAAATTGAGTGTGTATCCTTCTAAACATTCTTCTATGATTATGCACATATATATACAAATTAGATTATAATATAATCCTGTTCGGTGACTTGCCTTTTTATTTAATAGATGGTATTTTTCTGAATGAATAGACACACAGCAACATCATTTTTGGTGGCTTTATATTATTCTGATATATGAATGTACTATAATTTACTTATATAATTTCCTTTTGAAAGCCATTCAAGTTATTTTGCTTTCACAAATTATATTGAACATCCTTATTTATATATTTACTTTTTTGTGTAACAGAGATTTGCCCCCGCCACTGTGTTTTATTTTTCAAATAAAATTTAGTATCATGTCTCAAAAACACTTGTTGAGATTTTTATGTTAAATTGTATTAAATTTATACATTATTTTGGAAGAATTTGCCATCAGTAGAACTATCCTCCTAAACCAAGTCTGGTCTTATCATTATCCTGCTTAAAAACCTGTCGTAGCTTTCCCTAATGGAAAGTTGTTTCTTTTTTTTTTTTTTGCATAACATAACATATTTTGATCCATGCATACTCTCTACTCTCTCTTGTGCTTTAGAGATTTAGAAAATCTTAGATTACAGCACCTCAAAGAATACGGAGTTGTCATTTGAATCTCAAAGTTTGGGCAGTAGAGGAGATGGGGAGCAGGGAATACATTGGCAGATCTAAGATGTAATTTAGAAATCTGTATTTACCTCACTTGCAGCTGTGACTGGAGCCAGGAGCTCCTAAGCTTGATTGCATTTTGGCCTATAAGTCTATCCAGGGGAAGATCATCAGTTCTAATCTACAAACATTCCAAGAAAATGTGCATGATCAAGGCTATCTTTCCTTTAAGTCTTGGGAAAACTGTGACTTTCCAAAGTTTGGCTCCTGCCTATTGACAATGAAAAAAATTCCACTAACTGCGAAATAGTTTGGCCTGCGGCTTAATCTCTAAACCCTGGCCTCAGTCAAAGTTGCTGTTGGCTCTCGTCATCTACCCTCACCCTTCGCTGTTCTCCTAGTGTTTCCCCATTCTCTGTGATGCACAAATCTGGTGGAGGAGATCTGGGTCAGTTATAGCAGGTACGCAAGAAGGAAGTGAAGAAACAGGGAGAAATACGAAGACGACTGAGTTGGAAATGGTAAAACTTGCAGAGAGGAGACTTCTCTGTCTTTTTAAATTTTTAATTTTTAAAGATTAAAAAATTATTTTTTAATTAAATTTTTAATTGTCCTTTGTAAGATCTCAAATGCAAACACTCTTGTGGGATGTAGACTATGATTTTTCAGACATCCAGTCAGATGCTGGATACTCGCAGGGTACTTGTTTATATAAGCATGTTAGCTGGAAAATCTTATAAAAATTCAGTCACAGTATTTGGGAATTGGATTTTGTGGTTATCTTGCTAAACTTGGGGTATAAAATCAACTGCCTCGCTGCTTTTAGCATTGGGAGAAGGGTGATTGTGCATGGGTTTTCAAACTCTAGAGATTTTATTTTGTCAATTGTTTCATGTTTCCTTTCAAACAGTCTTATTGGAGAGATGCTAAAATGGATACTATAAGTTAGCTTGTGTTTTTTTCTGCCTTTATATTTTTGCCTTTTGTTTACTAAAGTTGATAATGATGGCGGCAATGGTTTAGTTGCTAAGTTGTATCTGACTCTTGCAACCCCATGGACTGTAGCCCACCAGGCTCCTCTGTCCCTAGGATTTCCCAGGCAAGAATACTGGAGTGGGTGATTTCCTTCTCCAGGGGATCTTCCCAACCCAAGGATTGAACTCATGTCTCCTGCATTGAAGATGGATTCTTTTCACCACTGAGCCACCAGGAAAGCCCCTGTTGATAATGATCAGTTCAGTCTCTCAGTCATGTCCGACTTTTTGCAACCCCATGAACCACAGCACACCAGGCCTCCCAACTGAGGAACAAAGTAAAGAGAAGATGAGTGAACAAAAACAAGAATAAGTGAATGCAATTTATAAATTGAGCCATCACCAGTAATAAATCAAAAGCTTGATATTGTAGTCCATGTAAGTTGAAACTGAGTTATTATAAGACAAAATAATGCCAAAAAGTTTATTGATTTTTATTAACAGTGTATGTTGTTCTCTGGATGTCCTACACATGCTTCTGCAAAGAAGATGCTTCTACTTCACAGTCACTTTTAAGATCAAGTTGTGAAACCATAAAACTATTAACCAATACAGGAACTGACGTTTTTGAAAATGATATTTCCAAAGTCCAGAATGCCTGTTTTAAGCTAGTGAAAACATGGTTATAATTTATCGATTATTAAATATAACAAGTAAAGGAAGAAGTATAGAGAGCATGTATAATATGGTTTTTATCTTTCAGAGATGTTATACATGCAGTATAAGCCTAGTTTCCCCTTTTGAATGCAAGAAGCTTAGTCATGTAAGCAGGAATAAAAAAAAATTTAACCAAGCCACTTGGCTTTTCCAAGATCATGAATTATAGAGTTGGGGTCTCAAGGACTCTAATTGCCCATACTAGGCTGCAGGGAGTTGAACTGAGCTGAGTTGGAGGTCACAGCAGGGACAAGGAGGACAGAAGGTAATGAGATGTCTGGGCAGTAGGGTAACTCATCAGCTGCTTGTCTGAGAAATCCTGGAGCCTGGATGAGGCACATGTGACTCATTGGTTCAAGCTGATGCAGGAAACACGGTGACCAAGTTCAGTTCAGTTCAGTCGCTCAGTCATGTCCTACTCTTTGCGACCCCATGAACTGCAGCACTCCAGGCCTCCCTTTCCATCATCAACCAGTGACCGAGGAAGGAGACCAAAGAGTAATTCAAGATGATGGGAGATGCTGAAATAACAGGCAGTCTTTACGGATGGCCTTATTTAACCAGGGCTAAGAGTTAGGAGTTTCATGCGATAGAAGCAGTATATGCACAGATACATTAATAAGTGATGCCCTTTGCATCAGGAAAGGAACAAAATTATCAAACATTGTAGAACCTATATTCCAATGTAGAGACTTCTTTTCCCCCCATTAATTAGCATTTCAAATATACTCAGAAAGGACTTCCCTAGTGGTCCGGAGGTTAGGAACCCACTTTGCAATGCAGGGGATGCAAGCTTGATCCCTGGTCGGGGAGCTAAGATCCCACATGCTGCACAGCAATTGAGCCCACACACCACAACTGGAGAGCCCTAACACCGCAGCAAGAGCTCCCACATGATGCAAGGAAGATCCCACGTGCCACAACTAAGACCCAACGCAGACAAAACAAATAGAAGAGGAGAAATGCACTGACCCTTATGAACCCATTTTCCAGCTTCACCAGTTATCAATTATACCTTTCTTGGAAGAAATCCTTTTTGATGAAGGACGTTGGCATAAGGAAAGACCTGGAAGCACACTTTTCAGTGGGAGAAGCAAAGGCCCGCATTGTCAGCAGGGCTCCCTGGATCCCTCCAGCATGACATTATAGCATTACTGTGTTACTTGTTAAAGTGAAAGGTATTAGCTCTGTGAATAATCAGGTAATCAAAAAGTAGTTACTGCTTTGACTTTTTATTATATGTTCTTCAGTCACTTACATTTAAAATTTTTTTAATGTATCATTATTTTAAACACACATCATTATTTTAATGATATCCAATTAAATATACCTGCATCTCCTCAGCATGCATCATTATGTACTTTACTAAAAAGCACTTCGAATCAAATTGCATACCAACGTTCTTTATTATAATTTATGTGCCCATATCTGAAGCAAAGTTATACATTTCGGAGATTAATTATCAAGGAGTTTGTTTAGACTTTCAGTAAATGTGAAGCTTAAACTTCAGTTAACTTTGGTATTTATAGTTTGATGGTATTGTGTTATTGTTCTGTAAGATACCATTTTGATTTTTATCTAAGGAGAGTCTGGGCACATGAAGAGAAGTCATTACAGTTACCAGAACCATTTGTGCTCACATCCTTACATTTTTTTCATCTCTTTTGGTTCCCCCTGCAACTCACTCTTTTTGGATTCTGCCAAATAGCTGACTGAAAGATTGCTTGTGGATTCAGTCCCTATCACATGAGAATAATATTTCTAGGTTATAGGAATATAGTGGGTATATATAGCTTTGCTTCCTCCAGTATATGAACAAAAGTCTTCCTATTTTGTTTCTGGATTAATTCATATCTCAAGCCCTGGCATTTTTCTCTTGTTTTTTCGAGAGAGGCTGCCTATTTTCAGAGCAGCTCTGTATTATTTCCCACCTCATCACTCAGATGGTAAAGAATCTGCCTGCAATGCAGGAGACCTGGGTTCGATCCTTGGGTCAGGAAGATCTCCTTGAGAAGGGAATGGCTACCCACTCCAGTATTCTTCCCTGGAAAATTTCATGGACAGAAGATCCTGGCAGGCTACAGTCCATGCAGTTGCAAAGAGCTAGGCATGACTGAAGTGACCAACACTTCCACTTTTAGGAGTTAGAGACTGAATTTCTCTGCAACTTGAGTGTACCAGTTATGTTCTCAAATTTCAATTTCATCCCAACTGAGGGATCTGGGACCAGATCATCTCTAATGGTCCTTTCATTGTTAACATTCTGTGTTGTTTGTTTGTGATATTTGTCCTATTTTTAAATATTATACAATCATGTGTCATCACTTTCTCAGTGTAAAAGTTTTCTACAGTATGCAAATGTACAGAAGATGGCTGTAGAGTCTCCTTAATTCATTGTCCCTCTCATCCCCTCCCTTTTATAGACAAAGATAACTACCCACATAACATTCTTTGATTAATTTGTCTAATAAAACCTTGTTATACACAGCTGCTTCTTTTTGGCCTTTTAGCAGCTATGATTTGTACATTCTATTTTGAATATTGTTAGTCATTCAAGAGGCTGTACTAGTGAGAAATGGTGTGGGTGATCTAAAAAGCACAAGTTTTCTGCAGAAGATTTGAAATATGAACAAAGAATTGTTCTCCTTGGTTTGAATATGATTCTGTGAAGTTAGTTCTCTCCCTTTCTGATGACAAGGAAATTTGAGGGGAAGGAGATGGTGGTGAGAAAAGTAGAGAGGAAAAAATATTATTTGTCATCTTACAGATATCAGTGTGTAAAACTAGTCATTTAGACATTTTATTTCCTTCTTCACAGTAGTCCATGAAACTTATGTGGTGAATGGTATTTTTTGGATTAAGTTCTGTAATCCCAATGACTAAGTTTTCTGTTGAACAGAGTAACTGAGAACATAAATTAGGGTAAAATTCGATGTAAACAGATATTTCTTTTAAAAATGCTATTAAATCATAAAATATGATAATTTCTAGTGATGAATTATTGTATTAACTACATGGTCGTTACAGCAAAGTGTAAAGAAGTAGAAATACATTGGTATGCTCTGTTTCGCTTATTTGTAGCATTGCCTATTGTCAGTATTTAGTTATTTGAAAAGCAGTACTAGCCTGGCCGGGCTGGATGAATCAAACTGGAATCAAAATTGCCAGGAGAAATATTTACACCTCAGATGTGCATTTGATATCACTTTAATGGAAGAAAGCAAATAGGAACTAAAGAGCCTCTTCATGAGGGTGAAAGAGGAAAGTGAAAAAGCTGGCTTAAAACTCAACATTCAGAAAACGAAGATCCTGGCATCTGGTCCCACCACTTCATGGCGATGGGGAAAAAGTGGAATCAGTGATAGATTTTCTTTTCTTGGGCCCCAAAATCACTGGGTATGGTGACTGTAGCTATGAAATTAAAAGACATTTGTTCCTTAGAAGAAAAGCTATGACAAACCTAGACAGTGTGTTAGAAAGCACAGACATCACTTTGCCAACAAAGGTCCGTATAGTGAAACTATGGTTTTTCCAGTAGTCATGTATGGATGTAAGAGTTGGGCTATAAAGAAGGCTGATCACTGAGGTTTTGATGCTTTCAAAGTATGGTGCTGGAGAAGACTCTTGAGAGTCCCATGGACTGCAAGGAGATCAAACCAATCAGTCTTGAATATTCATTAGAAGGACTGATTCTGAAGCTGAAGCTCCAATCCTTTGGCCACCTTGATGTGAAGAGCAGACTCATTGGAAAAGACCCTGATGCTGGGAAGGATTGAGGGCAGGAGTTTAAAAGGGTGACAGATGATGAGATGGTTGGATGGCATCACTGACTCAGTGGACATGAGTTTGAGCAAACTCTGGGATATAGTGAAGGACAGGGAAGTCTGGTGTGCTGCAGTCATGGGGTTGCAAAGAATCAGACATGACTTAGCGACTGAACAAATTGCAGTTAAAACCAGACATTTCTTTCAATTCAGCATTTCCACAACGTACATAAAATAGTACACACATGAATGTTTACGGCATTATTGATTATATAAGCCCCAAACTGGAAATTACCTTAATGTCCATCAGTCAGAGAATATTTAATATTCATGGGTGGTATGTATTCTCAAATGCCAAGATTGAAAGAATGAATTAGACTTCAAACTGAGATGCTCTTTCACATTTAACATTAACAAATAATAATAAAGTGGCAAAAACTATGTATAAAGTATATCTATTTAATTATTCTTAAATATATGTAATACTTAAATATTTATATATATTGAAAATATTCATATATATTGAAAAGTGCAAATGTTAGTCACTCAGTTGTGCCTGACTCTTTGTGACCCTGTGGACTGTAGTCTCCCAGGCTCCTCTGTCCATTGAATTCTTCAGGCAAGAATGGGCTTCCCTGGCTAGCTCAGATGGTGAAGAATCTGTCTGCAATATGGGAGACCTAAGTTCAATCCTTGCGTTAGAAAGACCCCCTGGAGGAGGGAATGGCAACCCACTTTGGTATTCTTGCCTGGAGAATTCCATGGACAGAAGAGCCTGGTGGGCTACAGTCCATGGGGTTGCAAAGATGTGGACACTACTGAGCATGCATATATATATATATATACACAAATATAAAGTAGAACAAGAACTAGAAAGACACACTATAGAGAAAATTCTTCTGGAAATGGGGAAAGGAAGATTGTGGGGGATGGAACATGTATTTTTATTGCTGATATTTATATATAAAATTGTAGACGATTTGAAATGTGTTGTTTATCATATTCCATGTATTTTAAAAACTTCTATCTCCTTTCACATTTCTAATTTTTACAAGAGTAAAGTCATGATTTCACTAGTTCCTATTTGATATGTTTCATAGATGACATACCATTACAAAAGAAAAATATACTATTATATTTTTATTATGTGTTACATTCATTATTTTGCCACTTGAGAATCTTCACTAGCAGCGTGTATGTGTGTGGCACACCGGTGTATGTATTGAATGTGTGTGTGGAACACGGGTTCCCTGGGCAGTGCCTGAGAGGCAGCGTGTTCCCACTCCAGGATCACTCTGGTCCATTTGCCTGGAAGATGACAGGTCCCAGGACAGCGTGGAGGGTGAAGTGCAAAGCAATCTTGCCCTCATGCTTTTGTGGACCTCCCTAGACTGCTGAACAGAAATTCCTTTGCAATGAAGGTCAGCCCAGTGCTATTCTATGTGTGGCAGATGAAAGACACTAAAACCCAGAGTTTCTCTGAATTTCACATGCAGAAAGCCACATCTCATTGCACTTCTGTGTTTGTGAGGTCTGTCATTAAGAGAAGGAAGTCAGATTATCTGAAATAACTTGCTCCACTACTAGTCAGATTGGTTACCCATGCTTTTTGCTCTTCCCTGGCATGGTAACAAATTTAAACTGACCCCTGTATACAATCCCAGGAACACCTTCTCTTTCTTTCTCCCTCTCTTGAAAGGTAGGCATTTTAAAATTCCTGTTTCCTATTTTATATTACACTCATTTCTGTCTATAAGTCTTAAACCTAATAGTAAATCAACTTCAGATTTGGCAATATGGCTACACAAAGTGTTAAAAAAAAAAAAAATCTCTGCTCTTCCTGTCCGTCAGGAGAACATCCCTGGAGTAGTGAGGTACGACAGAAAGGGTACTGTACCAGAAATCAGAAAATTTGTTTTTGAGGCCTGCTTTCCAGGTCCTTTTGCACGTCATGTAACTTCTCCTAGGCCTCCCTTTGTGTCGGTTGTAAATGGAGAGATTGGGAAAAACAGGGAGAAACTGGGTTGTGGGGAAACAAGAGGAGGAATATACTCAATGAAGGAGAGAGGGCTTTGGAAAGTATAAAGCAACAGGCCAGTGTGAAACTTTATACAAGCCCATTTCTCCCCTTCTCTCTGTCTTTTTCACACACACACACACACACAGAGCTGTAAGCACATTTTGGATTTCTATTCTCTTTCATTTATGTCCCTTTTATTATTTTATTTATTTATTTCTTAATGTGGATCATTTTTAAAGTCTTTTGGCTTTGTTACAATATTGCTTCTGTTTTATGTTTTGATTTTTTTGGCTGCGAGTCATGCAGAATCTCAGCTCCCCAACCAGGGATCAAACTGGCACCCCATGCATTGGAAGGCAAAGTCTCAACCACTGGACCAGAGAATTCCCTATGTTCCCTTTAAAGTAGGCATCTGAATTCCTCCTAGGGGCGTTCCTGGTGAAAAATCTGCCTGCAATGCAGACCTAGGTTTGATCCCTGGGTTGGGAAGATCCCCTGGAGGAGGGCATACAACCCACTCTAGTATTCTTGCGTGGAGAATACCCATGGTCAGAGGAGCCTGATGAGTTACAGTCCATGGGGTCACAAACAGTCAGACATGACTGAAGTGACTTAGTGCTAGCATATTCAGCTCAGCTTTTTATCACATGTACCCACTGATCTAACCAGCCCCGGAGGCCTTGGATTTGTTCCTACTTTTCTGGCAGCACCTGTTTTCTCCCAGAGGTGCATTTCGCTTGGTGTTGAAGCACAGCATGTTCTCTTTTTGTTAACTTAACCTTTGCCTTGTTTTTAAAAAATCAGATTTGAAAGAACAGGGACCCTAGAAAGCCTGTGATATGTAAATATTTAGCCAGGTAGATAGGGATAGTAAGCATTTTCTCTCAACACAAAACATGATTTATTTGCTAAAGCTGTAATCTTCTTTGAAAATCTATCAGTTTATTATCAGCTATGTGGTGAGACATAATGCCACAGGGAGATAATCAAGAACCTTCACCTGATACTACAGGGTTGATTACAGTGGCTGGAGAAGGGAGAATCTTCTGGAGGGGATTATAAACATAGACTTTCTATTTACAGTTGATTTTCTCCTAGTGCTTTAACCATTTTTCTCCCTGCCTAGGTAAGTAGGTCATCTGAAAACCACCAAAGAAGAGGAGTCTTTGCAGGTGTAGAACAACGAAACCTGTTTCTTTACCAGGTCCCATTTATCCTTGTTTCATGCTCAGTGCATTTCTAAATCACAGGAAAAAAGAGAGATGAAGATGCTCCATTGAAGACAGTGTTTAAAAAACAATCAAACCCCAAACAGAAAAGTCCACTTTGAAAATAAAACAGGAACTTCTTTCACCCCACAGGTAACATCAGAATCCTAAATTACTAAACTGAAATTTTAACACAACATTGATCTGTAAGCCTCTCAAGGATGTAATCTGTGGTTTTTGAATCAGAGGCAACACCTTTGTAGGGTATCCTGAGAGATCCCCGCCACACCCATTCCCCCACCCTCCACCACCAGGTCATGGTGGAGGAATGCATGGTCCCTGGAGGCAGAAAGATTACCAGGGAGGAATAGTTGTCCTTCAGTTCAGTTCAGTTCAATCGCTCAATTGTGTCGGACTCTGCGACACCATGGACTGCAGCACGCGAGGCCTCCCTGTCCATCCCCAACTCCTGGAGTCTACCCAAACTCATGTCCATTGAGTTGGTGATGCCATCCAACCATCTCATCCAACCAGTTGTCCTAGAGGTCTGTAAAAAGGCGGTGAAATTTCTGGTCCTTGGTGGGAGGCAGAGAAGTATTTCTTTGCAACACTCACCTTTTACTACCCCATTCTTCTCTGCCTTGAATGTATCTCTTCAGGATTGTCCACCATGCAGAAAGTCTGTACCTGAAAATTCTCAGGCCTGTGGGTTTACTTCCTTGACATCTGGCTACTGAAGATAGAGGCTGTGTAGTTCTGCAGCTCTGCAATTAGAATGTATTCTCCTGTATTATCTCACTTGAGACTTACCTGAGATAAGCAGGTGAGGAAACTGAGTTCCAAAGAATTTAAGTATCTAGCCCAAGTTTACACAATTGGTGATTTCTTTCCTTCTTTTGTTCCTTTCTTATCTTCTTGCTTTTCTCCTTTTAGTTCTTCTTGAAAGACATTCTCTTAAGAATGTCTCTAGACATTCTGGATATATCTGAAGCCTGATAATTTTAAATCCCCGGCTGTGCATGACCTTGGGCAAGTTACTTATTTTGGTATGCCTTGGTCCTCACCAGTAAAATAAGGATATCAGTATTATTTACCTCATAGGGTTGTTGGGAGGATAAAGCTAGTTGATACAAGTGTAGCATTTAGATTAACTTCCAGCACTTAGTGAATATTCAATAAGGTTTAGTTATTTTTGCTACTGCTGTTGCTGCTTCCTTCCACTCCCTGCTTTGTCCTTTCATCAAACATTAATTAAATGTCCTCTCTCTAACTGGCATTGTGTTAGGCTGGGGAAGTGAGTAAGAGGGTGTCCTTTTTCCACTAGACTCACCGTTCACTAGGGGACAGGCCATGAGGTAAGTTCAGGAGATGGCCACGTAACAAAGGTATGTCACGGCCTCCGTGTAATCACACATGAGCTCTTTATTGGGTGCCTGTGGTTATCTGGGAAGGCCTCGTGGAGGAGGAGACCTGTTATTTGAATTGAACATTGGAGATGAAGAGGAGTCCATGAGGCCAATAGTCAACAGACACGCATTCCAGGGAGAGGGACCTGAGTTCAGGACTCTAAGGGCCGTATTAGAGACCATGGCAAGGCTTTTAATGAGGAGCTATATTAGTTAGTTAGGGCTGCCATAAATTCCACAGATGAGGTGGCTTGAAAAAACAGAAATTAATATGCTCACAGTTCTGGAGGCCTGAAGTCCAGAAGTCTGCAGGTTTGGTTTCTTCTGAGGCATCTCTCCTTGGCTTGACAGGTGCCTTCTCACTACGTCCTCACATGGTCTTCTCTGTATCCTTATCTCTTTTTCTTTTAAGGCCTCTAGTCATGTTGGATTAGGGCCCACTCATATGACCTCATTTACCTTAGTTACCTCTTTCAAGGCCCTGTCTCTAAATATGTGAGTCACACTTCTCATGTACTGAGGGGTTAGGGCTTCCACATATGAATGTCTAGGAGGATACAATTCAGCCCATAATAGAAGTCATCTGTTAAGTGTGGCTGGAGTCAAGTGCATGTGAATGTCAGGAAATGAAGCCACAATGTCAGACAGTGCCCAGATCTTGAAAGGCTTGGCTTCTCATCGGGCTAAGGAGGGCAGAGTGGGTAGAAATGGGCATCATCACCACATTTCGGCAAGCCTGGCCCCTTCAGGTTGCAGTGTGCAGGGCAGACTTACTGGAAAGAGCCAGACTGTGCTTATGTCAGAGGAGACACTGGTTTGGATTCCAGTTCTCTTCCACCCTGCCCCAAGGCAGGTACAAGGTGGCAGCAACACCCTGGCATTAAGAGGGTCCCTGAGAACAAGGTTGTGTGGGTGTAGGGGGATAGCTGAGTGCAGAAGATGGAGGCAGGTGTAGCTTCCAGTCGTGGTGAGAGCAGCCCCTTTGGCTGTGTCAGCACCGATGGGGGTTTGCCAGGCTCACACAAGTGAAAAAGCACCCAAATAACAAATGAAGCAGGCTCTAGTTTTTCCTTTTCAACCAAAAGGCGCCCCTCAAGTGTTCCTAACATAATCACATATCTTACTAGTGTATTTTGTAAATGAGAGAACAGCTTCCTTTTCATCCTCCTGCCAGGTAGAAGCACACAGCAGCTCATTGCTGGTGACAGTCAGAGAATGAGATAATTACTCCTCTACATTTGAGAATCCTGCTCAAACTCACACATTTTGAGGCAGAAAGGGACGCTGTGTTTTGTGTAGTTCCTATTTGGATTAGTGGCTTAAAACAGGGTGTGAGGAGGCTCTGGTTTTCCTTGGTTCTGGAGTAGCTGCATCTCTCTGAGACTTGGGCTTCTCTTTTGTAAAATGGGAATATGTACTTGCATGCTCAGTCGCTCAAAAAGTCGCTGACTCTCTACGACCCCATGTACTGTGGCCCACCAGACTTGTTTGTCCATGGGATTCTCCAGGCGAGATTACTGGAGTGGGTTGCCATTTCCTTCTCCGGGGACTCTTCCCATCCCGATCAAACCTGCATCTTCTGCATTGATGGGCAGATTCTTTACCATTGAGCCCCACTGGGAAGCCCAAAATGGGGATAATAATATATAAATGACTAGGAGAGTGTTAAAGATTCAATGAGGGGGAAATATATATATATATATATATATATACACACACACATATATTTGAGCCCTTGGTAGACCTTAATGCTTTATGCTACTGTTTATTCTCTGGATTAAGGGAAAAAAAGCTTCAAGGTGATTGTATTTTATAATTTTGGTGATTTGACAGAAAAGAGTAAGCATTTTTTCTTTTAATTCCAGTTCTCTACTGTGTTAGGGCCTTGAGCAGAACAATTGCAAATCCTGCTTTTACTGCCTGACTTGGTAAAGTGGGAAGTGGTCTCTCTCCCCCTCTCTCTCTCCCCTTCTTTCTCCCTTTTCTCCTTCAGTTCCTCTTATCTCAGATGTAGAGATTAATTGGATGGGGTCCATGCTGTCTGCCAGGAAGACAGAAAGTGTGAAGCATCATCTGGATGGGTTTGGGAAGTGCTAGATTCTCCTTCCTCTGCTTTTGACAAACAGAGTGACAGCCCATCGCTGTGTTTAAACAAGTTAATATGTATGTTCTTGACATAAGGAAGCACTCTAATCATGAAATACAGCTTGCATGTCATTTGGTTTTGAGATTTTATTGAGTACTACTAATCTTGACATATTTTGGTTGGCACCACATTCTTGGTGTAGTGGGTTAACGTTGAATAGTTTGCAGACTCTGTGAAACAAAATCCTCATTTAATGGTTTAGTTTGGCTACATTTCGAAAATACACAAAAACATAATGCACTTCTATTTTATAGGGATTTTTTTTTCAGTTTGTGGCTTTGTTTTGTTTTTGGTTTTTTTTTTTTTTTTTTTTTTCCTTTTTCCTTAGTGCCTTGCAATTTTTTTCTTTTTCTCTCTCTCTGTCTTTCTCTGTTTGTCTGTATCTCTCTTTTCATGTTCCAGCTGCAGCAACCTACAAAGAAAGCTCCAAAGAAAGACAGACTGAACTGCAAGCAGAAGAATCCTCTTTGTACTCCTCGATGTCAAGAACGTGTCTATACCCTGGCCTAATGCTCTGAACCTTTTCATGTGAGTTCAGGGATTCAGAGCATACGAAGGCCACCACGTAATGGAGTGACAGGTCTGAAGCTCCCCAGTAGAAGCACCTGGGCCAAATGTGCCGTGAGACTTCAGTCAGCATCAGCCCCCAGTGTCACTGAACTCTGTGACATCATGCCCAGGCAGGAAAAGTCAATAGGCCTCTGGCATTGTTCTCCTCTGCTTCCCTCCCTCCTTGTCCCTCCAGTTCCTAACCCAGGAACAATATTTAGAAAGCATCGCTAGGCTCAGGCAGCCCACTCAATTACTTTGGCCAGAACCTTCCAGAGTACATTTTGCTATTGCTTTTTGATGTAAACAAGGGTGCTTACAGTTGGGAGGGGATGTTCTTTCTGTTTTAATTATGCAAGGCATAATTATAGTTCCAGGGTCTGGAAGTAGCATAGAGTTCTTTGGAAAACTTCACAGGGATTTTTCTGTTATGACATAGTTTATCTGGAAAAAAGTAACACAAGAGTCATTCCCAAAAAGGAAAAAATAACACTATTCATGCTAGTGTTCCATTCCATATTGAGTAGATCATGAAATTGGAGTAGATTTTTTTCAGGGGTGGGGGTGTCTCAAAATATTGAATTCATGTAATGGTGGGAAAATCTGTCTGAATGCTGGTGAACGGATATGGATGCAGAAGGATATGAAAATAGATGTTTTTACCTAGGAAAGCAATAATGAAACATCCAGTTGTATCTGAGCGTGTTAGAACCCTGGGCCCCGGGAATGTGGAAAAAGTTCTCACCGTAGTAATAGTAAGCTGGCCTGAACCTGAGTCATAAAATTCTTGCTGCCCCCAGATGTTCAGTTAGAGGGTACTTTGTTACTCTGCTGATGTAGCGAGAAATCGCAGAACTGCCAGGGTAATGGAGAGAACAGTGACCGAGGTGGAGAGCTAGGGCTGTTTCTCTGTTATGAAACATGTTTTTATAGGTAATTCTGATGTACGGTAGGTATTAAATAGAGCAACTGAAAGATGTTTTATTTTAGATTACTGCTAGAGTGATATTTTCCCCATGGCACTAATAATCTGGCAGCTTTCACAAGCCCATTTCGCCTCCCAGCTCCTCATGAGCTCTGTCTATTCTGGCATTGGGGTGAGCCCTTGAATCAAAATTTCTGCCTTACAAAAAGAGAGAATCACCTTTATTATCTGTGCTTGTGATATGATGCTTTTTTTCTTTTTCAGAGGAGTAAGATATTGCTCCGTTCTGCAGCTACAATTTACAGAAAGAGATATATTTCTGGACAGCCCTGAGTGGGGAAAAAAAAAAAAAGCATTTCAAGAACGGCATTTTGTAATTGAGTGATCATTAAGACGCCCCTTTATGCCTGTATCCTGGTTTGAAAGCCAGGGGACATACCATTTCAGCCTAACATCTCAGCTGTCTGCAACACGCAGGACGTACAATCCTTGTTCAATAGTGTGCTTCTTGCATACTTCAAGAGCTGTCATAGGAACAACAATAAGAGGCCTGTTGTTGAAACCACATCGTTTCCATCACAGAGGAAAAAAAAGTAATAAGGTCACTGTGAGCTTGGAGCATTGTTAGGGTTGAGCCTTCTCAAATTATTTCATTCATGTTCAAATTTAAGGAGATGAGAAACATATTGCAGGAGAAGACAAGTTATTTTACATCTGCCCCTTCCCCCACTGTAATACTGCCTGCCAGTCTCCCACCCTCTTTTAGCTGGAGGGCCTGTCCTCTCTGCCACTCCACCCTCACCTCACTCTACTGGTTGTGGGGTTTTTTTTTCAATTTGTTAAGATGCTAAAATCTGCTTTATGTGATTTATGAAGGAACTTGAAGCGATTAGTTTCACAGTGCATGAAAATTCCTCAGGTTCGGGGGGGATGGTCAATCTGTTACACTGTTTGCCTGGGCTGGAGGGGAGCATGAGCAGCTCGGAGCCATAAGGAGATTGTGTTGAGTTATTAAACACTTGTGGTAAAGCTGCTTATTGTTAATTCCCCGATGTCCTGCTGAAGCGATAGGATAAAATCAGATCGGATTAGATCAAAGAGCCTGGGAGCCAGCCTTTGGAGCAGATTCATTTAATCAATAAAGAGACCTCCTGAGAGAGGGGGGAGAGAGTCAGGGCAGTCCTGGTCACTCAAGAGATTAAGATGGGGGTTGGGGACAGTGGTGGGAAAGAAATCACAATTTATCTGTATTTATTTTGCTCTTCTTTTGGAAGTGTGATGTTTCTCTCAAACATTTTAGCCACACTCACCAAAGGGTTTAAATGTTTCTTTAAGATTTCATTACTCCCCATACTCCATAAACTAAGAGGTTATTTAAACCAACAACAACACAACTTCTGTTCCATAAAAGGTATTTCTACAAAAGCAATTTAGGCTTAAATGATTCCCCAAGAAACAATAATCTCTTATGAGTTAATCTGCAAAATTTCCTATTGTCCCTTTGCCAGAAGAAATAATAGAGAAACAGCAAAAGGCCAAAGTCTTTCCCCACCACCCACTTTGTATTCTCCCTAACGCCTACCTCCCAACACCCCCCATACCCCCTACCCCCACCAGTAATTATAAAGCCTTGTGTGTTAAGAGGTATGATGCGAGTCCTTCATCCATGATTAACACTTAAACCGATGCATATTCATTCATCTCTTAGCTCCACCAAACCCAACTAAAATGAGGACTTGCCAAGAAGGAAGTGACACCCATTAGAAAGTTAACCACAGAAAATGAGAGAAAAAATGAAGGATGGAGCAAATTAGGGATGCAAATCCCTCAATCGTTATTGGTCTTAATGGTGTTATAAAAATGATGTCGGCTTTTACCAGGAATAATTTATATTCAGAATTAAATAAGGATATGTATCTATAAATCCATTCTATAAAACTTAATTTTCCATCTAGATATGCTGATTACTTCAGGCCTGGCATACCTTTACCGGTTGTTAATTACCGCAGGATGGTTTAACACTATTTTCCAAATCAGCATGCATGCATAAAATGACTGCAATCCAATTTGACACATTATTAGTGATGATTATTGTCATAGATAAATTAGATTGAACAGAAAATAACCTTCATCCTTAGCATGTTTTAGCTCTCAGAATTAATGTGATTTGGTGAACACATATAAATAAAAATCTGATGAGTCCCTGCTGACTACAGGGCCTGCTGGTGCTGAAGTGTATCAATTTCATGCAGATGATGAATTCCTTAAGCATTCAATGATAATCATGCTTGATTTGACAAGACTTTCTCATGCTATTTTAGGGCCTTAATTTTCTGTGAAGTTCTGTCAAGTGCTCATCAAGCACCCACTTATCTCCGTATCTTAACCTGGCAGCCAATCACAAGGTTGCCTAACAGTACAGCTACGGAGTGCCAGCCCATTAATATTCGAGTCACGTGACTGTCCAAGGAGAGAACCCAATCAATGGCTGATTAACATTCAGGTCACATGACTCCTGAGGAGAGTAAATGAGTTACACAGTAAGACATCAAACAAATTTTCATCTTGAAAGAGTGATTGCTTTTTCTGCTGCTGTGATGTTTGTCAAATTCGCTCTAGCCTTGTCCAATTAAGCTCCATGAGCTGAATTAATAATGAAGAGATGTAAGCCCCGCGCCAGCATGAGAGCTGTGAGTGGTGCCACGGAATAAGAACTGCTAAAAAAAAATTTCTTAGAATGATTGAAAAAGCACATCTGGATAACTGGAATAATTACTTTTGCAATCTTGATGCTGTCTTGTACTCTCCAGTGCAAAAGTATGAACTGGATTATGCCTGGATGTGGTACTTGTTTTGAGTTATGCTTTGAAGATGAATGTGGTTTGGGGTTTAGAATGGTTTTGAAGGCATTACGCAAATACATGTTAATTGGATTATTGTTTGTGACCCTAGTAATGAATTTCATTTGCACACTCAATTATGTTCTGAGGACTTCTAGGGATAAGATCTCTCAAGATTTTTTAAACTATTTGTAGAAGGGAAGGAGATTATTGTGTATTCTCTTTCTCATCCTGGATGGAAGAAAGGACTAAACCAAGAATTTTAGAGAGAGTTTGTGTGTATTGGTGTGTGTGCTGTTTATTTTATTAACATTCACAGGTTAGTAGATCAAATTCACTGGATTGTTTCAAAATACACAAGTGAACCTCATGAGAATTTCAGAAAAAAAAAAAGATGCTGTCTTACTGATAATAGCCAATGACAGCTTTCTTATAATTTCCAGGAAAGTTCTTTTCAATCAAAGTCAATTGCATTCATTTCAGCACAGATGCCTTACTAAATTCAGGTGACATGTTTAGAATAGAGACCCTTTGACTAATAAAGTGTTCATTCTTTCCCTGAAGGGAGTGAGACTTGACTAATGGTTTATTGGAATTATCAAAGAGTGTCAAATCCCTCTTAATAAGTTTCAGCATGAAATTAACCAAATTCCCAAAGGCCTTTCTAAAACAGTATAGTCAAATAAAAGGTGTTGGGCATGTTGGAAAGAGTGTTAAAGCCAGTTACTTGGAAGTGATGAGAAATAAATCTAACTGTAGGCAGGAGGCAATGTTTATGTGTACAGTTAATAACCTTCTTAATGGGACTTCTTGGCTTGGTGAGTCCCATATGGGGAGGAAAGTGAGATGTGGAACACAGGGTAGGCGAAGGGCCATAAGTCAATTCCCAGCACTGTTAGCCAAGGGTGGAAATTGCAAAGAGAGAAGCAATGAATTTAAAAGCCCCAGCAAGCCGAGAAAGTGGAAGGAGAGCTGTTCTAGGGGAGGAGGTAGATGGGGAGTGATTGAGAGTCCAAGTTGGATCATCCTAATGGAAGGAAAATCTACTTTTTCCTAAGGACAAGGAACTCCACCAATTTCTGGAGAGTGATTCCTTTCTGACAGTTCTTACTAACAACTTTGAAAATAATGTAATTGTTCATAACTCCTCAGAGTGAGGCCCCAAAAGAGGCATATGATAGAAATATGTTGTTTTGTTTTAAAATAAAAATAAAGATCCTAACCTCAAGGCTCAAAATGAATTTCAGATAACTTGTGAAAACACAGCTCTGAGTTTATATGAAAAGATGCGTGGTACCCGAGGTAATGTATGTTTAACTGATACTCTTTGCCTGAATGTTTTACCCTTGACTTGCTCTGCAGCAAACTGGCAGCTTGGATCTCTGCTTACATTTACTCCACAGGCAGTGTAGCCGCTTCCTACCAGCACCCCCACTTCCTGACACTTGAGAGCCCTGGAATGGAAGGCAGCTCGGTGGCTGTAGAAGGCCCTGAATAAAAGCGTATTCCAGTTTCTGCATAACTTTACATAATTAATAGTTTTCCAGGCAAACTATTGTTTGCCTTAATTGTTGTTTCAACAGCTGTTTTCATTAAATTGTAAAGCCCGCTGTGTCTAATCCTTGGAGCCCACTATTGATAACAAGAACAGCCCTGAAGCTTGCTCTAGAGGAAGAGTTTGTTCCCTGCCAAGCTGGAAAACTGTCCTGAAGTTACTTGAAAAATAAGGCCGATAGTGGGACTGGTTGTGTAGCTAATCCATTAGGCTTTTCAAAAGAGCTATGCTCTGTACCCTTATGGTTAGATTGACCCAACAACCAATCAATGCCTTTATTTGCTGCGTGGCTGCCCCTGAAGGGTCTTAGAGCTGGTCCAACTCGTAATCAAAGCCTCCATCAGTACCGGGGCCTTGATGACATAAACGGCCAAACTTTCAGCGCGGTTGGCCCCGGTCCAGTCACACCATTTTGAAGATACAAAGAGGCTGTGTTGCACGGTGGAATTCATTTTCTTGTTTACTTCCTCCAGAAACAAGAGCATCATCAGCACGCTCGGTGCATCGGATCAGACCGTGGAGTTGTTGACAGAAGCTTGGCGAGGCTTGCCAGCTTTCCACACGAAATGCTGGCTTTCTTCTCACACACCCCCTACCGTTTGTGTCTCTGCCAATTGTAGCACATCAGAGCGGCCATTGAGATAATGACCGTGAAGTCTCATGATACACTTTGATGAAGTGTAACATTTTTTAAAGGATTTTTGTCAGTGCCAAAATGATCGAGGCAGCTGACTAAAAATCACACCATCAAAATCAAGGCTGATTGATGAACAGCAGGCGGAGGCATGAGTCTCCCCAGAGAAGATGGTGGGGGGGAGGGGTGATATGTTGCAGCCCAAAGTGTCTTTCTTTCCTTGTCTATGTGCAGCACAGATTTTTTTGTTTAAGTCATCTTTGTTTCAGATGAATTTATATCAGTGACTGATGCTTCAGCCTTCAACATTTTTTAATTCTTTTTTTTTCTGTCAACTCCCAGAAAATAGAAGGAGTAATTCCTTTCTGACAGTCCCTTACTAAGGACTTAGAAAATAATGTTGTTGTTAACAACGTGATGTTGATTGGGAGAAGCACATGGGGTATTTCAGGGCAACACATCAGAGGCTGACCGGAGTGTAATATTTTGGTAAATTTGGATTTCTCTAGTTTACCTGGAATGAGAATATGATACACAGAAGTGGTTCTGAGCCAATGAAAACTCAAATCAAGCCAGTGTTAAAAAAACAAAATCAAACAATTTTAAAAATTTATTCAAGAAGTTATAAAATGGGCAGCATCTAATCTAGCAGATAGAAAGGAGCTCCAAGGAGCTGTAAACAATGAAAGACTTTTGTAGGCAGATGGAAGCAGGAATGGAGAAATTATATGGGCAAAAAGTGGATTGGTTGTGGCCAGGCCACTTTCCTTTAAGGGATGTCAGGGGTCTGTCAGGATGAGGTGGTTTGATAGCATTGCCTACTCAATGGATGAATCTGAGCAAATTCTAGGAGATAGTGGAGGACAGAGGAACTTGGTGTGCTGCAGTGCATGCAGTTGCAGAGTTGTATAGGACTTAGTGACTGAACAACAAGGAGTCTGTCAGGCAGGTAACCTCACTAGTGTTATTTAGGTGATTCCTGATGGACTGGTTTAAGATTCTATCTCTGGGAGGGACAAAACTGTAATTAAATCTTAGTTTGGTGATGCGGGGTGTAGCATAAGCCACACCACTTTGTACTTCTTGTCATGCTTTTTTTTTTTTTTTTTTTTTTATCCAATAACAATGTATATGAAGACTGTGAGCTTCTTTGGGAGAAAAATCATGTGTTTAATTTACTATCCAGTTCATCATGACTACTGTTTATTGAATACCTGCTTAGTACCAGATAGCTAAAGTAGACACAGATAGTGAGAATTTTCACATAGTGGTCATGATCGTCAAACCACCATTTTAGTTGAGGAAACCAAGGTCCAACAGAGGAACCCGAGGCCTGGAGATGTTAAATAAGTAGGTGAAATCCTACTTAGGATCTGTGTGCTTGCTCACGAGATGTGTTGTCTCTGCCTCTGAGGTTGACTGCTTCCATTGTACACCTGATAGAGCTCATTAAATGGTGCTCAGTGGGAGAAGAGGAAGCAATTTGTGGTTGAATTGGTAAAGGCAACAAATAAAGTGGATTTACAGTTTGCTATTCTCACCTCTAAGCTTTGCAAGAAGACATGAGCTACACGGTATCCTCGATGCCAGTAAACCAACACACGCTCATAGACCAGGTTTGAGTGAGTGAAGCTGTTGTGAGGTTTTGGCTAACCTCTGTCTCTTTGTAGATTATCTGCTCATTCAGGGTTACAGCAGAGGACAGGTCCAACTCTTGGGAGGAAATGTGGTTGATGAGCTTTAGGACTTCTCAGAATGTCACAGTTCAAGAGACACCTGTGCTGAAGCAAGTGCAAAAACCACAAGTGCAAAGAGGTTACAGTTCAGTTACCTTTAGGATCTTTGTTTCTGCTTCTGAAGCAAGAATATATGTCAGAGTGGGGTGGAGGTCTGGGAACTGGGAGAAGAGCGAGAGTAAACAAAGTCAAAGGTATAGGGGATTAGTGATTAAAAAACACTTATGTTTGGATATGGAAATGAGATTCCCTTGGGCTTCTTTTAAATGTCTTCTTACTGTTCCCTAAGTACAGTCAAATAAAAGGTAACAAAAGCTCAGACAGCAGAACAAAAGCACCAAGCTAATTTTGTGCACACATTGCATGGAACAAACTGCAGGGTTTCATTACCCTCTTTCCAAAGAAAGCATATTTCAAGAACTGAGACAGATTCATCCCAGTTTGTACTAGATTTTTTTTTTTTTTTTTTTTTTACAAATTATTTAGACTTTAAAAAGAAACAGCACACCAAATCCAAATTTTGCAAAGAAGTTTTCACAACCAAATGCGTACACCTGTGGCCCTGTGAAAGGAAAAGGACTGCAAAGGCTAAGAGAGGGCAGAAGTTGGGGAAGGCATCTCATTGCTAGAAGTCAGGCAGGAGTTACATTATCCATTTACCCAAGAAATAATGGACCCAGAGGTGTTCAGAGAGTTCTTTTAGCCTTCCTTCGTACCAAAGTATGGGCACATGCATTTGATAAGAGTGTGAGTATTCTACTGGGAGAGTGGATCACAAACTCGTTAGTTCATTTCCTGTAGAAAGCACTCACTCTAAAGGAAGAGGGCTCTAGCCTATTTCTTTCAGGAGCCATCTAATGAGAGAGCCACAGAAATCCACTTGACTTTAAAGAAAACTCTCACTATCTGTTTGAGCCCATCCCTTAACCTCGCTTTCCTCATTTGTAATATGATGGTTTTATATTCTCTGAATCCCTCCCAGCACTAAAAGTGGATAGTTTTGGAAGGCTAATGCCTTTCATTCCTACTGATTCTAACAGGATCTTGAAACTAATTGAATCAGACCAAATTGACAAATAAAAAGATCTATTTGTTACTTTCCAAAAAGGCTCCACTTCCCAACCTCACTCAAGCTAGAGTTTCTTAAAGTGTGGTCTCTGCACTTAGGGCGTCAGCCTCGCCTGAAATGCAAATGATCACGCCTCCTCCACCACTTACTGAATTAGAAACTGGAAATAGGACTCAGCCATCTGCATTTCCTACTGCAGGTAGGAAGCATCACTATGAACAAAGCTAGAGGAGGTGATGGAATTCCAGTTGAGCTATTTCAAATCCAGAAAGATGATGCTGTGAAAGTGCTGCACTCAGTATGCCAGCAAATTTGGATAACTCAGCAGTGGCCACGGACTGAAAAAGGTCAGTTTTCACTTCAATCCCAAAGAAAGGCAATGCCAAAGAATGCTCAAACTACCACACAGTTGCACTCATCTCACACACTACTAAAGTAGTGCTCAAAATTCTCCAAGTCAGGCTTCAACAATATGTGAACTGTGAACTTCCAGATGTTCAAGCTGGTTTTAGAAAAGGCAGAGGAACCAGAGATCAAATTGCCAACATCCGCTGGATCATCGAAAAAGCAAGAGAGTTCCAGAAAAACATCTATTTCTGCTTTATTGTGGATAAATACACAAAGCCTTTGACTGTGTGGATCACAACAAACTGTGAAAAATTCTTAAAGGGTTGGGAATACCAGGCCACCTGACATGCCTCTTGAGAAACCTGTATGCAGGTCAGGAAGTTAGAACTGGACATGGAACAACAGACTGGTTCCAAATAGGACAAGGAGTATATCAAGGCTGTTTATTGACACTGTGCTTATTTAACTTATATGCAGAGTACATCATTAGAAATGCTGGGCTGGATGAAGCACAGGCTGGTATCAAGATGGCCAGGGGAAATACCAATAACCTCAGATATGCAGATGACACCACCCTTATGGCAGAAAGTGAAGAAGAGCTAAAGAGCCTCTTGATGAAAGTGAAAGAGGAGAGTGAAAATATTGGCTTAAAGCTCATCATTTAGAAAACTAAGATCATGGCATCTGGTCCCATCACTTCATGGCAAATAGATGGATAAACAGTGGAAATGGTGAAAGACTTTAATTTTGGAGGCTCCAAAATCACTACAGATGGTGACTGCAGCCATGAAATTAAAAGACGCTTGCTCCTTGGAAGAAAAACTATGACCAACCTAGATAGCATATTGAAAAGCAGAGACATTACCTTGTCAACAAAAGTCCATCTAGTCAAGGCTAGGTTTTTTCCAGTAGTCATGTATGGATATGAGAGTTGGACTATGAAGAAAGCTGAGCGCCGAAGAACTGATGCTTTTAAAATGTGGTGTTGGAGAAGACTCTTGAGAGTCCCTTGGACTGCAAGGAGATCCAACTAGTCCATCCTAAAGGCAATCAGTCCTGAGTGTTCATTGGAAGTACTGATTGTTGAAGCTGAAATTCTAATAATTTGGCCACCTGATTCGAAGAGCTGACTCATTTGAAAAGACTCTGATGCTGGGAAAGATTGAAGGCAAGAGGAGAAGGGGATGACAGAGGATGAGATGATTGGATGGCATCACGACTCAATGGAGATGAGTTTGGGTAAACTCGAAGAGTTGGTGATGGACAGGGAAGCCTGGTGTGCTGCAGTCCATGGGATCGCAAAGAGTCAGACACAAGTGAGCGACTGAATTGAACTGAACTGATAATCTCTTGGGTCATCTATGTTGCTTCAGAGGGCATTAATTCATTCCCTTTATAATGGCTGAGTAATATTCCAGTGTATATGTGTGTGTGTGTGTGTGTGTGTGTGTATACATACATACACACTGACATTTATATTTTCTAATCAACAACTCCCAACTTGCCCTGAATGATCTTCTGAAAGGAAGAGCAACACATGCTGCTGGGATTTGGAAGTAGCTAGACATATGTCCTCCTTCTATTATGCAAAGTATACTCCTTGCCTGTCTCAGTGTCACTCCGTTTTCTTTCCCCTTTCTTATCTGAAGAAGAACTGAGTGTGCCTGAGAGGAAGGAGAGGGGGTTGAAGACAAGCTAGCAACTCACCTCTCACACAATCAGCAGCTTGTCCACAGAGTGGCAATCTGCTGTTCACTACCTTTTAGGACTAGCACCCAAAATGCTCCCTGGATGCTCCTGAATGCTGCTGTTGGCTCCTTCCACCACATACACACACACACACACACACGAGAGTGTCATGCACTTCTTTGAGAAATCTGCTCTTGGAGAGAATGCTGCCAGCTGGAACCAGCAGTGGAACGTCCTTCTCTTGGTACTTTAGGACATAATGGAGACTGACCTTCTGAGAGACTGACTGCTGACTGGGAGAGGGATGGAGACTTTAATTTCAAATGAGCTTGTTTGCACTTTTCTGCAGAAAAATCTTGACTTGGACGACACCCAGTGTAATGCAGTTTATTTGGTGTAAGTACAAGGATTTTTCTTTTCATTTTCTCATTTCCTGAACATAGGGCTTTCTTTTTGAGGATTCCCCCCGCCCCAACGTTGTTGTCATATTTGGCCTCATTTTGAAGAGTGAACAATTATTTAAGAGAAAGGCTCAATTAAGTTTTATATATTAGTCTGGCTATTGCTTGTGTTACTCAACTAAGAAAGAGCCAATTAAAACTAAATAACTCTGTGACTCAAGGTACAGCACTTATAGAATAAGTGTCAGGAAAAATTGTTTTTCTTATGATCTGAGGGGTACCCCAAGCAAGCTTTTCTGAGTTTGGAGGAATTTTGAAGTTGTTGCTTTTTACAAACTATGATCTTGCCAGAAAGATCCTCTGGGGTAAACAGGCTTCAATTTCTTCCTTGTTCCTTTCCCCACATGACTGCCTCACCCTTCCCAAAGACTTTCCTCTCTAAAGAGCATTCTCCTCCTGCAGATTCACCTAACTCTACATTAAAAAAAAAATTCTTTATTTTTGGCTATGCTGGATATTCTTCGCTCTGCAAGGGCTTTCTCTAGTTGCCCCAAGCAAGGGTTATTCTCTAGTTGTGGTGCACAGGCTTCTCATTGTGGTGGCTTCTCCTGTTGCAGAGCACAGGCTCTAGGGTGAGCGAGCTCAGTGGTTGTGGTATATGGGCTTAGCTGCCCTGCTTTATGTGAGATCTTCCTGGACTGGGGGTTGAATCTGTGTCTCCTGCATTGGCAGGCAATTCTTAACCACTGGACCATCAGGGAAGCCTGCATAAGTCTATATTTTAAGGGAATATGTTTTCATTACAATCCCAAAGAAGGGAAATGCCAAAGAATGTTCTAATTGCTGTATAGTAGCACTCTTTTCACATGCTAGCAAGGTTATGTTCAAAATCCTTCAAGCTGGGCCTCAGCAGTGCATGAACTGAGAACTTTCAGATGTACAAGCTGGGTTTAGAAAAGGCAGAAGAACGAGAGATCAAATTGCCAGCATTTGTTGGATCATAGAGAAAGCAAGAGGATTCCTGGAAAACATCTACTTCTGCTTCATTGACTACACAAATGCCTTTGACTGTGTGGATCACAACAAACTGGAAAATTCCTAAAGAGATGGGAATATCAGACCACCTTACCTGTCTCTTGAGATACCTGTATGTGCATCAAGAAGCAGCAGTTGGAACATGAAATAATGGACTGATTCAAAATTGGGAAAGGAGTATGTCAAGGCTGCATATTGTCACCCTGCTTATTTAACTTATATGCAGAGTCCATGATGTGAAATACTGGGCTGGATGAATCACAAGGTGGAATCAAGTTTGCCAGAAGAAATACCAACAACTTCAGATATTCAGATGATACCACTCTAGTGGCAGAAAGTGAAGAGGAACTAGAGAGCCTCTTGATGAGGGTGAAAGAGGAAAGTGAAAAAGATGACTTAAAACCCAACATTTAAAAAACTAAGATCATGGCATCTGGTTGCATCACTTCATATCAAATAGAAGGGGAAAAAGTTGAAGCAGTGACAGATTTTATTTTCTTGGGCTCGAAAATCACTGCAGATGGTGACTGTAGCTACGAAATTAAAAGACACTTGCTCCTTGGAAGGTAAGCTATGGTAAACCTAGACATTAAAAAGCAGAGACATCACTTTGCCAACAGAAGTCCATATAGTCTAAGCTATGGTTTTTCCAATAGTCATGTACAGATGTGAGAGTTGGAACATGAAGAAGACTGAGTGCTGAAGAATTGATGCCTTCAAATTGTGGTACTGGAGGAGACTCTTGAGAGTCCCTCAGACTGCAAGGAGATCAAGTCAGTCAGTCCTAAAGGAAATCAGTCCTGAATATTCATTGGAAAAACTGATGCTGAAGCTCCAATAATTTGGCCATCTACTGTGAAGAGCCAGATCATTGGAAAAGACCCTGATGCTGGAAAAGATATAAAGCAAAAAGAGAAGGGAGTGACAGAGGATGAGATGCTTAGATAGCGTCACTGACTCAATGGACATGAATTTGAGCAAACTCTGGGAGAGAGTGGTCGACAGAGGAGCCTGGCATGCTGCAGTGTACTCGGTCACAAAGTCAGGGCTTAGCAACTGAACAATAAGAAACCATGTTAGACTCTGGTCAAAGAAGTTATTCCTAATACATATTTGTTAGATATTAAAAATAATAGTTTGATCCCTCTGACAGTCTTGCATATATGTCTTAATTGGCTCAGCAATCAAAGCCTGGACTACAACCAATACTTTTTGTCCACTCCAGCTCTGAGGGCTCTTTCTACCTCATCATCCTGCCCATGCTAACCTGATTTGTTTGGTCTTGGAAATACTGAAGTGGATTCTGTTCTTCCCCATCCCAAACTTATTTCTGCCAAGGGAGATGCAGAGGCAGAATGGTGGTTCACATAGATGGCAAGGAAAGAGTGCACATGGCCTAACCCTGCCTCCCTCCTCTGTTGATCCTTTTGTCAACTTGGAAGACATTTGCCAGGGAAGAAAAGGCACGCATTCTTGGTATAATTTATAGTGCACTGTTAAGCAGATGGTATAAGTGGTTTATTTTTAAGGAGGTTATTACTGGTCACAAAACTTCAAGTCAGCTATTTGCAGAAAACCCTGATGAAGGAGGCCCCTGTTTGTGGCGTCCACCCTCTGGAGCATCTGACAAGGGCTTACTGTGCTTTTGCACCCAACCACATTTAATCCATTTATAAGACCCCTTTGTATGAGATGCCGTACCAGAGGAAATTAATGTAGGATATTGCAAACAGCTTTTAAGAATGTCTTTTCTATAGAAGAATTGTGTCATTCTGAGAGAAAATGGGCTTCCTCCCCACCCCACATTGTTATGACTTGACATCTCTGATGTGGAATGTTTCCAGCCAGTTATGATAAGAAAAGACTGAATTTTTCACTCTGTGGAAACCACAGCTGAAGAATGCTATTAGATTATCTATTCTCTTACTCTTCTCCTATAAATATAAATATAAGTGCATTTAATTTGGGGTCCAAGTTTGGGGAAAAGAGGTGATAGCACTTTAAAACCAAGCAATGAAAAATTGAAAGTTTAAGATGACAATGACTAGTCATTTGGACTACAGAAAATAAACTTGTGCCTTGCAGGAAGGAAGATATTTTCTCATCCAGTAGGAAATTTTGGTTTCCTAATTTCTGGGAATGAAAACAAAATTTTTAAATTACAAGCTGACATCAGATACCAACTTTGGGGGTTTTATATTTTCTAAGTAGGGCATTAAGAAGAAAGTAACTACTGTCTTCAATTTCCTCATCCCAAGAAATAAGGACAATATGATGTAAAGAAAAAGTGAGACATAATCCCATTGAGAACCAGTCTGTAATAAAGCCACCTCTCTGTACAGTGTCACCGTACTCGACTTTGGGGGTTTTGTTTCTTCCTTTTAGAGCAGACAGTGAACTTGCCCTTACTGCCTGGCTCCAGTTTAAAACTTGGTGCTAGAAATGTTGCTCTGGGCATTTGAGCACCTCAGCTGTGAAGTCAGATGACCTATGGTCAAGTCTGTGCCTTGTCACCAGTGGTGTATCATCTTGGGCAAGTTATTTCCCTGATTTTCCATTTTTGCTTGTGCACAATATGGATAAGAGTGATACTCTTCATAAGGCTGCTGGGAGGATTTCATGAGGTAGCGGGAATTAAGTGGTGCATAATGACTGTGCAGTACTAGGCAGCTGTTATCAAAGGGCTGACATAGCCCTGTGGACCATTGGGAGCATAGAATACAGAGTTAAAGCAGAGATTTTAAAAGAACTGACATTAGAAGAGCATCATTTGTTTTATTTTTGCTAAAATCACCTAATTTTATCATTTATACTTATAAGCAGCCATTTAGTAAATAAAGAGTATAAATTTGAAAGAAACAATATATTATGAAAGTAGAGGTAGCCAATATAGAAAATGAAATTCATAGAGGCAAAGCTTATTGCTTTTTTTCTTAACTGAAATATAGCTGGCATGCCATATTGTTAGGGCATTCTTGGTGTCTCAGACAGTAAAGCATCTGCTTGCAATGTGGGAGACCTGGGTTCAGTCCCTGGGTTGGGAAGATACCCTGGAGGAGGGCATGGCAACCCACTCCAGTATTCTTGCCTGGAGAATCTCCACAGGCAGAGTAGCCTGGTGAGCTGCAGTCTATGGGGTTGCAAAGACTGAGCAACTAAGCACAGCACAGTACATTACAAAAGGATCACCATGATAAGTCTATCCTTATGCTGCATATTACATCTCTGTAAATTATTTTTGTATAGCTGGAGATTTATACTTCTTAATCCCCTTCACCTACTTCACCCAACCCCCTCTGGCAACCACAAGTTCATTCTCTGTATCTATGAGACTGTTTTTTATTGTTGGTATTTTAAATACCTATTTATGTATTTAGCTGCGCCAGGTCTTAATTGCAGCACATGAGATCTTCAGTCTTCGTTGTGGCTTGTGGGATCTTGAGTAGCAACATGAGAACTCTTAGTTGTGACATGTGGAATCTAGTTCCCTGACCAGGGATCAAACCCAGGACTCCTGTATTGGGAGCATGGAGTCTTAGCCACTGGACCAACAGGGAAGTCCCTGTGAGTATGGTTTTGTTTGGTTTGTTTGCTTTGTTCTTTAGATTTCAGTGTATGTGAGATCATATAGTATTTGTCTTTCTCTGTTTGATTTATCTCACATAGCATGGCACCCTCTTGATCCATCCTCATGTTGTTGTAAATGGCAAGACTTCATTCTATTTTTAATGACTAATACACCATTGTATTTTTATATACCATAGCTTCTTTATCCATTCATCTATTGATAGATACTTAGGTTGCTTCCATATCTTAAGCTATTATGAATAATATTGCAATGAGCATAGAAGTGCACATATTTGGGTGTATATATTTTTTCAAATTATTGATTTTGTTCTCATTGAATAAATATCTAAAAGGGAAATCACTGGGTGGTATAGTAGTTTATTTTTATGTTTTTGAGGAGCCTCTATACTGTTTTCATAGTAGATACACCAATTTACAGTCTCCCCAAAGTGCAAAGTTTCCCTTTTCTCCATATCCTTGCCAACATTTATTATTTGTTGTCGTTTTTACAATAGCCATTCTGACAGGTGGTAACTCATTGTGGTTTTGATTTGCATTTCTCTGCTGATTAGTGATATTGAGCATCTTTTCATGTGTCTATTGGCTATCTGTATGTCTTTTTTGTGTTCCCGGCACCATTTATTGAAGAGACTATCTTTTCCCCATTATATATTCTTGCCTCTTTTGTTATAGATTAGTTGACCATAGGTGTGTGGGTTTATTTCTGGATTTCCTGTCCTATTTCATTGTTCTATATTTCTGTTTTTGTTTCAGTACCATACTATTTTTTGTTACTCTTGCTTTGTAGTATAGTCTGAAGTCAGGGAGCCTGATTCATCCAGCTCCATTTTCTTTCTCAAGATTGCTTTGGCTATTTGGGGTTTTTTGTGTTTTCATTAGAAATTAAAATTTTTTTTGTTTTAGTTCTTTGTAAATGGGGTTGTTCCCTTATATTCTATTATTTCTTCAAATAAGTTCTCTGTCCTTTTTTCCTTTCTCTCTTCTCCTTCTGGGGCACCAATAATGCAAATGCTTACTTGACATTGTCCCCAAGGTTTCTTAAACCATCCTCATTTTTAAAAATTCATTTTTTTTCTTTTTGCTGTTTAGCTTGAGTGATTGCCACTACTCTGTCTTCCTGATTGCTGATCTGTTCCTCTGTATCATCTAATCTACTGGTGATTTTTTTCTTTGTATAGTATTGTTAATTTTATTGTCTTTTTCAGTTCTGTTTGTTTCTTCTTCACATTTTCTAACCTTGTTGGAATTCTCACTGTGTTTATCCATTCTTCTACCAAGTTCCTTGCGCAACTTTATTATCATTTCCTTGAATTCAAGTTAGGTAGATTACTTGTCTCCATCTTGCTCAGTTCTTTTTCTGAGGTCATGTCTTGTTCCTTTGTTTGAGACATATTCCTCTATCTCCTCACTCTGCCCTGTTCTCTTGTTTATATCTATGTGTTAGGCAGGTCAGTCATGTTTCCTGATTTTAGAGAAGTGGTCTTACGTAGGAGATGTCCTACGGGGCCCAGGGGTACACGCCCCTCTGGCCAGCAGGGCTATATGCACTAGTAGTGCCCCCGACATGGGCTATGGGAGCTCCTCTGTGTGGGCTGACTACTGGGGTGGCGGGTCCCACGTAGCTGGCTGCATGGCCTGGAGGCACGTGGTTGCTGCAGACCAACTGGGAGGCAGGGTAAGCCCCTGGTGCCAATAGGCTAGAAGGAGGATTCCAAAATGGTGCTTGCCAGCACCAGTAACATCATGGTAGAATGAGCTCCCCCAGAACTTCTGTTGCCAGGGTCACTGTCCCCAGGGGGAATCCCAGTTGCCTCCTGATTCTCCAGTAGGTTTTTCAAGATCAGCAAGTGGATGTGACCCAGGCTCCTTCCCAACTGCTACCTCTCTGCTGAGTCACAGAGCAGATAAGATTCTATCTGTATGTCTTCTTCTTAAACATCCTTTAAGAGTAGAGTCTCTATCTCCTATGGCTCTCCGGTCTCCTAAGCATAAGCTTATTTTTCAAAGCAAGATGCTCTGTGGTCTCATCTTCCCTATGCAGGATTCTGATGTGGGATCAGTCACCTCGCTCCTTGGGAAGAACCTCTGCAGTTTGTGGTATTCCTGCTGTCTGGGGACTGCTGACCCCAGGAGTGTTGCTCCAGACTGTACTGTGTCTCTGCCCCTTAGACTCATCTGGTGTGACTCCTCCTTTTTATCTTTAGTAGTAGAAATCTTTTCTCCTAGTTTTTAGGCTGTTGCTCTGTAAGTAGTTGATTTTGGTGTGCCCATGGGAGGAGCTGAGTTCAGAGTCTTCTTACTCTGCTATCTGAGGAAGCTCCAAAGCTTATTGATTTTCAAGCAGAGAGACATAAGATTTTGCTAATAGATGCAATCTAATCTCTGAGAGCTATTGTTCTCTGTGGTCAGAGATATCTCAGTGCCCCTTCAACACTTAGATGCAGGGATACTCCTTCCACCATTTATTTTCTTTCTCTTATTCTGATTTTGTTACCATTTGTCAATTTCTGATTAATAACTTGACTTTCTCAATACTTATGACAGATTCTCATTTTCCCCCAGCCTCCATCCTTCTGATAAACTCCTCTTCATCCTTCATGATATCTTCTTTGAAAAAGATTTCTTTCTCTGTAACTTCCCTAATTCTTTTGTACCAAATTGTGATTTTAAAAATTATCTTTTTTTTTTCATGAAATTTTGCGCTCTTAACAAGTAAGGTCAGAGAAGGCAATGGCACCCCACTGCAGTACTCTTGCCTGGAAAATCCCATGGATGGAGGAGCCTGGTGGGCTGCAGTCCTTGGGGTCGCTAAGAGTCGGACATAACTGAGCGACTTCACTTTCACTTTCACTTTCACTTTCATGCATTGGAGAAGGAAATGGCAACCCACTCCAGTATTCTTACCTGGATATAATCCTAGGGCCAGGGGCACCTGGTGGGCTGCCGTCTCTGGGGTCACACAGAGTCGGACACGACTGAAGCGACTTAGCAGCAGCAGCAACAACAACAAACAAGGGTGACATTCTTATATTACTGGGAAAGTTACCCTCTTTCCCAGGTGCCAAATCCAGTACAAACTATGCACTTAATAAGTACTTGTGGACTGGGTATTGCATAAATACATTGAATGAGTGAAGATCAATTTTTAGGTGAACAAGTGTTAACCAGTGTGGTGTATCAGAGTAATATGAATGAGCCATTTCTGGGAAAAAATGTTGATGTACTTTTAAACTGATGTGACAGGAGGACTTAAAGGGAAGAAGTTACTTTACATCAACCAAACAATTGTAACAATAGCAAGTCACATTTATTGAGTGCTTACTGTGTGCTGACATTCTTTAAAGTGGCTTATATATATGTATATCATCTTCTTTAATTTTTTCAGTAATCCCATGAGGTTGCTATTATATCCCACTTTATAGGTGAGGAAACTGAGGTTTGGAAGGGTTGAATAAAATCTCATAGATCACACAGGTGCTGAATAGTGAAGCTGGGACTTGAAAACAGATTTCAAAGTTACAACCATCACCCTGAATAGCACCCTCGGAGTAGCAGAGAACACATCATAGAATTTGAACAGTCTCTGAGGCATGCTTTCACAAAAGCACTACACTTCAAAGGAACGTGTCTTTAGAAATACATGGAGCAGCTGAAGATTTTCTGAAAGTTTGCTGATGGGTGAAATTATATATTTGGGTACTTGAAGACTTTTATATGGGGGTGGAATTACTTTCACAGTAGGCAACAACCAAGTAGAAAAAAAAACTAGATCAAATATGGGACATGCAAAGATATTGTGGAAAATGCAGCCTAAACAATCCCAATTAATTATCATCTGAAGAGCTGAAGCCCTCTGTGAATCTTACCATGTGACAAAGGAACCAATGTCCAATTGTAGAAATGTGAGGTTGCCACATTCTTCTGTAAGTGAAATGCAGAAAATGAAGTCAGTTCAGGTCTTTTCATGAAAGATCTAGTTTGTTTTTTTTCGGCCCCATGATGTTAAACTTAGTAAACATAGTTTTTTCTCATTAAGAATTTCTTCACTAAAGGACTATAACAAGCTTTTAAAAATCTGTTTATTAATGAAAACACATTGCTTAATTATACCACTAATTACAGTCTTTTAAATCTAGGAAGCACCTATTAATGGGAAACAACACAATTTAGAAAATAAACCACAATGAAATTCCGGAAGAATGAAAGTACTTCACTACAAATGCTTTTTGACCTCTTATCATCTCTTTAATGTTCACAAACTTTCTTGAAGGCTAGATGTATGTTGACTATTACTTTCATGTTATCCACAGTTTCCAGCAGCAGTTGAACTGGATTGAATTCTCGTCTTCTCAGAACTGATCTAAATATCGGTTTCCTTTGAAGTCAGTTTTAACTGTGCTTTTGGAATAGCAGAGAAGGATCAGGACTATTTTCCCAATTTTCTTGACCATAGCTGCAACACCTGCCTTTCTGATTTTTAAAGCCATTCCAATGAGCCAAGAGTCTGACTGGCTGAACAGAGAAAGACAAATACTATATGGAATCACTTGTATGTGATAGCTAAAAAAAAAAAATTGAACTCATAAGACCAGAGAGTAGAAGGGTAGTTACCAGAGACTGGGGACTGGGGAATTGGAGAGATGTTGTTAGTCGATAAATAGGTTCTTGAGATCTAATGCAAGTGATTATAGTCAACAGTGCTGGATTATAAGCTTGAAAGTTGCTAAGAGACTAGATCTTAATTGTTCCCATTACAAAAAAGAAATGGTAATTATGTGATGTGATAGAGGTGTTAGCCAGGGCTAAGGTAGTAATTACATTGCAATATATAATTGTATCAAATCAATATGTTGTATATCTTAAATGTATACAGTGCTATTTATTGAATACATCTCAAAAATTAAGTAAAAAAAATAAAAAGAGTCTGACTGGCTTGAAATCTCTATGTGATATGACAAAGTGTGATTTTACCCTTTAAAGACAAGATAATACCCTTTATCCTCTACCATCCTATTTTCTTTGGGGGAAAAGATTAATTGCAAGGGGGTTACGTGTGCTGCCTGTAATTATGTGCTATGTGTAAGAAAAGACTAAGTCAAGTGCCCAAATACAGCTTCTTTTATAAAATAAGACCTGACTTGAGTGGATAGAAGCAACAGTGGGAATCAGACCAAGGAAAGAAATCAACTCAGTAGTCACCCCATTTTATTATGAAAGTAACAATAGCATGAAGCAACTTAAAAAAAAATTTAGAAACAACCTACATATATTCTCAGTTAGGACTCATTACTGGTCCCTGACTGAACTTTAGAAAGATTTAAGCTGAAAGAAGCCAAGTGTTCAGAATGCATCAATAAAATTCTGCTTAATTTAATGATCAGAGAAGAATAGGATCAGAAGGTTAGATGTAGCATCAAATCCCTAAAAAAAATCTTAAAAGGCCACACTTTGTCACATCAACTGGGACTAGATATAACACTGATTTCTTTCAACAGAACTGGGTAAATATTTGACCTCCAATGTCATTGTGGTTAATGTATATTCTAGACCTCGGAGGACACAGACTGCAAGCTTTGCTTTCCAATTGGCTCCCTAACAGCCTCTGCTTCTTGGGAAAGGCTGATAATATACTGTGTCCTTAACTTGGTGCTGTTCAACTCTTAGCTGTTCAATAGATAAAACAATAATGATCTCATACTTCGGAGATTGAAGTTCATGTGATTTGTAAATCAGTACGTAATAATAAACTCTGGGTTAACTATTAACCCTCTGAAAATATTCAGGGCTAATACCATTCCTTTATTTAATTCTAAAAAGACAGAGATGTAGAGATGTAGTTGGCTTACATACATGAAAGTCCCATAGAATCAAAGTTGATGGCAATTACATTAATATTTCTAGAACTTGTGTCTCTCTTGCAATTCCCTGTAAGGATGCAACAAACTTGTCTATGTTAAATTACTCATTTTGATAACTATGTGAGAAGAAGAGGCACAGATGGTATTTCTGAGAATGACATCAAATGGCGTTTAAAATGCTCATTGGCAACATATCCCATATTTATATGTGAGTGGAAAGTCATCTTTTGGCTACATTAATGCTGCAAAAATAAACACACTTTGGTCTCTGATGCAAAGTTTAAAGTTCTCATGGCAATATGTGTTTCTTCACTTTGCTTACCAGATACAATAAAACAGTCAACATTTATCCGTCAACTGTTTGTATTAAACACCCACTGTGTGTTTAGCATCAGGTGCTATGGAACCTTAGAGAGAAAGACATTCAAGGACTTTATAGTTTAATGGGGGGGAAGGAAAAATACAAATGTGTACATGTAAACAAGCAGGGCTGGAGATGTATAAACATACACACAGTCCTGACCATCTGTGCAAAGACGGAGGTGGAAACTGACTGGAAAGATAAAGGTGGGTGGGTAGAGGGAGTGAAGCAGCTGAAATGAGATGGGTCTCATTTTGTCAAGGCTGTATTGGAGTTTGGACAGAACGTGTTTTCCATTTTTCAGAAAATTGAGAAGTAATATACATGCGTGAATAAAATTTTTCATTCCAATTTTGGTGCAGTGGGTAAGTAGGGGTCTGTGGGATTTGAGGAGGAACTACATTGAAGTGAGAGAAACACCAATGACAGTGATTTTCAACATGTGGTCCTGACCATGGGCATCAACCTCACAGGGACACTTATTAGAAATATAGGTTCTCAGGCCTCACCCCAGACTTACTGACTGAGAAACTCTGGGAGTAGTCCAGCTGTCTGTGTTTCCACAAGCCTACCAAGCATTCTCTTTTTGTTTTAATTAATTCATTTCTATTTATTTATTTATTTTGGCTGTGCTGGGTCTTCACTGCTGTGAGGACTTTTCTCTAGCTGTGGCAAGCCAGCTCTACTATCTAGCTGTGGTGTGCAGCTTCTGCTATTGAGGAGCACTGGCTGTAGGGTGCATGGGCTTCAGTAGTTTCTGGACTCCAGAGCACATGTTCAATAGTTGCGGTGCACAGGTTTATTTGCTCTTCAGCATGCGGTCTTTCCTGGTGGCTCAGTCAGTAAGGAATCTGCCTGCAATGCAAGGGACCAGACCGGCTGCAGCACAGGAGAACTGGGTTTGATCCCTAGGTCAGGAAGATCCTCTGGAGAAGGAAATGGCTACCCACTCCGGTATTCTTGCCTGGAAAATCTCATGCACAGATGAGCCTGGTGGGTAGAGTCCATGGGGTTGCAAGAGTCAGACACGACTTAGCAACTAAACCACCACATGTGGGATCTTCCTGGACCAGGGGTTGAACTCATGTCTCCTGCATTGGCAGGTGGATTTTTTACCATTGAGCCACCAAAAGCCCCCACCAGGCATTCTGATGCTCCTCCATCTGAGGACCACTGTTCCCATGATGGGGTCCTGAGGCTGGAGCCAGGGCAGTATCTCTGAAATGGCAAGTCCAAAGGCTTGCTCAGTCTCCTGGAGGGTTCCAGAAGACAGAAGCAGCTGGGGAGGAGGGGCAGCGGGTGAAGGCCTCAAAGCCCACCAGTGGGAACTTCGCAAGGGTTCTTCTGAGCCCTCTGAACTGTGTCAGAGCCAGGATTCTGAGCTAATGTCTTCAGAGAATTCTAACTTTTGCATTTCCTGACTTTTATGAGCATGTGGAGTGTTGTAATTCCGTGAGGCTTTTAAATGTAATTTCCTTTGCTTTTAAGGAAAAATTGAGGTGGTGAGGAGGGGCTTGATAGTGGATGGGTGGTGGCTGGTAGTGAGATGGTAATAATGGAGAAAACATTTTCAATAGGAATAAAGCTTCAGCAAAGTTATTCTGTAAAGATATTGCTGCAAAGCCTGTATACCTTTATTGAAACATAAGATAAATTAATGATAATAAAAACTAGTATTTAGGTAGCTCTTATGATGTGCCAAGCATATTCTAAAGTATTTACATATATTGATCATTAATCCACATAGCAAGTTTTTACCTTGACCCTATTACTGTTGCCATATGATTGAAAGGCAAGTACAGCACAGAGAGGTTAGGACACTTGCTCAGGGTTACACAGCTGAAACTGGGACTAGAACTTGGGCATTCAGACTGTGTTTTTTAGCCACTATACTATGACATGCTACAAGAACTTAAACACTACATGACAAGTATTTCTATTTTGAAAGAGTGACTCATTGTTCTAAATTGTTTGGCATTGAGAATCAGGCTTCAGGGCCTGATGATTTTCTTATTTAATTTTCTGGTTGGGCAGCCGAGTATTTCCTGGGTCTACCCAGTTCTCACAGAAGGTAGCTGAAGCTGACTTCAGAGTAGAGTAAATCAGTTACAAAATAAAGGTTAGGCTCAGTGCCAGAGCAAAACTTGGAAAGGCTCTGGAACCCCTCAGCCCTGAACAGTTGAGCCAGGCATCAGCAAGCCCTGAGGCTTAGAAGCTCCTAAAAGACCTAGGTTCCATGGCGAGTGGGTTTCGTGGGGGTGGAGGGAGTTAGAGGGAGGATGAATGAAGGACTTGGTCAGGTTTTAATTTTTCAAATACTGATTTCTTTGGCTGCGCTGGGTCTTAGTTGTGGCACTCAGGATGTTTAGTTGGGGCATGTGGGATCTAGTGCCTGACCAGCATCGAACCCAGGCCCTCTGCATTGAGAGCGTGGAGTCTTAGCCACTGGACCACCAGGGAAGTTTCCCTGGGTCAGCTGCTTGATATCATCTTGTCTTCTGTGGGTTATTCTCAGGACGAGAATTCACTGGTGAAGAGCTTGGGCTTTGGGGTTGGATGACAGCCCAAGTTTGAGGCCTGATTCTTTCCCTTAGCTAGATGTGGAAACCTACTGCTATTGCCTCAGTCTTCTTCACTTATAAAACACAGGCGGGGGGATTTCCCTGGTGGGCCAGTGGTTGAGACTCTGTGCTCCCAATACAGGGGCTCTGAGTTCAGTTCTTGATTGGGGAACTAGATCCCATATGCTGCAACTAAAAAATAAAAATTAAAAACCCCATAGAAAACACAGGTGGTTTTAGCACTGGCCTTAGTGTTGTTGAGGGGATTAAATCAATGGTACTCTTAAAGTTCTTTAAACATTACCTGGCGTAGAGAAAGCGCCAAACAGATGGCAATTGTTATCTTTGTTCCTGACATACGCCTGGTCCTGTTCGACAAGCTTTCGAGAACACCAATGACCAGGTTCCACTAGGTCTATTATGACAACGCTAGGACTTAGGTACCTCCCATTTTGCAGGTGAGGAAACTGAGTCTCAGTGGGGTCACTTGCCTGAGGTGACACAAGCAGGGAGTGGCACAGTGAGGCTTTAGCTACCATGGGCCTGAGCCCATGGCTTGCTTTCCTCGCCACACCCCCGCTTTACAGGCAGCCCACCCTCACCTCCACTGTATTGAAATAATTGGCTCCAGGGCCCTGGGGAACCTGATATGAAATACTGCTTCCTTCCCACTTTTAAAAGCTGGATTTGAAGTGGCTATGAATTACTTTACTCAGCCTTTCACTGCTGTGGAAATTCTCCCTATTCCTTGTCTTATGGATACATCAGCACAAGAGCTGTTTGCTGGGGCTTGTGATTTGTTCATGATTTTCTAGCTCCCTCGTGATTGATACATGATTTGGTGACTGATAAGTGATCTGAGTCACAAATAAGGCTTTCTCTGAGGGAACAAATTTTGATGCAGCAGTCACATTCCCTGACACTTCTCACACTTAACATTATACTGTCACTAATATACTGACATTGTGAACTTGGAGCTCTCTGCCCATTGTTTACATATGAAGGACGAGTTGGTCTAGGTCAGGGGAGAGGTCTTCTATGACCTCTGACGTCTTGCTGAACCTGGTTGCTACCAAGGTCACTGCTAGGCACAGCACTCACCTCCTGTGGCTGCAAATTTAATTTGCTGTTCTCTGACTAGTTGTCCAGCAGTTTGGACTTCAGTAGATGGTTTTCTTTCCTTGATGTCTTACTATGTCTGTGTCAGACAAAGCTGTGAAATATCAGGGACCCCAAAATAAGTGCCCTAGATGTGTTGTGAGAGACTGAAACTCAAGGGATATATTAATGAATGTTTAGCTCATATATGTGCATGTTTTACTGCTATTTACACAGCAAACTTTTTGACTTTATAATATTTAAAGTATATTGTATACCAAGACAACACAGAAACAAGGAATAAAATGCACAGTACCAGTGACTATAGAAACCTAGAAATAGAGACTGTATTGGCTTTTTGTTATCAGGTTGAAACATACAAAATTGCCAATAGACAATAAAAACAGGTTGCCCCTTGGCAGAACAAAGGAGTTAAAATTAAGTGAGAAACAAAGATTCAAAAACATAAAAATGAAAGCCCTCTCGCACCCTCCATATACTACCAGGACAAATGATAACTATCTGAGGAACTTTTGCTAGAAAATTGAGCAACATCTTTATCAGAGAGGGGCAGAAAATCTTTATAATTTGGAAAAAATGAATTTGATAAAATATCAGAGGAAAAATAGTATCTGGGGCACTTATCTCCTTTAGGTTGGACTGGTTTGATCTCCTTGCAGTCCAAGGGACTCTCAAGAGTCTTCTCCAACATCACAGTACAAAAGCATCTATTCTTCGGCACTCAGCTTTCTTTATAGTCCAACTCTCACATCCATACATGACTACTGGACTAGACTACTTGACTAGATGGACCTTTATTGGTAAAGTAATGTCTCTGCTTTTCAAAACGCTGTCTAGCTTGGTCATAGCTATTCTTCCAAGGAGAAAGTGTCTTTTAATTTCATGGCTGCAGGCACCATCTGCAGTGATTTGGGAGCCCCCCAAAATAAAGTCTTTCACTGTTTCCATTGTTTCCCCATCTATTTGCCATGAACTGATGGGGCCAGATGCCATGATCTTCATTTTCTGAATGTTAAGTCTTAAGCCAACTTTTTCACTCTCGTCTTTCACTTTCATCAAGAGGCCCTTTAATTCTTCTTCACTTTCTGCCATAAGGGTGGTATCATCTGCATATCTGAAGTTATTGATATTTCTCCTTCAATCTTGATTACAGCTTGTGCTTCATCCAGCCCAGAATTTAGCATGATATACTCTGCATATAAGTTAAATAAGCAAGGTGACAATATACAGCCTTGACGTATTCTTTTCCTGATTTGGAACGAGTCTGTTGTTACATGTCCAGTACTAACTGGTGCTTGTTGATCTGCATACAGATTTCTTAGGAGACAGGTCAGATCATCTGGTATTCCCATCTCTTTAAGAATTTTCCATAGTTTGTTATGATCCACACAGTCGAAGGCTTTGGCATAGTCAATAAAGCAAAAGTCTCATACTTAGCTCTTCTGTCATCTTCATAAATCCTAAGATTATAAGCCTTTCCAGGTACTGTTAAAAGGAGATAACTGGACAGCTGGAGCCACACCTGATATCACAGTATCAGTGCTGGGTTTGGTGTCCTTCCAGCCATGATTAAAATCCCAACTTCACTGTTCATCAGCTGTGAGACCCAAGTAAATTGCCTAATGTCACTCATATACAAAAAGGTCTTAATAGTTCCTACTTCACAGAGCTGCTGAGAGATTTAAATGAGATCATATGAGTAATTAGAACAGTATCTAACACATAGCAGATGCTTAAGAAATAGTGACAATAGTAGCTATTTCTAGAATCACCTAACAAAGTAAGCCAACTCCTTTCACAGTGCTCAGTTTCCAGGTTTAACCTGGACGTTATGAACTTGTTTCTCAAGGTACTTCAGTGGACCCAACAGATAGATATATACTTAAAGTAGTGAACTTGTTCATTATCTTGCTAATTTTATGGGCCAGTCAAGTGGGATCTATACCTATCCTGGGGATGCAGTGATAAAGGTCATGCTGCTAAGCTGAGATTTTTGGTGGGGCAGCTCTTCCCCTAAGATGCCTTTGCTAGACTTCCCTTTGCCTTTTCCACCCCTGTGCCTGAAGCCAGAGCTATGTGTATTTTCCTTCCCAGTGTTCTCATATGCTGACTTTTTTTTCACCTACTAAAATGTAGTAAGCTTAAGAAAAGTTCAATTAAAATGAAATATAAATATTTTCTTTCTTACTGTGTCATTAAAATCTCTCCCCTCACATCCCAAGTTACTTGGCATCTACCCAAAGGAAACATTTTACCCTCTTGGCCCCCAGTGTGTAAGGCATAGAGGAAAAAGATCTGCTTAGTCTGTCTCGACAGGATCCTTGCATGGGGAGAGGAGCAAAGGTTTCAAAGGAATGGAAAAGAGAGCATGAAGTAGGAAAGCAAGCCAAGAGAAAAAAGTTGGAGCATTAAAGCTAAGAGAGGGAGAGAAGAAAATGATTTCATAACACAAATCTAGAATGGACAGTTTCTGGAAGATAATATCGTACCCTGGGTTTCTGCGTCAAAGGTATAAAGCTTACCATTAGGTGCTGACCTCCTCCAGGAGAAAGTCTAATATAGCATTATCCCTGAGTACTTCTGGTGGAGTCCAAAGTCCAGTGGTATTCAACATAGCTAGTACTTCAAGTTTACGTTATGAGTTGGTTGATCATCTTTACCAGCAGCAATAGCACTATTATTTATTGAGCATTTAATATGTGCTGTGAAGCTAACAAAGATTAGTCTCTTTAATCCTTAAAAGAATTTTATGAGCCAGAGGTGATTATAATACCAGCTTTAAAGATGGTAAGTTTAGGGAGGTTACAATTGGTAAAAATGGATCCTGTATTTTAATCCCAACAGCTGGACTCCAGTACTTGTGCCCTGTGTCTTATTTGATTTATGCTCCATATTGTTGAACAACTTTTCAAAGTTCTTCCTTTTGTAACCCCTCTCTCTCCCTCCTGCTCCTCCTCCTCTTAATCTTCTGCCTTCCTCTGTTTACATGGCTCCCATTCGCAGAGTCAGGTTACATTTTGTAAGTGGTGGATCATCCAATTCTGTTTCCTATCACAGAGCTAAGGTGTTCCTACCAGTCATCTCTCCAGTAGTCACTAATCCAATGGAATCATTATTCGTCTCCAGAAAAAATTCAAATAGAGGGAACTGCTCCATCTAGAGTTCCAGCTTGCAAATAAGTTTACTTATTTTCACTTAGTGCCCTTCCTCCCTTCCCCAGAAGCCTTTACCCTGTCTAAACATTAGGCTTTTATTTCAGGTTTGGCCCCAAATAAACTGATCTATGGTGGCACGCATGGCGAGCGGCTTCCTGTGGTTATTGGGAGGGCAGCACATTCCTTTTCATCTTCTCTTTTCTAAACAAACATATCTCTGTTTCAATCTTTCTTCCTATGTGCTGAATGCTCTCTTTTTCTTTCTTTCATCCATTTGGCATGTCAATTTCTGTTCTGCTCACATTAAAGTAATAGAGTCAAAACTAAGGGAAGGATGGGCGATTACTTTGCAGTGTGCTCATTTTAATCAGCCTGTCCTTAAATTCATGTAGAAAAATTTCATCCTGAGATGTGACACAGGGGCAGCTGAAATGCACATGAGTTTCTCTGATATTTATCTGTTGGGGAGTTCAACACATAAAGAGGACACAGAGGGTTTTTTTTTTTACTTTAAAGGTCCAATTCCAAATAAGATAAATCCCTGACCCTTAAAAGCAGTGGCTTCTTGTGGTTATATATGATCATAATGTCTCTACGGTTGTGAGGTAACTAACTGTGTGATTTTGAGTAGCTAATTTCTGTGTGGCTCAGTTTCCTCATCTATGAAATGAAGACAATCAAAATAATTACATCATAGGGTTGTCATGACAAATAAATTGTAAATATAACTTAAAAACTTTACCTAACATTGGAAATTCAATGCGTTACTTATTATTATCATTTATTTAACATGCTAGGCCTTTTTCTTATTTTAGTAGTGTCAAGTTGTCACTCAAATTTTCCTTCCTTCATTCTTCCCTTCCTTCCTTCATTTTTACCCTCCCTCTCTCCCTCCCATCCTTCCTTCCAAATGTATTTATTTAGCAGTGTCTGGTATGTGCCAGACACTGTGCTAGGCTCTGGAATACAACGGTAAGGAAAAAGAGATAGTGTCCCTGCCTTTACAGATCATATAGTCTAGTGAGGAGACCAGGCAGAAATTAAACAATCAAATAAAATTATATAACTGTCTTGTGATACATTCTGTGAAGGGTTCATGAGCCAATTGATGTCAAGGGGGTTTGAAACACGGGGATTTGCCCTAGCTGGGGAGAATAAGGTGTTCCCTAAGAGTCCTGCAGGAGCTGATATGAGTTAAGAGCTAAAAGGTGAGTAGAAGAGAAAACTTGGCCAAGCAGGGAGTGAGCAATGTTCCAGGTGGGGGAGTCTCGGTGAGGAGGGCAGAGGGAGTGGCAAGGGGGGAATATGATGCCATAAGAAAAGGGAAAAGGGTGGGAGGCACAGATTACACAGAGCTCTCTCTCAGCCAAATCCACTAGCTAAGTGTTTGGAGCAACCGGGAGCCAGAGAAAAAAATTTAAGCTAGGTTGTATGTATATGTGTGGGGGTATTTAGACTTTAGTGGTTTTATTTGAATTTCCAAAAGGGTGCTGTGAATGAATTACCATGAACTAATACTGTGAATTAATGAGTTGCTGTGAATTAATATAAAGAAAGATTTGGAGGGGTCTAAATAGGATGTGAGAGACCAGATAGAAGGCTATTGCAGTAATCTATGAGAGATGACATCAGCTTGGACTACCGTGGTGGTGGCCAAGGTGGAATGATGTGGAAGGATATGAGTAGAATTTAGCAAATAAAATTCCTAACATTTGGAGATGGGTGAGGTAGGCAGGAAGAGCTGGGTGCCATGGCGTGACTTCATCAATCCTAATGAGACTGAACATTTTCCTTTTTGTTTCCCTCCAGTACCCAAGAAGCATAGAGTGGTATAATATGTGGGGTCTTTATAAAGTTGAAATTGTCAACAGTCCCAAAATATTTGAGAAAAGCCACTTAGGTATGCTGGTTAGCCAAAATAAGACAGGAAGTTGACCTTCAACCCTTGTCTTTGTTTGTTCCAGCTGCAGAAATCATTTCTGGTTGCTCTCTGACTCGAGTAAACAACACTCCCTGTCACCTTATCCCTTTGACAGTTGATTCCACTTCTATATTTTCACTGGGACATGATTCTCACTGACAGTAGAAAGTTCAGCACCCAGACCTGCAGCTGTGAAAATACTTGCTCTTCTCCAGAACTATTAGTACTTCTGGGAAACCCGGTACAGTGCCAACCACTCTCTGGTCCTGAAGTGACCCTGTTATTTTGGGAGGTAGTAAAGGAAATGATATTTTAAAAACCCCAAGTGGCACTCTCTTTGGACACTGAAAGGTGTAAGTGATAAAAGGCTCACTATACTTAAAGACAAGGGGTGAACGGGTGCTGCATACTCCCCAGACTCTTTCTATGTGTCAGCAAAATAGATCTGAGCTCAGTGAAATAACCCAGGACTGAAGCAGTTTCTTCAGTTGAATAATTAGACAAGAGGTGGTCAATTTAGAAAAACTAACTACCTTCTTCTGTTCCTGCTTTAGAATTTTTATTAAAAACAAAACACAATCCTTAGGCAGATTTAAGAGCAGAGGAAGAAGACTGCTAGATTTTGAATTACTGTCAGCAGAGCATATGTTTTATTTATCTTCATCTCCAATCACGTCCATGGTGCCTATCACATAGTAGATACTCTATGAATGTTGATTGGATAAAGGATTCGCATCTAGTTTTATGGATATTTACATGATAGAGTGAGTTAATCATTTTTTTGCCCCAGTCTGTAGAGATGGGTGCTACCTGTACCCTTTTGAATACTATTTAGCTATAAGGATGTTCTAAAATGAGATAATAAGGAAATGAGTTTTAGTACAATTTTACACATACAGATGGATACACTTGCTGACTAGGTGCAGCTATGGATGTTCTCCTTGGAAGATGCTTTTATAACCTAAATTGTACTAGGATGAGGCTACTGATGTGGGAGGAAGGGAAAGTAAGATAAAACTCACACCTTAATTTCTAGACAGGATTGCTTTTTTAAAAATGAATTCCAAGTGCTTCTTGTATACCTGGCATGGGCAAAGGAGATTTGCCAACGATCTGTGATTTGAAATGGCCCAGAACAGGTCCTGGGAAGCAGGTGGTTTATTCTCTTGATAGCTGCTCTGTACCTCCCCACCATCAGCTTCCTAGGCAAGGGCTCCATTCCTTCTGGTCTGTCCTGTTAGAACAGGTTCTTTATTTCCATTTTCATACTACTCTAGTCTTCTTGTTGCTAGATTATTCTGTTACTGGTTCTCAAATTGTGGTTCCCAGACCAGCAGTATTAGCATCGTCTTGGAACTTATCAGAAATGAAAATCCCTAGGCCTCACCCTGGACCTACTCCAGAAGAAACTGGCCTTGGGGACCAGCAATTTTTTAAAAAAATAATTTTATTTATCCATTTATTTAGACTTTTGGCTATGCTAGGTCTTTGTTGCTACACGGGCTTTCCTCTAGTTGCAGCAAGCAGGGGCTATTCTTTGTTGCAGCGTGCAGGCCTCTTATTATGATGGCTTCTCTTGTTGCCAGGCGTGGACTCTAGGGCACACAGGTTTTAGTAGCTACAGCATGTGGGCTCAGCAGTTGCTGCTCCTGGGCTCTAGAGCTCAATAGATGTGGTGCAAGCACAGGTGTGTGGGCTCCTCCCAGATCAAGGAATGAACCCATGTTTCCTGCACTGGCAGGCAGATTCTTTACCACTGAGCCACAGGGAAGCCCAGAGGCCCATAAGTTTTAACAAACTCACCTGTGACTCAGCTGTTAAAGAATCTGCTTGCAATTCAGGAGACCTGGGTTCGATCCCTGAGTTGGAAAGATCCCCTGGAGAAGGGAAAGGGTATCCACTCCAGTATTCTGGCCTGGAGAATTCCATGGACATATAGTCCACGGGGTCACAAAGAGTTAGACATGATTGAGTGACTTTCACTTTAAACTCAAATATGAAAACCACACTGCTGATACAAAGCTGATTTCTGAGCATACCATCTATTTGTTTGTGTGGTATGTGATTTGTGTGTGTGTGATGTGTTCAGATATTGCTCTTCCCTGATCCTATAGAACTCCACATCTCTCCTAGTGCATGCCACACCATTCCTTTGTATTTCAACAGCATCCCTTATCATAACTAGGTTGTAACAACCAGGGAAATCTAACTGGTCTTTTAGTCTTTCTGCAACCTCCCTGGGCAAAGCACAGCGACTAGCATATAATGCGTACTAAGTAAATGTGGCCAGTTTAACCATAAAGTAAAATATTTATCCGACCTTTGAAGCTTGATGGTATGACAGCAGTACTAGGAATGAGTCTTTCCTTTCCAGGGTGGTTTTCTAATATTATTCTAGAGAATATTAAACTGGAGGTAGGAGACTTGAGCCAGACCAGTCTTCTTGGGACTTCTAAGATTTAGGAAGGCATTTAAGGGCTTTGCTTCCATTTATTTCATCTATAAAGTGTCAGTAACAATATCTACGGACAGAGTTGTAGTAAGGACCGAATGCAACAGCACATGTTATCAAATACAAGATATTCTATTGTCATATTTAAAACAAAAAAAAGCAACCCTATTTTCTGGTTGCATATAGCACTATAAAGAACATTAAGAACAACCTTTAAAGAGAAAATTCCATTTTTATATTATCCAGAGGGTCTTTCTTTCAAGATCAGCCTAAGTCGTTTTTTTTTTTCCAAAGAGAAACTATATTCTCATCATCTGATACTTGAAGCAAGAAAATATAAATGCTTCATACCACTTGTCTATTCTTACTTGTTGATGAGACATCAGCATTACTGCCAACCTTTTAGGCTTTGAAGGAATTTCAAGCTTTATCTTGATTTAATGGTTGAAAAAAAAATCAACCAAAGGTACATTTTCTAAGAGCATGTCTGGACCTACCCATTAGAAGAGTGTGAGCTACTGTTCTATCAAAACTAATTAAACCTTAAATGTGTAACCAACTCTCAATTACCAAGGTTAATGGGACTACATGCATACATAGTTATATCTTACATTTATATAGTGCTTTTAACTTCTTCAAAGCACTTTTCACTATATTGAATATCTAACACAGATGGATTCTTTTTTTAATCCACAAATATAAGGTGAAAAAGAAATCTTGGAGTCAATAATTTCAACTTTGTACCTTTCCAAAGATATTAGAACTAGTAAAATTGTCTAGTAGGACTTTCACTGCTCTACTGTCTTCCTGACACTCCTCAACTAAAGGTAAAAAATGACTGAAAGATTTGAAGGACTCTCCAGAGGAAAGGAACTCAAGAAGGAGAGGCAGGCAACGACCTGAGCCATCCACAGACTAGATCATTAGTGCCAGGGTAATTAAGAATAATGGACTATATGTGTTATTATACCCATAAGAAAGATGAAAAAGCGTAGGAAATGATGCATGAGTAGCAGTATTTACAGGGCTCTTGTTATTGTCATTCACTCTATAAGCATTGTTGAACACCTACTGTATGCCAATTGCTTTGAACAAAGGGAATGGATACAGCAATGAATAACCCAGGCAAGACTGCTACTGTCATGGAGATGGCCTTGTTGAATGGCAAAGACTGACGATGGTAAACAAGATGGTAAACAGACAAATCAGATAACATCAGGTAGCACTACACACTGTGAAGTCCATAAACACCAAAATGTTGTAGAGAGAGCCTTAGGAAGGCCATGCTATTTTAGATCGGGTAGCCTTTCAGGATATTTGAGCTGGAAAATGACCCTACCTTGTGTAGGTCTGCTAAATAGAATGGTGGAATAAGTGAACTCATCAGGTTCCATGTTAGAGGGAGGGCCAGGCCCCACCACTTCTGTGGTTATTAATTTTGTGTCCTTTTGTGGATATTCCTAAAATCTCTCCAGCAGCCCTGATATATTGCCTCTACAATGGAGGTTACTAATTCTGATCACCTTGACAGGGGTGCTCTGAGGAATAATGGGTAAACAATTGTGAGGAGCTATATAAATGCTAAATAATGATCACAGTAATAACCTTTTATTAAAGTCAGCACTGTGATAGGCAGCTCACACTCGGATGCCTTGGCAAATGTGGAAATCGATGCGGCTGCTCCCTGCACACCCCAGCACCATCCTTTAAAATAGAAAAAATAAATGAGCCGATGATCATGATATTCAAAGTGGTTAGTGATCAAATAACTGTCTTGAGAGAAAGCTGGTGTGTGAAGTGTAAAATGGGAGTATAGAGATAATGGCACATCCCAGCCCAGAGCAAGTAGAGGGGAGCTGGTGAATGTAACTGGAAGCTGCTGGTACACATGCCTCCCGCTGCAGGGTGGTAATTCTAACCTCATCAGGAAGAGGCACTGCCACCACCAAAAGCACTGGCAGACGGAAAGTGGGATGAGAAAGAGCCGGATCAGCAGCATCTCTGCCAGCAGCCCCATCTGGCCCTCTTGGCCTTGGCAAGCCTCCCCGGGGGGAGAACTGAGAAGCCAGCACCAAGGGGCCCTACCTTGGAAGGGCACCAAGGAAGCAGGGAGGGAGGGAGGGGCGGAGGCAGGGAACAAGTGTTGCATTTTTTCCTTTCTTGAAAGATCCCAGTTCCAGAAAAGGCTTCAGTTGTCTTTTTGCCGGAGCCTCCCTACACAGTCACAGATAGGAATCCACTGCCTAGCTGCTCCTCTTCCTTCCCTGTAAACCTCTCTCCAAAATATAACGTTAATAACACAGAAGCATTCTTTCCTTGTGGGTCCTAGCATCTCTTTGATATAAATGTGCATGTTCCCAAACTTTCTTTCTTGTCTTCCACCTCATATTGGGACACATATTGTGTGAAAAATGTGCGTGCACACACACACACGTACATGCACACACACACACGTACATGCACACACATATACCCACACTCACCTAAATCCTTTGTTAAGCCCCATCTTGGCTGTTATACAATGTCTATGGAATGTTGGTCACATAGTAGAAATGTTTAAATTATTGTTGCTGCTTCTCTGAAAAGCAGAAAAAGAGAAGTTAATGATTAAAAAAAAAGAAGAAGAAACCACTCATTTTAAGGCTGATGCTAAACACTTTGGCTCATATTGACTGAGTAGGTCACCCCCACCTTAGGACAAATAGAGTGGAGGTGATCTTGGAGGTGCTAAAAGCCCCCCTGCATACTTCACTTTTTGAGACTTGACTAGAAATTAGGAAGGCTAAAAAAATATGACAAGACAACCCTAGATTTCATAAAATTATTAAGCTGGGGTGGGAGAGGATCAAGGTCCTCACAAAAATCGAATTGATTTTAACCAAATGGAGAAAATTTTTAATGTTAAACAGTCTGGTAGGTTATATTTGAGTTACTTTGTGTGGTACATAGTAAGTGCTCAGTAAATTTTCTGTGGATAAGTGAAGGCACTTCCATCCACCAGCATCACAGACTACTCGAAACCTGAACTCCTTTATTTTCGGATATGGTTTCTATAAATGCTTTGTTTTCCAAACTAATCAGTGAAAGAATCTAAGGAGAGCTGTCCTCAAGAAATGTGATCATCTTTATGGCCAAATCAGTCTGAATTAAGTTGGTTCATTAGCAGGACTGCCTAAATGGTTCCCAGATTTTGTTTGGTAAGTGTTTTTAATGGCTTATTGATAATGGACTGGCAATAAAGTAAGAGATAATGTCAAAAGGAGGAAAAGCACCTGCTCAAATGCTGTGCTTTTTAAATTAAGCTAACTCATACTTAACCCACATTTAGTGTCAAGCTCCAAGGAACGGTTCCCAGTTATTGTCTTGGATCCTTTATTCCCCTCCCCTCTTTTTTTTTTTTTCAAGTCTTTGTTTCTGCTTTGTCTGGCATTTGACTTTCTTAACTCCCTTCTCCTCCCAGCTTCTGGCTCTGTGCTCACCCCTTTGGACTTGATGAGTAATTGTGCCTTTCCTGCTTTTCACCTCTGGCACTCCTTTGAAAATGGGTTATGTTTATCTTCTGGCTCTTGCTACTTTTGGCTAGTCAAAACTTTTGACTCTGCTCAGCCAAGTTTTGATCCCAGGACCTTTCCCTGGCTTCATCCTGTCTCAGTGACATCTGTGTGGGGCTTAACTCCTCCAGATGTGGGCATGGGCAAGAGGAAAGACAAGCAAGGGAACAGGAAGAATATCTGGCTCAGCTTAACCTGTGCAGGGTCCTGAGGCCTTGCTGTGTGTACAACCTCTGCCTACTTATTACTCTGCTTATTCTCTCCTATCTTTGACTCTATGTCAGGTTTTATTAAGTCTCTACCTTTTAACTGGCTGATCCTCCTCTAGTATCCCTTTGTAGGACTTATATGGGAGTGAGAGTAAGTGATATCCATTAGGCAAAATAAATTTGATAGTCAGGAGTAATTGCTGAATCTCAAGTGCCTTTATAGCACTTATCAAATACCATTTTACCAGATTAGTTGGCAAATGGCTTTGGCTTTCCAGAGAGTCTGTTGATAGATAAGTCAATAAATATCTGTCAAATGAATGAATGAATGCATACTAGTTGTGTAGCACTGTATCAGGTACCTCAAATAATATAAAAATATAAGACTTCATCCTTGGCTTAAGAAAGACATCTCATGTGCCAATCACAACAAAACTTTTTTGAAACATTACTAAGGGCCAGACTAGTTTCACTATTTCTTCTAGAAAACAAGATGTTCTCTTTTAATGCACAACCATCTTCATCTGGGCAAAAGGGAATGAGAGCAAAGGACAGGTCAGTTCAGTTCAGTCGCTCAGTAGTATCCGACTCTTTGCGACCCCATGGACTGCAGCATGCCAGGCCTCCCTGTCCATCACCAGCTCCCAGAGTTTACCCAAATTCATGTCCATTGAGTCAGTAATGCCATCTAACCATCTCATCCTCTGCCATCCCCTTCTCCTCCCACCCTCAATCTTTCCCAGTATCAGGGTCTTTTAAAATGAGTCAGTTCTTTGCATCAGGTGGCCAAAGGATTGGAGTTTCAGCTTCAACATCAGTCCTTCCAATGAACACCCAGGACTGATCTCCTTTAGGATGGACTGGTTGGATCTCCTTGCAATCCAAGGGACTCTCAAGAGTCTTCTCCAACACCATAGTTCAAAAGCATCAACTCTTTGGCACTCAGCCTTTTTCACCATCTGACTCTCACATCCATACATGACTACTGGAAAAACCATAGGCTTGACTACACAGACCTTTGTTGGCAAAGTAATGTCTCTGCTTTTCAATATGTTATCTAGGTTGGACATAATCTTCCTTCTAAGGAGCAAGTGTATTTTGATTTCATGGCTGCAATTTACCATCTGCAGTGATTTTGGAGCCCAAAAAATTAAAGTCTGACAATGTTTCCACTGTTTCCCCATCTATTTCCTATGAAGTGATGGGACCAGATGCCATGATCTTAGTTTTCTGAATGTTGAGCTTTAAGCCAACTTATTCACTCTCCTCTTTCACTTTCATCAAGAGGTTTTATAGTTTTTCTTCATTTTCTGCCATAAGAGTGGTGTCATCTGCATATCTGAGGTTATTGATATTTTTCCCGGCAATCTTGATTCCGGCTTGTGCTTCCTCCAGCCCAGCATTTCTCATGATGTTCTCTGTATATAAGTTAAATAAGCAAGGTGACAATATACAGAGTACGTAGTATGGACGTACTCCTTTTCCTATTTGGAACTAGTCTGTTGTTCTATGTCCAGTTCTAACTGTTGCTTCCTGATCTGCATACAGGTTTCTCAAGAGACAGGTCGGATGGTCTGGTATTCCCATCTTCTTCAGAATTTTCCACAGTTTATTGTGATCCACACAGTCAAAGGCTTTGACATAGTCAGTAAAGCAGAAATAGATGTTTTTCTGGAACTCTCTTGTTTTTTCGATGATTCAGCAGATGTTGGCAATTTAATCTCTGGTTCCTCTGCCTTTTCTAAAACTGGCTTGAACATCTGGAAGTTCACGTTTCATGTATTGCTGAAGCCTGGTTTGGAGAATTTTGAGCATCACTTCATTAGTGTGTGAGATAAGTGCAATTGTGCAGTAGTTCGAGCATTTTTTGGCATTGCCTTTCTTTGGGATTAGAATGAAAACTGACCTTTACCTGTCCTGTGGCCATTGCTGAGTTTTCCAAATTTGCTGACATATTAAGTGCAGCATTTTCACAGCATCATCTTTTAGGATTTGAAATAGCTCAACTGGAATTCCATCACCACAACACAATAGCCATATTTCCCTGTGCTGTACAATATAACCTTGTAGCTTATTCATTTTATATGTAGTAGTTTGTATCTCTTAACCCCCTACCGCATCTTGCCTCTCCCCACTGGTAACCACTAGTTTATTCTCTGTATCTGTGAGTCTGTTTCTGTTTTGTAACATACAGTTGTTTATTTCTTAGATTCTACATATAAAAGATATTTACTCTTTAGTCCACTTTTATGTTTGCTGTTGCCCATCACTCTACTCCTTTATAATTCAAAGGTATACTTCCTAAAGCTCCCTTTGGTGTTATACTAACCCTTTCCTGGACTCAGTGGAACTTTGAAGGATACTGAGCTCATCTTGATGAAATGGATGTTGACATTCCATGATCATCACTGTAATTATTCCTAATTTGTACTTTGCTTCAAAAAGTCTCTTCCCCTACCATTTTAAAATGGTATCTACAGTTTTAATTATACTTGAAACTAAAGTTCTTTCACCACAAAATCTGTTTGATCATGTATATACCCATCATTATCTTTAAATATCCTATTCTAAAAAAATTCCATCCAGATAGAGTTCCCAAAGAGTTATAATATTAGCAATCATGTTTTTAGCTGTTTTCTGTAATCGCTGTTTGTAATGACTACAAATCACATTTGTACAAATGATTAGGTGCTGGTTGAGTTATCTATCAGACTGGGCTGAAATGGTCCTGTAAACCACTGTACACCAAAGAAATCTACAGAGTAAAAGCTGAAATGGAATTTGGATTCCATGGACAATCAAATCAGATGCTCTAGTATTAACACATATTCAGGTCCAGAATAATCTTGCTAATCACACTTACAAATTAATCAGCTAATCGTCAATTTCCATGAAGAAGAGATCTGGTGGATCCTGGTGAGATAAGATTTGGGAAGGTCAAGGGCAACAGGGAAAGCTCCTGGAGGTGATAGGATTAGCTAGAGCAAAAGACAGAAGACAACAATAGGAAGGCTGTATTAGTAGATATCTGGACTGTAAATTCTGTCGTATAAACTTAGGATTTTGCCATACTGCTTTGTGAATTATGTTCCTTAATTCAGATTTTGTATTTTTCATGATATAATAAATAGTGAAATCTAGGTGAGCACTGAAGAATTGATGCTTTTGAACTGTGGTGTTGGAGAAGACTCTTGAGAGTCCCTTGGACTGCAAGGAGATCCAACCAGTCCATCCTAAAGGAGATCAATCCTAAGTGTTCATTGGCAGGACTGATGTTGAAGCTGAAACTCCAATCTTTTGGCCACCTGATGCAAAGAACTGACTCATTTTAAAAGACCCTGATGTTGGGAAAGACTGAAGGCGGGAGGAGAAGGGGACAACACAGACAACGGTTGGATGGCATCACAGACTCAATGCACATGAGTTTGAGTGAACTCCAGGAGTTGGTGATGGATAGGGAGGCCTGGTGTGCTGCAGTACATGGGGTCGCAAAAGAGTTGGACACGACTGAGTGATTGAACGGAACTGAACTGAAGAGTCTCATTTTTCTGTGTGCTTGGATATGGTGAGCAAAGTGCTATCTGTAGCTGAATCAATAGTTTCATGCAGGGGAGATTTGAGAAACAATATTGGCAAGAAAGTTTAGGTCAGATTATGACAATCCTAAAAATGCTTGCATTGGACTTTATCCTTTGGAAGTCATTTAGTGTTTGTTTGTCACTGAGAGCACCTCACGGAAAACAGTGTTTATTGGTGGTTTCTGAGGGGAAAAAGACTTTGGCAGGGAGATTAGGTAAGACAGTTAGTGTTAGTCTAACTCTTTGTGACCCCACAGACTGTAGCCTGCCACGTTCCTCTGTCCATGGAATTCTCCAGGCAAGAATACTGGAATGGGGAGTCATTCCCTTCTCCAGTGGATCTTTGCAACTCAGGGATTGAATCTAGGTCTCCTGTATTACAGGCAGATTCTTTATGGTCTGCGCTGCCAGGGAAACCCCTTAGATAAGATAATATGGCAATAGTTAAGACATTAGAAAGTATGGCTTAGGCTAAGTTTTGGTAGTGGATTAAAAAGGAAGGGGTGGGGCAGCATTGTAAGGGGGGAGAATTTGGCTTCTTTTTCTGTCTTTTTCAGCCACTTGGGCTTAATGTTGCTCATTCTCCTTGATTTATTTCCCTTCCCATTTATATTTTCCTTCTTCCCTTGATCCTACTTTACCATTTTTTCTCTTTTTCCTTTGCCTGCATTAAGAACTTTTTTCTTATTACTTTTTTATATGGGATGATGATTCAGTCAGTCATATATTAAATGGGAGATATGGGTAGAAATTAACCCATAGAGTCACCAACTGATTATAATATGTCAGTGCTTTATTTTCACCTAGAATGAAGGAAAGGAAAAAAAAGAGCAGAATGGAAAAATGAGTGACTTCATTTATTCCTTCATTCAAGAAGTGCTGTGTTTCCAAGAAAGAAATAGAGCCAAAGAGATAGAAAAAATACAACAAAGTAATTTATGTTACTATAATGTTATTATATAGTTTCCCTTTAAACTCCATTGAGTAAACTAGAGAGGCTAGGATGGGAGGCAAGAGACTGAGGTGTGATGGGTAGACTCCATGCCCTCCCTTGCTGTCATGTTGTTTCTCATATCAAAGGTGGAGTGTAAATCCCTATTCTTAGACCCCAGTGACTGGCTCAACTTATAGGATGTGGTGGAAGTGACTTTCTGGGACTTCTTAGGCTAGGTTGTAAGAATTCTGTGTCTTTTGGGAGATTTACTCTTGGGATGCTGCCTTTTGGAACCCAGCCATCACTTTGAGAGAAGTCCAGATCACATCAAGAGGCTGAGTGTAGGTCCTCCAGTTGGCAGCGACAAATCATAGCCAGCACTTCCTGTCAGTCACAGGAGTGACTTGACATCTCACCCAGTCGAGCCCACAGGTGACTGCAACCCCAGCTGACATCCGACTGTACTTCCCAGGAGACCCGGAACAAAGACTGCCCAGCCAATTCCAGTCAACCCACAGAACAATAAGGGACAAAGATAAGTTACCACTTTAAGCTACTCTACTTTGATGTGGTTTGTTATATAGCAATAGATAATTTATCAGTTGTTTGAAAGATTTATATTGTCATCCAGAATGCATGTATATTAATTTTTTTCCTTTTAAAGGTCATTTTATTACTCATTAGCCATGAAATTAGAATCTGAATTGATCTTGATCAGAAGTCTTAGGAACTATTTAAGCAAATATTTTAAGCACTATCATATTTTGAGTACTGGCTCAGGATAAAGCAACATCGATGTGACAAGAATATTAATTTGTAATCAGAAGGTGGAGTTTGAATTCTAACTCTCTCATTCATCACTGTGTGACCTAGGAAAAGTTATTTAACATCTCTGATTTCTAGTTTCCAATGTTGTAGTATATTTGAGTATTTAGTGCTGCCAGGGAAAACACAGAGTCAATAAATTTCCATTTCTTTTCTTCTTATGAAAGTCCTCTTTTTTTAAGTGCAACCATGTCAAAGCTTAACACATTATTATACAGCTTGCTAAAACTGAATTTTTTTAATCATTTATCAAATATTTCTCTTGATAAATATTTCATAGGCTTCCATAGTGTTACTTTTAGTAGTATGGTCTACCTCACTTTTCCTGTGGGATAACTTGTTTTGGGATTCATTCTGCTGCTAGATTCTCACAAAGGCAATTTTGTGGCAACCTTCTTTGGTTTTCAAGGACATGACCCTGTCTCATATCTTGAATGTGGTTTCCTACCCTAATGCAAATGTTAATATGTTAAGTGCATATCAAATAAGAATTTTAATTCAGTTCATCATATGTTTATGTATTTAAATTTAAGAATCAAATTGATATAATTGGTAGCATTACCCATTTGCTTTGATTTGAGATGCCAAGTGATTGAAAAAAATTTTAATTTAGGAGAGAATTACCTTGCTTATTTGAATTTATCATTTTTGTATAATTAGGATGAACTAATTTAATTTGCAGTTATCCTTTTAAATGACTTAAATGATATCTGCCGAGACATTCAAGACCACATGATTAGTGGAGTCATCCTGAATATTACTCAGTCTCATAACTTTAAAAAATAGAAGTGCAACTTGTGAAGCTTGGAGGTTGAAGTTGCAAGCTTGATCTTTTCTTCATTAGCATATTTTTTTCTATTTTATATCCCTCATTTTATGCTGCTTTGTGTTTTCCAGAGGAATCACACATTGCATTTGGTGATCGTCCTCCTTTCTTAATTCTGTTCTGATTTTATGTTATTTTCACTCAACGTTCAGCTCACATCTCAGTTCTGCAAAGGTTAGGCTTATTACTCCTTTGGTGAGTTATGGTTGAAATCCCCAAGATAATACTCTTTATGGAGACTGAGGTACCGTCAGTAAATACTTTTTTAAATGATGCATTTTAATGAGATTGTAAAACTTTTTGACACCAGACTACTGAGTAAAGTAGCTAGAACCTATAGTTTTAGAATAGTGTTTTTCAAAACGCAGGTCTTGACCCATTAGTAGATTATAAAGTAATCCTCCAGGTCGTGACAAGCACTTAAAAACAATGGAGCTATGTAGGATAGATAATACCAAAATGCATTATACGTAATAAGGGTACATAAAGTTTCATAAAATTTTTGTGTTAGTTTTGTGTGTATGTGTATATGTACTGGTTTATCATTAAAAATTACTCAATATTTTTTTGCAAGTTTCTATCAAGAGTGTTTGAAAGCTACCCCCTTGAATTTAATGCTATCTGAGCAATTAAAAAATATAAAGCCCTCCAAATGAATCTGAAATATAAAAGTGCAGATAGCATTCAGTTACATATTTTAAAGGGATTGGAAGCTACTTTTTCCTAAGAAGCCTAGCCCTGGCATAAGTGGGCATTTTTCAAAGGGTCAAGATACAGTTATTTCTAATAAATGATGCATGCTAAGTCACTTCAGTCGTATCCATCTGTTTACAACCCCGAAGGCTCCTCTGTCTATGAGATTCTCCAGGCAGGAATACTGGAGTGGATTGCCATGCCCTTCTCTAGGGGATCTTCCCAACCCAGGGATCGATTCTGCGTCTCTTATGTCTCCTGCATTGGCAGGCGTGTTCTCTACCACTACTGCCACCTGGGACCCAAATTTTATGTACCTTGAAGGGTAACAGGTTACACATCTAGTCTGGGACATTGCTATTTATTGCCTTGCTACAGTTGACTATTGTAGGTATTTTGTCTTTGCTCATCAGATTAGAAGGACCTAGTTTTCCAAGTTCTCAGTCTGCTATAAAGCTGGTATCACATTTCTCCCCCACTGGTGGGACCTATGTCTGGATGGGAAACTGGAAAACTCTCACCCTTAACTCCTCTTTTTGCTGGAGAATCTCCTTTTTCTTCCCCACTGGATCTTAGGAAAATGGAAGGCAGCATTAAAAGTTATGTTTCAGTCATACTATGTGAGTTTGTGTTTTTGTGTGAAGGCTTATTCATTTCAGTTCAGTCGCTCAGTCGTGTCCAACTCTTTGCAACCCCATGAACTACAGCACTCCAGGCTTCCTTGTCTATCATCAACTCCTGGAGTCCACCCAAACCCATGTCCATTGTGTCGGTGATGCCATCCAACCATCTCATCCTCTGTCTTCCCCTTCTTATCCTGCCCCCAATCTTTCCCAGCATCAGGGTCTTTTCCAATGAGTCAGCTCTTTGCATCAGGTAGCCAGAGTATTGGGGTTTCAGCTTCAACATCAGTTCTTCCAATGAACACCCAGGACTGATCTCCAGCTTTCCATCCCTGGAATTAGAAAATTAATCCTTAATCAAAGTAATGCAGGCAGTGTCACATTTTCAGTCTGCTAATGAGCTGTGGAGAGAGATGGCACATCTTTCTCCAGGTGATGGTAGTCCCTTTTAGAAGATATATGATATCCTCACTGGTAAGTTAACACGCTTTGGAACCTAAGGAATCCTCAGAGAAGGAAGGGGTCCCTGGCTTTTCTGGCTCTTGCCCCTTAAAGTTTCCCAACTTCTCACTTTTCAGTCTACTTTCTCTCCTGTTAAAATAAACTCATTAGTGAAATCTTCCATCATGTGTTACTTAGCTTTTTCCATCTGTTGCTCAGTTGTGTCTGACTCTTTGCTATCCCTTGGACTATAGCCCACCAGGCTTCTCTGTCCATGGGATTTTCCAGGCAAAAATACCAGAGTGGGTTGCCATTTCCTTCTCCAGAGGATCTTCCTGACCCAGGGATCGAACCCACATCTTTTGTGTCTCCTGCATTGGCAGGCAAGTTCTTTACCACTGAGCCACCTGGGAAGCCAAAACTTTTTCAATCTGTTATGGTTTAAACTTTATTTCACGGAAAGCCCTGGCCTTAATCCTTTGCTCTCTCTTTATAATGCTTTTAGTTTGAACTTACTACTTGCTAAAATCAACCCAACTCCTTCATCACTGTCCTTCCCCTAACCTCCATTAACCTTTCCCCATTATTCAGGTTTTTTAACATATACTTGAAAGGTAGCGAACAAAGATGGACTTGAGATTTACATGGTGACCTTTTTTTATTCTTTTCCTACAAGGACCATTTTCAGGACTAGGAGATTTCTCCTATTTTTCTCAAGGAAATTTCAGATGAATTAATGAAACAGAGTAGATAAATTTGTTACCTTTATTAGACTTTCATTGTCTATAACTCCAAATGAGGCATAAAGCAGATCTCTATCTAAAAGGAAGAGCCTTATTATAAATTATCTTGAAGATTCTGAGATTGTCCTTAAGAGCAGTGCTATGGGAGGATATGAGGCACAATCTTCCAAAACACTGCACTTGATTTTATCCTGAGTGCTTCCTTGGTTTTAATCTCTTATAATCACAGGACATAGAGAAGGAAGAAATTTAGTGCTCATTCTGTCTCATTTTACAAACTAGGAAATTGGGACACAAAGGCACCAAGTCATTAAGATCGTCCAGTTATTTAGTTGGCTATGTGGACCAGGCTGGTTTCGGGAAGGACATAGAAGAATGGACATATTTGAGAGATATTGATAGACTATGATAATCGGCACTGACTGGTTGGTGACGGACTGAAGGGTTGGATACTGAGAGGGAAGCTTCAGAAGTGATGTTTGAATCTTTAGCCCTAGCAACCATGCATATGGGAAGCATTCATTTTGAAGGAGGACATAGGAGGCAAAGTGTACCGTCAGAGAAAGATTTAGAATTCAGACTGGAAATGTTGAATTTTGAGTGTCTTCAGTCAAATCCAAGAAAACATGTTACAGTTGAGTATATACGAGGAAAACCATGAGACTATTGGGTTATGAAAGTTTAGTAAAGAGGGTATTTCCAAGAGGAAGTTATTATTACCCATAGCTGCAGTGAGGCCAAGTAGACAGACATGGGAAGGTGTTCATTGGGTTTGACTAGAAGGAAGTCATTAGTGACCTTGACAAGTTTCAGTGGAGCAGTGGGGCCAGAGCCAGATGGTAGTGAACTGGGAAATGAGTGGGAGGTGAGGAAGTAGAAGTGAATATAAACAACCTTTAAGAAGTTTGGGACAGCCACAGGAAGGGCAGAAGTAGGGCAGTCCCTGCAGGGGAAGATGTAGAGGGAGGGTTTTATTTGATGTGGGAGAGAGTTGGGCATGTTTAGGTACTGATGGCAAGAGTTTTTCAGTTTTCCAGTTTTTATACTGAAGTCATTTTTCTTTCCTCTGACCTGTGCTTTCTGTCTGAGTAGTTCCTGGAAATCTCAGAGCAGATCTTTTAGGAGCATCAGAATTATCTCTTGCTCATTCATTATCAACTAACTCTTACCAACCAACTTTTGCTATCAACTCATAAGCGCACAATCCCCTCTGACTTTTTTCTATATGCTCACACTCATCTTAGATAAAACATCTCTGAAAAATGTTAATGGGGGTAAAGAAAACATAAGTAAGTTTCTCACATCTCAAATTGGCCTGTATATGATTTCCAACTGAGAGATGAACATTTTGGACCAGTTTTTAAAAATCTGAAGAAATTATTGCTTAGGATTAACATTAATTACACATTTAGTCATTGACTTTAAAGAAATTTATTTATTTTAATTGGAAGATAGTTACTTTACAATATTGGAATGGTTTTTGCCATGCATCAGCCTGAATCAGCCATAGGCATACATTTGCTCTCTCCATCCTGTAGCCCCCTCCCCCACCACCTCCCTCCCAACCCCATCCCTCCAGGTTGTCTGTCACAGAGCACTGGCTTCAGGTACCCTGTGCATTGCCTTGTTTTATAGTTACGTCACTATTATTTATTGACTTCCTCATACATAGCATGTATTTGGCATGGATCACTTAACACTGACCTGAAAAATCTCATTTTGTAAGTATTTTACAGTTTGAATATAAATTTCTGAGATTTACTATGATTTTCTACATTTTTGGTACAATGCTTTATGCTACTTCCAAACATTATTATTTATGGTTTAGCAGAAACATTTTTATTGATACCTTACATCCAAATTCCCTTTCTATTTCTAAAATAAGACTTTCTGGGGCTTCTCAGTAGGAAAAAGGACCTGATTGCTACAGTAGAAGTATAGGAGGCCAGATACCTTCTCTTGATGACCACTGGCAGCTGAGATGTGGACAACTGACTTAGAATTAGCCAACAGATTCTCTCACCAAGAGTCACATCCTGGGGAAGCAATAGAAAACCTCAGGTAGAAAACTGAGACTCACTGTTGATGATGGCAGCAATGCTGAGTGCCCAGCAGTGATGGTGTCTGTGGCATCAGCCTAGCCAGACTGCCCCAGGGAGCTGTTCCTGGCCATGTCCTCTGATGCCCAGCCCCTCTTGGTTCCTGTCTCTGTTCTTAACCTGCTTCCTATGGAAGTCCTTGAGCTCTCTGAGACTCTTCCAAAAAATTTCTCTTCTGCATAGGTTACCTGGAGGCACTTTCTATTCTTTGCCATCAGAAACCTTACTTACCTGATTCAGAGGGTCACAATGGAATAATAAAGCAGCCAACAAAAACATTTATACTAGGCTAACACTTGTGGACTGCAGACATTGTGCTAAATGTTTTAAAGGATGTCACCAAGTCATCAAAACAACAGGATGAGGCAGGCATGTAGGTCTATTCTTTCAAGAATCATCTCAAGAGGCTTCTTTTGTAAGAAGGGTTTTCTAATCTCCTTTCCCATTTGGAAGTAGGCTTGACTTCTCCTTTGTGCCCATTCTGTGTCATAGAAAGAGGAGAGAATGTGTATATGTGTGTGTGTGTATATATATATATATATATATATATATATATATATATATGCGTGTGCATTAGCAGCTCAGTCAGGTCTGACTCTTTGTGACCCCATGTACTGTAGCCTGCCAAGCTCCTCCGTCCATGGAATTCTCCAGGCAAGAATATTGGAGTGGGTAGCCATTCCCTTCTTCGGGGGCTCTTCCCAACCCAGGGATTGAATCTAGATCTACTGCATTGCAGGCAGATTTTTTACCATCTGAGCCACAAGGGAAACCCCTATATATATATATATATATATATATATACACACATATATATATATATACTTATTTTTATATATGAATATTTATATATATTATACATACACACATATATACACATATACTCTCCTCTTATATATACAATATTAAATATATAAAGTATGTATGATACATATAACATTACAATATATAATATCATATGTAATATATAATATTCCCCCTCATGGGTCACAGCCTTGTTGTGGCAAACAGGCTTATGTAACTCAATGAAACTATGAGTCACACTGTGCAGGGCCACCCAAGACAGATGGGTCACAGTGAAGAATTCTGACAAAACGTGGTCCACTGGAGAAGGAAATGGCAACCCATTCCAGTATTCTTTCCTGGAAAACCCAATGGACAGTATAAAAAGGCAAAAAGATGAATCCCCCAGGTTGGGAGGTATCTAATATGCTACTGGGAATAAAGCAGAAGGCAATTACTAATAGCTCCAGAAGGAAGGTAGTGGTTGGGCCAAGTGGAACTGCTCAGTTGTGAATGTATAATACATTTATTTTATTCCCTAGTGATTTATTAAACCCTTACTATGTGTCAGACACCATGCTTAGATGTTCTCTCACATGATCTCATGTCACTCCCATCAGAACTTTATGAATTAGATTTATTTACTATTTTACAAAAGAGGAAGTGAGAATAAGAAAGGTTAGATAACTTTTTCAAATGTTGCTTATGAATGGCAGAGTAGAGAATTGTTTTATTTGCTTTTGTTTTGAATTCCAATGCCTCTGCTCCTACCACTCTCCAAACTGTCTTTACTGCCTCATTACACTTATGTGGAATTGCTTCCCTCTTGTACTGGATTGAGGGAGAGTCTGCATTTCACTTCTCTCTCTCTCTTTTTTCTCACTTGTGTAGGAAGGAAGGCAAATCTGTTTCTTATGGCACTTCACCCATCTTCTGTCCGTGACAGACACCATGAGCCGATGATTACCCTCTGTCCCAGTGAGTTATCTCAAGAATTCCTCTCCCTCTTTCCTACAGGAAGTCATCCCAGTTAGTTGCCAATGAATCCTATTGCTATTCCTGGCCTAGAACAATGCCTCTCACATAAGTGTGCTTAGCAAATTGTTGTTAGGATGTTACTATTTTCTTCATTTAACAGATGAACAAATAATAGAGAATTAAATAAGAGGCCATTCACCTGGAGATATTAATGTCTACCTCATTGGGTTTTGGGAGGAGTAATTGAATTAAAGCACCTCAAACCTCTCAAATAGTGTCTTGGCACAAGGTAACTTAGTTATTGTTACCACTACTCAGAAGCACACGTGTTGTATCCATAGAAATAGGAAGGCAGTTGGCAGTTGCCAGGGGCTGAAAGGAAGGAGGAAGGGATGAGGTGTGACTACTTAATGGGTATGAGGTTTCGTCTTAGGGTGATGAAAATGTTGGCAACTAGATAGAGGTGGTGATTGCATAACAGTGTGACTATACTAAATGCGACAGAATTGTACAGTTCCAAATGGTTGATTTTGTGTTATATGAATTTGCCCTTCATTAAAAAAGAATGTTCAGAGGTCATATTGGATGGGAACAAGATGAGGGAGATCTGAGACTGAGAGCTGCCTTAAATTTTGCTCCTTGGGCCCCTTGCTTACCTTGCCTTAGTCCAAGCCCTGGTAATGTAGCCTGAATTTGAACCTAGGCCTTTAGTTCTCTAAGAAAGGGTTCTTTTCACTTGAATCAGTTGCTTTAAAAATCAGAGAAAGTCTGTTCTCATTGGTGGAGAGCTGTGATTGGTGTGCTGATTGGTGAAGCTGGAGGAGGTGTTATCCTCAGCTCAGGCAGGAAAACAAGTGAATTATTAAAGCCCTTTATAGTTTACAAAGCAGTTTTAGAGAACAATGGGTTGCAAATAATAGGAACTTACTGTACCTGAGTAACTCATCTAATGAGCATAGTCAACATGACTCAAAGGGAGGGGTGGATAGGAAGGAAAGTCTTGAAAGTTTATAGTCAGAAACTTCTCTTCCTGCACTTGGAGTCTGTCTTTACTTGACTGCAAAGGAAATGCAAAGACTTCAGAATGGTGTCTATTAAAAGTGAAGTGACATCATTCTCCTCCCTGACTGTAAGCAGCTCCACTGAGCTTGCTTGCAGCAGTAATGGGGCTGGTGACAGCCGCTTAGTCTAGGCTAAATAGACCTTAGGGTACAGTCATGACTTTGCCATAAGTGTGAAGTGACTGGGAGAGTCCTCATGAAAACAAATAAAATCTCAGATCTTCCACAGCTAATCTCTTTGCAGTTTGCTTTATTTATAACTGTGTCAATGTGTTGTAGCAACAACCCGTTTTGTATACACAGCCACTCATTGCTCATTAATAAACAAGAAGATATTAATGAACAGTCACCGCTCATTTTAAGGCAACTTGACATGTAGACCGTGGCTAAGAATTAGGCAGCAAAAGATGGTTTTGATTTACTACATGTTGTTCTTGTCTCTGTGTTAAAGGAATTTTGAAGTGGCCTTGACCTGATTTCTGGTCAAAGGGGAAGCCGGTGTCCGAGAGCAAGCTCACATGTCTGCTGTCTGTCTCCTTGTAGCCCTGTCCCTGATGTGCCAGCAGAGCAGAGGGGAGTGCACAGAAGTCACTTCTGTTGCTTACAAAACATTAAAGGGATCTTGACACCCTTTTCATCTATTTTTTTCTTTCTTTCTTAAAGCATAAACCGTCTCCCTCTGCCACTGGAGATATAAATGGCATGGTTTCTGTTTCCCAGATCTAATAAGCTAATGGCAAGATGGTCATAGAAAGAACTATCTGTGATATAGGTGATAAAGACCATTCTAAGGGGACTGAGTATGAGGTGAGCAGACAGGAGATGTTTAACTGTACTGATCCTATTGGGCTTAGGGGTGTGTTGTGGGGCCAGATTAGTGGGGGGTTGAAAGAAGAGATAACATTTAAACTGAACCTTGAAGGATTTCTTTGGATGATGGAGTGGTAACAAGAGTGTGTGTGTGTGTAGGATGTGTGTGTGTGTGTGTGTGTGTGTGTGTGTGTGTGTGTGGTGTGGTGAAGGTGTGTGCGTGTGTAGTGAAGACAGAGAGGAAATTTTTGCAGAGCAATGAAAGAATACACAACTCAGTACTTAATTGAGTTTAGAAAGAGAAAGGCTGAGTGTTGCATGGCTGAAATGTGGGAACTAACTGGAAGGGAAAGAATGATTTGAACAAATCTTGTGTCGCTATTTCATCAGTGACAAAAAACAAAGATGTGGAAAAAAATAGGTGTTCTACTTAAAGTTCACAAAGATTAGAGTGTAGAGAGTAATGGAAAAATGGTGCAAAGGGAAAAAATGATTCTTTGAGATGCTAAGAAGGACAAAGCTTTCTGTATTCCTAGGAATGATTTTATCATAAATTTAGACTTCAGATGTTGGAAAATATACCATGGAGGGCCTGTCTGAACAAAGCTGTTAAGAGAGATGGTACTTTAATGGTCTATGTTGCCAGGTCAGCATGCTGAAATGAGCCTTAGGCTTGTGGCCTCTCTTTGTGACCTTACGTGGGGTCACTCTTTCTTTGGTTTTCATTTTCAGCATTTTAATTTCCAGAATTACTTTGGTGATTAACTTTTTTGTTTATTCACGTGTTTAGGTGAATTTTAGGTGAAAAACTTTTGTGTTTAAGTAAGATTTCTATACCCTTAAGGTTGATATCATTGGCCTGGAGTTAATTTTTTCTCCTTGAGGAATATAATTCTGTTTTGGCCACAAGACTCAATGGGAAACTTTATCATTACTTTTGGGTACTTTGAGTATTCAGTATCAATTACAATGATATTTGTCAGAATTTAGAAGTTGAAATATATGTGCTGAATATTTACCAGTTCCAGTGAGCTTTTCCCTGGTCTCCATTTTGCTCTGTGCCCAGGACTGACTGGGCTTCCTTGCCTGCTGCTGTCCAAGGCACCAGTACATCAGACAGAAGCTCCATCCCTCCCTGGGCTTGGGTTATCACTCCTTCCCCTTCTCTCTGCAGGCCTGGGGATGCTAAGGCTCCCTCTGGTGCCTCAGTGTGCTGACCTTAGCATCCCAACCCCCCTCCTCCTTCCCACTTCACATCTTTGTAAACTCCTCAATTGTTCATATGAACATTTCATGTTTCCTGCAGGACCCCAATAATGCATTACTTAAGTATATTCAGAGAAAGTATATTGAAGATGTGTATATGATAATTTGCATTCATATAGTAAGTTTATTTCAAAAACTGAATTTGGTGGGGGTGTAATTAGGAAACAACTTTTTTCCTTTACATTAAAATATAATGTAAAAATTATTTTAAAGATATTCTCACAACTAACAACATGCTTCAGGACTCTTTATTCCTCATCTCTTGAAAACAGCTCAGCCAGAATCATGTTTGACTTTTACTGAAGAGCCATATTTTCAAATATTAGAGAACCTAGTTGAACCTAAAAAAAAAAAATCCATACAACTCATCTTGCATACAGTTTAAAAGTCCCGCCCAAGTCCTCTGCTCTCTCCTCAGCTAAGATCTGACTCAAAGCTTGGGGTTTAGCAGTGTGAAAGATGGACATTATATGTTCTTTCACTCTTTCCTTTCTTCCCCATGCCACCAAACTCTAATATTATGGATTTCTTTTTCTTTATTTGGCTGTGCCATGTGGGATCTTAGTTCCTCAACCAGGGATCTAATCTGGGCCCTAGCAGTGAAAGTCCTAACCACGAGAGCACCAATGAATTCCCCTGCATTTTCTTAAATATCCAGCCTATGAGTAAGCTATCAGCCTCCCTTATCTGACAGGCCCTGGCTTCTCTGAGTAATTCATTTGAAAACTTCCTCAGTTGGCTCCAGGCTGGGTAAAAACATCCCTTTCTCACCTCTCTATATAAATTTACCCTTGACAAACTTCCTTTCCAATGAATTTCTAGTTTTCTTTTTCATAAGCTTCTGGGGAGGTGAGCAATGGGTTAGTCTGGCCCCCTCTTTGACAATTTCTGAGAGGATATGTTGCTAGAAGAATGTTTCAATAGCTTTGAGGTGTTAGCTAAAATTTCCTGGTTAGACATCAGGAAATGTCTAATGTCACATCCTATTATGTTTGCATGCATTAAAAGGCATATTAAGAAAAGAAAAAGAGGATATGGATGGAAGAAAGTGAGGAAAAACTAGTGAAAAAATAGAAGTGGAGAGAGAAGAAAGCCAAGAAACAAGACCCCTCATGATGTCCTGAAATTCCTGCTGATGTCTTGCCTTTCTTTGGTTGACTGTCAGTCTAACATTGCCCTTTGATGCTAAAGTATGATATTTTATTTGGAAAGAATTCAATGTAGTGAAAGAAGTGATGACTTAAAAAGTAAAAACTAGACATTCAGGAGCACTGTACTAAATTGCTAAATTTATTTTTTAATAGTAGTGGACACTGAATTTGTTTCTCTGACACGCGTTTCAGCTTCCTTGAGTGACAACCATGATGTTTAGGAGGGATGAATGAACCTTATCTTCAGAGCCAGAGGAGGGTCCTGATTGATCTGAGTCTCTCAGAGTAATCCTATTTCCTTGTTGCAGTGATTGATGCAGGTTTAAGCCAATCAGAGCATAGTATAAGACTGAAGTCTTATTGGCTTCAGTCCAATAAGAGTGAAGCCTGGGACTTTTGTATGATGATACTTCCAAAAACTGGCTGTGGTCTTTGTTCCACCCTTGAATGTGACTGTGGAACCACCATGAGTGCTTCTGGTGGTCATTTCATGAGGCCAGCCCCTGAACAAAGCCAACATTTGAAGGCAGACAGAACTGAGGGACCTGCAGAAAAATTCAGTGAGAGCCCAGACTGAACCATGCCTGGGACCATCTCATGGAAAGCCCTATGGACTTTTTAGTTAGAGAAGCTAGTAAATTCCCTGATTTTTTTCTGTGGGGTGGCAGGGGCTATGTTGGGTCTTTGTTGCTACAAGCAGGCTTTCTCTAGTTGTGGTGAGTGGGGGCTGCTCTTTGTTGTGGCGCACAGGCTTCACAACAAGTGGTTTTTCTTATTGCAGAGCATAGAATCTAGGGCACACAGGCTCAGTAGTTGTGGCCCATGGGCTTAGTTGCTCTGTGGCATGTGTGATCTTCCCAGACCAGGGATTGAACCTGTGTTCCCTGCATTGACAGGCAGATTCTTAATCACTGGACTACCAGGCAAGCCCAATTCCCTGAGTTTTTAAAGACATTTGAATAATGTTTCTATTATTTGCCACAGAAATAATTTCAATTGATTACATTTTTGTTGCATTTGAGTAATTTAAACTGAATTAAAACAAACAGTCCTCATTAAAAGACGATATACACTTAGAGCTTTTGAATAGACTTCTAGTTTTTCATACATGCACATTGCAGAGGATCAAAACTAAAATCACAAAAGCCGAACCTCATTGCTTCATTCACTTAGAATAAGGGCTATGGAATTGCAAGGAAAACAAACTTTAATATTACAGTTGCTTGAAGATAAAGGGAAAATTATAGATGAGCCAGCACCGAAATGGTTTGAAAGATCCAACTATTTTGGCATAAACTTCTGCCATGCTAGGCAGAATAGAAATGAAGAAAAACTGATGTGAGTTTGAAGTCTACTGTTTGTCACTTTCATAAACATTATCACACTGAATTCTTACAATAATCCTTTGAGATTGTTGTTATCCCCTCCCCCACCTCCACTCCCATGTTACATTTGTGGAAACAGCCTCAGGACAAAAAAGTTATTTGTTCAAGATCATATAGCTATTTAGTGTCAGAGGCAGAGTTTGAGTCCAGATTATGCTCTTTTCACAACCTCCATGTTTCTTTATACGATATAGCTGGAAACTACAGGGGTCTATAGGCAGTCAGGATTGGAGCAATTTAGAGTACATTTATCAGTTGCTTTGTGTGTTGGAGATCTGTTTTATTGCAGACCCTAAGCTTTAGCTTTTTTGGTTTTATTTAATTTACAAACAAGTCTGGTCCTCTGCCTTGGGAATAGCAAACACAAAGGAAGAATTGGATTCAGTAGTGTTTGCTTCCATATAACCTAACCAAACACAGGATGCTTTATTCTGATGCACTGCTTCCTTCTCTTTTTCCTAAAAAGATTCATGAACCCTCTGCCAATATGATAAGTGTTGGGGGAAATGAGTTTCTGAATTGTCATTCTAGGAATTGCCTTTTGCAGCTGAAACTTCACCACTTAGTTAAGCCTTCCCCTGCCATCTGCTCAGCTCCAAACTGCTGCAAAGGTTGAGAGGATCTGCTTAAATTGCAAAGAACCATATCTATGATAGAAATATCATGCCATGAAATCTTCTCTAATTTTTCCAGCTTGACAGACACTGGCTCCAGAGGACCACACTTTTAGGATCACCAGGGTAATATCACAAGGTATCAGGTCTTCAAAGGCAGCCTTTCCACAACATTTAGGACTGTCACCTTCTCTACCTGTGAAAGTATCTTCATGGGTGCTTATTAGTAATAATATATTTTAAAAATTAATAACAAAGTTCCAATAGTTTTAGAATAGATTATCTTACCACTGACAAAATATATATTATGTCTATTAGTATATTAAAATAAAAAAAAAAGACAGCCTTTCATTAACAGACTGTAGTTCACAAAAATTTACTGGAACTAACCTCATAATCCACACTTGCAAACTCATCTTGTCCCCGGCTCTGGAGCCAGTCAGGTCTGGGAGGATATATGGAAATCGCCATCAGGTTTTTTTACCGTATATATTTAAAGTATTTACCTGAATGCACCAGGTCTTAGTTGCTACATGCAGGATCTTTAGTTGTAGCATGTGGAATCTTACTTCCCTAACAAAGGACTGAACCTCAGCTCCCTGCATTGGGATCATGGAGTCTTAGTCACTAGACCACCAGGGAAGTCCCAGGAAACCTCCATCAGTTTTGACGACTTGATATCATCTTAGTCTGTTGGTATATGTGAAAGTGACCTACTGAGCACACAGCAGGCATTGTTCTTCAGGTCTGATTGTTAGATTCTTTCCCAGTCTGGAGAAGAGTCTTTTTTTTTTTTTTGGAGCCTCCTGCTCTGTCTTTTCTCCCTGTGTTAGTTTAACAAGGACTGAAGTTCTTTTATGATCTGTTCAGCCCTTGTGAAGGCCTGGGTAGGTCTTTGACACTTACTTCCTTGTATCTGTAACTTTTACTCCTTACTTTGTCCACTCATCTGTTCACTTATTAGGCAGTGTTTATCAGTTTGTTAATGCTAGTCAAGGCAATTCAAAGTGTCTTAGGTCATGCTCTCTAGAAGCAGAAATTGATATGGGTATTCTTAGCAAGTGATTTAGTCCTTCATAGGGAACGCTGTTAAGGTCTTTGGGAAAGAGAGTAGGGCCAGGGTGCTATCAGTTGCTTGTTGGTTATGGACCACCCTTGGAGGTGGGGGTAGGTAGAGGCCAGTGTGAGCTAACAAGCACCTCCAGTCAGGCAAGGACAGCTCCTCTGGGAGACTTGGTGTGTGAGCCATGCACTCATAATATCCAAGGGTTGGGTGGAACTCAGTAGTATCGGCATCACAAGATACTTGATATTTAGTCTCTGAGTGACTCCATAGAAGAGGGCCATTGTGGAGATGGAGTGATGGAGCTTTGTACATAAGAGCACATAAACCAAGCTAGGTGTTAATATGTGTGTTGGTGGGGGAGGTGGGATGGAGTAGATGTGAGATGGAGGAGAAAATTTCCTTAAGGAAAATTTTTGCAAGGCAGTGATTCATAAATTGAGGCTTGAAAGGTGAGACAGATGATGGAAGAGGGAGGAAATTTCAGCCTGAGAAATGAGCGTGAATATTTGTACATAAGGCTGTATTATGACTTCTGTGTGCCTTAAGCATTTTAACCTCTCCTGGGCCCCCTCCTCCATGAAAAATATTAGAAGTTTCTTTTTATGACTTGTTATTGTTTAGTTACTAAGTTGTATATCCAACTCTTTATGACCCAATGGACTGTAGCCCCACCAGGCTCCTCTGGCCATGGAATTTCCCAGGCAGGAATACTGGAGTGGGTTGCCATTTTCTTCTCCAAGAGATCTTCCTGGACCAGGCCAGGGATTGAACCCACATCTCCTGCATTGGCAGGAAGATTCTCTACCACTGAACCATCAGGGAAGCCCCAGCTTTGATATGCTGTCAAGCAAACTCTTAAAAACATTTTACTTTACAGTATTATGTGATACAGGTTAAAATCCCAGCATTGTGATTAATTGCAGCTGAGGAAACTGAGGTATAGAGATATGAAACTATTTAGCAAAAGCCATGAAGGAAATTGTATAAACAACCTGAGAATCCACTCTATTGCTTTTCAGTGAGTTCCGAGGTTGGAGGCAGTTACCCAGCTGGATCCCCATGAAGGGCAAAAGTTTCCATTAGAAGTGGTTCAGGCTCATAATACAGAAGTTTCCATGTGCATCTGCAGTTGTGGGTAGTCAAGCAATGACCCAGCTGGTCACAGTAAGTCTGTGGACTAAACGAAGGGTTTCTATTCAAATGGTTATAGTGTGGTCAACTTAAATTCTCAATGCCAATACCTCAACAGCATAGAAAGAGGTTTTTGTTTTTGTTTTCCAGTATGGGTGGGGGTGTGATAAACTCAGACTGGGCTCCATTCTCTGTCAGTGACAAGCTCAACAACTGAGCACTGAAAGCATTTCAGTTGTTCTATAGTTAGCCACACAGCTCATGGGAACTCAATGGATGATTTAATTGATAGTTAGTCACCTGGGGAGAAAGAATCAGCCACTGCACTAATGAAAGAAGTTCATGGGCTTTCTTCCTTCCACACAGAGTCTGGTTCATCTTTTGAACATAATTAGTTGAAATTTTCTTCTAGTAGCTTGTACAATTCTTCCCATGATATGCTGACTGCACTTGTATTTTTTCTGTGTGAGCACAGTCATATTTTTTTGCTTTATTGGAAACAAGAGTCATTATGTTAACTGCTAATTGAAGTTAATATTTTCTTGGACTGCCACGTTCTTGATAGACCAGTGGACAGTTCTATAGAAAAGGGTGCTGTGCCTCACTGAAGGTGGAATAGGGGTTCCTTTTGAAAATGTTTCTCAAGTTTTCCCTATAATAAAAGTTACCTAGAATGTTGGTTAAACATTCAGAATTCTTGGTTTATCCTTTGGGGATGCTGATTCAGAGGTTTTAGGATACGTCCCTGGAATATGTATTTTAACAGCCATGCGATGCTGCCATTAGGGAAGTGTGGGAAACATTGTCCTATGAAGTAGGATTTTGAAAATGTGATCAGAGATGGCGGGTCCCTGATTTCCAAATATCCCTCCTCATTCCCATGGTGCTACTTCTCTCTTTCTTAGTTCTACCTCCCACTGACTGCCTTTCAGTCCCATCCCACATGAGTGGCTTGGCCTACAGATTTAGTATGTCCTCCTTGCTTCAGGTCAGCCTACTATTTCCATCCCATTTCAAGTCATTCCCTTTCCATATACTTTAGTCACAGTGGTACCAAACTATTTGTTCTTCCATATCTATCTCAAGCTCTTAAAACCTTTTGACTTTTTTTCCCACTCCATTTTCTCCATTGAATGTCTTCTCTCACCGTTTTGCCCATCGCACTTTTATTTCTTCTTTAAGAACTCAAACATCAGTTCCTTAGAATTCTGCCACTTCTACAGACAGAGTTAATTTTTGCCTCTATGTTTTCATCACACTTTGGATTTCTCTTACTCATAATTCATGTTATGTTGTAATTACTTGTTTACTGTCTGTTTCAGTGGGCAGCATGGATAGGAACAGTGTCTTCATTTTTGTATAACAGTACTTAGCAGAGTGTCAGGTACATAGTAGGAATTATATAAATATTTGTTGAATGAACTTTAGACTTTTAATAACTGTATATGAAATTATTATAAAATAATTTATAAATACATTTTTATAGAAGTTCATATATTCATTCATTCATCCATTTATTCCAACAAATATCTGTTGAACAACTATTGTATGCTAAGCATTAGTGATTCAGTGATAAGAACAAAACAGATACGATCCTTGCCTTCATAGAGTTTTGGGTGAAGTGAAGTTGCTCAGTTATATCTGACTTTTTGTGACCCCATGGACTGTAGTCCACCAGGCTCCTTTGTCCATGGAATTCTCTGGGCCAGAACACTAGAGTGGGTAGCCATTCCCTTCTCCAGGGCCTCTTCCCAACCCAGGGACTGAACCCAGGTCTTTCGCATTTCAGGTGGATTCTTTACTATCTGAGCCACCAGGGAAGCCAAATATATTAGTAAAATAATTGTGTAATGAATAAAAGTTTGCTACAATAAATAGAAATATGGGGATAAGCATGTGGGGGCAATGAAAGCATATAATAATGGAGGTTGAGAGGTAACAATTGATCTGAGTGTTGACAGTGAGAAGAATTACTTAGGGATAAAGCAGAATGAAGAGTTTTCCAGGCTCAGGAAAAAGCCTATTCAAAGGATCCAGGGTAGGAGGGAGAATGGTAAGAATGAGAGGGTGAAAGATGGATGGTATGTCTGGAGCAGAGAAAGAAAGTGGACTTAAGGCCAGAGAAAAGCCTGTCTACCAGGAGTGTATGGGTTTTCATGGGCCTGTTAAAAATTTCATCTATAAATGCATTGGGAAATCAATAAAAAAAAAAAACCAGGATGTTGGTGAGCTATTGCATTTTTGTGGGGATTTATCTAGCCAAATGATGACTTGATTTACTATTTATTTTGATTATATACAGTCTTTTTCAGGAAAGGAAGCATTTCTTATGACTTCTCAGAATCTAGCACTATACAATAAATAGAGTGGGTGACCAAAGGATGTGTGTTTCTTGTTATATTTCAGATTCTTGAGAATGAGGCATTATGTAAACACACTTAGAAAGAAACTTATTTAACCAAATCCATTGGATAGCTTATCACAACATTACAATTTGTGTTAAAATTGTGAAAAACATGTTTATTATGGTGAATGGACAGCTGGTTATCCACTATTATCTTAACCAATAAAGACTGTTTCTTAAATGTTTGGAAAACTAATAGGGTTCTTCCCATTTCCAATAAAGTTATTTACCACTCATAATACTTGAAGTTTTACTCTTACAGAATCATAAAGACTTTGGGGTCTTCAAGAGTCCTCTTTGAAAGTGTAAATACCTAACTAGGGGTAAGATATTTATCAACATTTACTTACTTCTGTCTTTGAGTTATCTCAATGGAGATTCAAATATAAAGGAACTATATCTATTGGGGATAAAGCAGGGGCATGGGTGATGTAGAAGGGTAGTTTACCAGATGGTAGTCCCTCAGTTTTGCTTCCATTGTCACCTCCAGAGATTGTTTTGTAAATGATGGCAATGATTGTGCTACTCACTGTAGCTGAGTCTATGTGGACTTTGATTTCACAATAAAACAGAGAATCCTTTTTCTCATAACCTCTGGGACACTGAAGTTTAATAGTATCATGAAGGACAGTGCAATGAACTTTGGGGGATAAGTTGCTCTGTCATACAAGCTGAGCCAGTGGCACTACCTGCCAAAGCCTTTGTGTTTCAATGGACTTCTCAAATCTATACTTCAGAAAAAGTTCTTTTTGTAAGACCAGAATTTCATTAGAACATCAATGGCCCTGATAGTAAAATAGTGCTTTCTGACCTTTCATCAAATTTCCCAGGATTCTTTAATTGCCCCACTGCTCAATAGATTTCTAGTTGCTGAAGGGGACATGAATGAGAAAGAGCCTTTGTTGAGATTTTGGGGTGAGGGTGGCTTTTCCAGAATATTTCATGATGATTTGAAAAATTAAGAACTCTGTGCATGACAGGGATACATTTCCATTGAACACATTCTATAAGACTTCTTATTTCCCTCTAGGGCTTTCTCCACTCTGCCTGGTAGATTTCTACAACATCATTTTCTTATTTAGGAATTGTTCTTCACTGAATGAATTATGAACTATGGAAAATCTTATATTAAAAATATTTTTAAATGAATAAAGTCATTCTGCTATTCAATATAACTGCTTTATTCTGTAACAAATTATAAGAGATGCCATAGATCTTACTGGTAGTTTTAATTTAAAAAAATCATCACCAAGGAATAAGATTCTGATTGTTGAAGCAATCACACTAAATAAAGACCAATCTACCTTTTTTTTTTTTTTTAAACTCTTCTTCTGAGAGATGCTCATCTCAGGTCCTAATCTGTCTAAAACAGTCTAAGTCAGGGAACAGCAAAGTGTAGGCCAAACTTGACCAATAGCACCCCCTTCCCTTTTTTTGTAAATAAATTTTTATTGGAACATATTCACACCCATCTGTTTAAGTATTGCTTTGCTGCTTTTGTGCTGAAACAGTAGAGCTGAATAGTTGCAACAGAGAATATATGGCCCACAGAGCTGAAAATATTCACTTCCTGGGCTTTCATTAAAAAACATTTACCAACCCTGGTCTAAGAAGTGTTTCTGTAGATCCTTTGACTATCACTTAAGCTACAAGTTCCTTGAAAACCCAGACCAAATATGATTTCTCTTTGTCTCTTCAGTGTCTGTCACACCATTGTATTGGAAAGAAGTGCTCAAGTTCAGGATAAATGAAAGTAACTGAATCCATCTGTATAAATACTCATGCTCCCCTTCAACTCCCAATCTTAAAGAATATGAGGAAGAACCATTGAAAACCAAGTATAGGGAGATTTCCTAACAGGACAATTTGGGGTTTATTTTCAGGAAACCTGCATCAATCGGGTGAACTCTAATCTTCAGTTCAGTCGCTCAGTCGTGTTCGACTCTTTGTGACCCCATGGACTGGAACACTCCAGGCCTCCCTGTTCATCACCAACTCCCTGAGTTTACTCAAACTCATACCCATCAATTGGTGATGCCATCCAACCATCTCATCCTCTGTCATTTCCTTCTCCTCCTGCCCTTAATCTTTTCCAGCATCAGGATCTTTTCAAATGAGTCAGTTCTTTGCATCAAGTGGCCAAAGTATTAGAGTTTCAGCTTTGGCATCAGTCCTTCCAATGAATATTCAGGACTGATTTCCTTTAGGACGGACTGATTGTATCTCCTTGCAGTCCAAGGGACTCTCAAAAGTCTTCTCCAACACTACAGTTCAAAAACATCAATTCTTTGATGTTCAGCTTTCTTTACAGGCAACTCTCACATCCATACATGACTACTGGAAAAACCATAGCCTTGACTAGATGGACCTTTGTTGGCAAAGTAATGTCTTTGCTTTCTAATATGCTGTCTAGGTTGGTCATAACTTTTCTTCCAAGGAGTAAGCGTCTTTTAATTTCATGGCTGCAATCACCATCTGCAGTGATTTTGGAGCCCAAAATAAAGTTTGCCACTGTTTCCACTGTTTCCCCTTTAATTTGCCTTTAAGTGATAGGACTGGATGCCATGATCTTAGTTTTCTGAAAGTTGAGTTTTAAGTCAACTTTTTCACTCTCCTTTTTCACTTTCATCAAGAGGCTCTTTAGTTCTTTGCTTTCTGCCATAGGGGTGGTGTCATCTGCGTATCCTAGGTTATTGATATTTCTCCCAGCAATCTTGATTCCAGCTTGTGCTTCTTCCAGCCCAGTGTTTCTCATGATGTACTTTGCATATAAGTTAAATAAGCAGGATGACAATATACAGCATTGATGTACTTCTTTTCCTGTTTGGAACTTGGAACTCTGATCCTGGTGTCCTGCAAAGAGTTGCTACTTTTCTTATTTTAGCAATCCAGAGATGGGAAAGCAGGGAAGAATCAATGCAACTTTTCTGCCACGGGAGAATTCCCATTCTTAGTGATTTCCCCAAGTACTTATAAGGATGTCTTAGTGTCAGGTGCTAGGTGACTTGGCCATGAAATAGCTTAGAGGGCATGCTGGAGATATTTGTATTCCCCACTCACTCATCCCAGCAGGTAGATTCTGTTTCAACATTAGACATTATGTGAAAAAGCAGGCTTGAGGGAAGTAAATGGAGCTTGCTCTCTGCTCTATTTTACCTTTGTTCGAATGCTCTTGGTTGACTTCCCTATATATATGTAAATTGGGAAAATGGCTAGAATGTAAATTAGTTTTTTAAAAAAGTTCACAGATCTGATCTTGTTTGAATAGGCATTGGAAAAGACTCAGAAAAATACTTTTGGCTATTTTCCTTAATAATCAAGCCAGAGAGCAAATATGTACTAAGTCTATTACCACTCTGTCCCATCTCACCCTTCTGCTGTAAGACGTCACTAATAGATCACTGTGCTCTTTCAGAGAGCCTCAGAATTCTTAATATGGTCCAAGAAGCCACCACCAATTAGTCAGAATTGTAATATGGGATGGAACTTTACTTTCCAAAGCAGTTTTTATATATGTCTAAATGTGAGACTGGTTGGATCTGGTTGGATCCAACCAGTCCTTCCTAAAGGAAATCAGTCCTGAATATTCATTGGAAGGACTGATGCTGAAGCTGAAACTCCAATACTTTGGCCATACATTGACATGAATCCGCCATGGGTATACATGTGTTCCCCTTCCAGAACCCCCCTCCCACCTCCCTCCCTATTCCATCCCTCTGGGTCATCCCAGTGCACCAGCCCTGAGCACCCTGTATCAGGCATCAAATCTGGGCTGGCGATTCACTTCACATATGATAATTTACATGTTTCAATGCCGTTCTCCCATATCATCCCACCCTTGCCCTCTCCCATAGAGTCCAAAAGACTGTTCTATACGTCTGCGTCTCTTTTGCTGTCTCACATACAGGGTTCTCGTTACCATCTTTCTAAATTCCATATATATGCGTTAGTATACTGTATTGGTGTTTTTCCTTCTGGCTTACTTCACTCTGGATAATAGGCTCCAGTTTTATCCACCTCAGTAGAACTGATTCCAATGTATTCTTTTTTATGGCTGAGTAATATTCCATTGTGTATATGTACCACAGCTTTCTTATCCATTTGTCTGTTGATGGGCATCTAGGTTGCTTCCATGTCCTGGCTATTGTAAACAATGCAGCGATGAACATTGGGGTACACGTGGCTCTTTCAATTCTGGTTTCCTCGGTGTGTATGCCCAGCAGTGGGATTGCTGGGTCATATGGCAGTTCTATTTCCAGTTTTTAAGGACTCTCCACACTGTTTTCCATAGTGGTTGTACTAGTTTGCATTCCCACCAACAGTGTAAGAGGGTTCCCTTTTCTGCACATCCTCTCCAGCATTTATTGCTTGTAGACTTTTGGATGGCAGCCATTCTAACTGGTGTAAAGTGGTACCTCATTGTGGTTTTGATTTGCATTTCTGTGATAATGAGTGATATTGAGCATTATTTCATGTGTTTGTTAGCCATTTTTATGTAGTTTTTGGAGAAATGTCTGTTTAGTTTTTTGGCCCACTTTTTGACTGGGTTGTTTATTTTTCTGGAATGGAGCTGTAGGAGTTGCTTGTATATTTTTGAGATTAATTGTTTGTCCATTGCTTCGTTTGCTATTATTTTCTCCCATTCTGAAGGCTGCCTTTTCACCTTGCTTTTAGTTTCCTTTGTTGTGCAGAAGGTTTTAATTTTAATTAGGTCCCATTTGTTTATTTATGCTTTTATTTCCAGTATTCTGGGAGGTGGGTCATAGAGGATCCTGCTTTGGTTTATGTCGGAGAGTGTTTTGCCTATGTAATGTTTTCCTCTAGGAATTTTATAGTTTCTGGTCTTATGCTTAGATCTTTGATCCATTTTGAGTTTATTTTTGTGTATGGTGTTAGAAAGTGTTCTAGTTTCATTCCTTTACAAGTGGTTGACCAGTTTTCCCAGCACCACTTCTTTAAAAGTCACTATAACTGTAAACTGATATTTACCCAAACAGTGGGATACCATACCTAGCCACATTGACATATTAAAATTAATCATCACAGTCAGCATAGATAATCTTCAGTGGTAGACAGACTTGTGTTTTTAAATTTATTTAAATTTAAATCTCTTTTACAGAAAACTTCTGATTTCATAGAAATTACTGGTTGGAAGCAAAGGTAAATTTATTTAAGTAAAACAGAGTTGATTTAAAGAAAATTATTAAATATTGGGTATAGATGGTCTATGAATATGGTGAATATATGAAGGTTGTACTGAAATGACCGACAGTGGTAAACAAAATGGAGAAATGCTGGCTGTAATAAATTTTTTCAGACACACACACACACAAAAGAATTGCTATACTCCTGCAACAAGGAAATGTCATAAGGAAATGGAGTTTTAGAAAGATTAATTCTGTGGCCATGAACAAAGGCCACAGATAGAAAAAAGTTCATCAACAAATAATAGATGTGAAAATGTTTGCTTTTGCCTTAGTAGAAATAATGCATTTTTCAATCTCTTGTTCTTTAAAAGAAATTGGTTATGCTACACTCTTTTTTACAAATAGAAGTTTAAAATTTTATGTAATCTAAGCAGTTGTCTTTTATGATTTCTTAAATGGATTTTAAACTTAAGAAATCATCCCTGGTTTTAAATTCACAGATCTAAAAACCTTGTTTGAGTGGGCACTTGGAAAAGGATGTTTTAAAAAATTTAACTTTTTAATGTATCTGAGATTTATTTTGTTATACAGCATGAAAGATGGATCTAATTAATTTTATTTAAAAAAAAGTCTTACCTAGTTATTCCCAAACAAGTTAATGAATAGTTTTTCCTTTCTAGTGATGTCACTTTTGTTTCCTAGCAAATTCTTCTATGGAAAAAAAAAATTCTGGACTATCTAGTGTGTATTCTATGTATTTATATTTTTTCTTCTTTCAGTAGTCTTATTTTAATTATCATAGCCTTATTTTTTTTCACTATAGAAAGTTTAGTTTCCATGTAAAAGGGCAGAAGCTAACATATAAGCAAAAGAGCAAAGAAAGGAGTTCACGTGGGAGACCATGACAGTGACTTGAGGCTGAGAGTGGTGAAGTCTGGTCCTAGGGGAGAACTGGAGGTTGTGATGAAGAGATGAGGTCAGATCCAGGACCTGTCCTACAGGCAGAGACCGTGAGATGTGTTGATGCCAAAATATATGGAACTTAGCATAAACATTTTTAAAAGAGGTTTCTCACCAAAAATGCCAACTAATCTTGGAGAGTCTCCTGGAGAGGCAGGGAGTGGAAGTTGGTGGCAACTACAGCTCACCAGGACACAGACACTGGTGTCAGCCACCCTTGGGAGCTCCCTCTACTATGTGGACACTGGTGCTGGTGGGCATCACTGCAGAACCCTCCTTCCAGTTCAGCCTTATGATATATTTAAAAATCTAGCGTGGCTAGTTCCATTTGAATGTTCTTAACTCAAAAATTTCTTTGATAAACATCATTTTTTTTCTTCCTGAGAACATCAGAATCTAGTCAGATTCTTTAAATTTTTATAGAATATTTATTGGACTTTTGTAAATCATTTTACTTTTGTAAATCATCATAAGGGTTGTGATGAGTTTGTGTATATTTCATTTATGTATGAGTTATGTCCACTTTCAATTAACTTTTGATGTTTGTGACAATAGAATTTAGAGTCAACAAATTAGTCTAAAATAATAACAAAGACATTTTAATCTCAGTTTCTTCCTTTACTTAAGCAATTAATAGCTAAATTGAATTTAATCCCCTTTCATTTTTTTTTTTTACCATTTTCAAGTGTATAATTCAGTGGCATTAAGCACATTTACAATTTTATGTAATCATCATCATAAAAATTTACTGTATATAGAGACAGGGCCTAACTGGTGGTAATCTAGGATCTAGCATTAAAGTGACAGAAAAGTTAAATTAACACTGAATTCCCAGAAGCCAAGCTATTTCCCTCACTGTCTCTTTAACCTCCAGGCCTAAGACCACATCCAAGCTAAAGAACTCCCTTTCATTTTTGCACCTAAATATCTGGTGGAAATGTAATCCAACAATCAAAGAGCCAATGACTGGCTTAAAGGAGCAGAATAATAGAAACAATGATAAATATTGTCAGTGGATGGATTTAGAAACTCTTGAAGCGTAATTCACATTTCAACTTTTATTTAAAACATCATTTTAATTCCTTAGTATTTCAAATGGAAACCCATGATCCCCTTCAGCAAGATTTTTCACCTTGTGTGTTTATAATTTTTTCCTCTTACTTCCTTTGCCCACTTCATGCTTGTGTTATCTGTACAGCAAGTTCTTCTGACCCTGGCTAATTCTCGGTACCCTCAAAATTCTCCTGACAGCAGAACAGTGATCAGACAGGTTGAATGATTCAGTGAAAATTTAGTCTGATCTCATTTTAGCCATATGTAAGAAGCAACCTGCTGTGAACTAGAATTGTAATGCTGGAAATTATCTGATTCCTGCAGGCCTCTCTTCCTTCTCTGCCCTGGTAAATGACTGCTAAAGGAATTTAAAGCACACGATAAATGTTGATTTGTTGCCTTGGCCATTGGATATATTGCCTTCTTGCAGGTAAAATTAAAGAGGAGTATCACAGATTCTAGACTTTATTTATAAGGACAAAACATTTAAACTTACTCACTTAGCTTTTTGAGGCAGTAATGTCCTATTTCCTTTAAATTAGACTTCCAGATTTGAACCCACTTTAAAAACAATGCAAAACGAGACAACAGCCAAAACAAAGAAATCTCTGTCAATAGAACACGTTAGCTGCAAAGACTGATGTCCTGAAAGATAGAGGTGACAAGATATGATTAACCAGTTCACTAATTTGAAGGGGAGGCATCCTATATTTGTGGCTGGCTAGGGAAGGCCAGTTACAATGTAGAAAAGCTAAGAAATGGTAGGGAGAAGTGGAGAAACAAGTAGGAAAAGAGTGAAAAACTGAACTTAAGAAAAGCATAAGGTACAGATGAAACAGCAACTTTTAGAGCTGATTGGACCAAAGTTTAAGAAGATTGTGGTGACCACTGTTACATTATTGACCCCCAATGGTCCACATCTCCCAATATTTGCCTTTGTATAATTCTCTCTCTTTGAACCTGAGTTATAGCTGTGATTTATTTTAATTAACTGGAAGTGGCAGAGTGATGCGGTGTTAATTCTTGTTCTAAACCTTAAGCAGTTCATATTTTGTTCTCTTCAGAGCCATGATCTGGTTTACAAAATTCTGTTTGCCTGCTATAGCTATGTGGAGAGGCCATTGGAGAAGCCACATAAGAGGGAGAGGCCCTAAGAAACAAGCCTGGTCATCCCAGCATCCCAGCCAAGTCCAGGTAGGTCCCTGATGACCTACCAGCTCGATAATCCACATGAGCAGCCATTGGTAAGATCAACAGAAGAGTTACCCAGCTAAGCCGAACCCAGACTGCAGAATTATGAGCAGATAAAATGTCCATTGTTTTGAGCCACTAAGTTTTGGGGTGATTTGTAATACAGCAAAATATAGCTGCTGGCATGATAATGAAGAGTCAGGGACCAAGACCCAGTGACTCGGCTTTCTGAGACAGCATCGTGGAGACTGAAGATGCATACCTAGGATCAATGAAAGTTTGGTTCAAATCCTTTACTTCATCACTTTTTAGCTTTTATAGTCTTAGACAAGTTATTTAATCTTTCTGGGGCTCAGTCTTGTTATCTGTGAAGTGAGAGAAATATTTCTTCTCTCACAAGATAGTTAAGAAATGAGTGAAAGATTGGGGAATAAATTAAGTACCCACCAAATCTTAGTTCTATTCCATTTCTTTGCTAACTCCCTCATTCCCTATGCCCACAATGGGGGGATAAAAGTGATCCAAACTACATTATCTATTTAGGGCAGCCATGTGATCTACTAAAGGCAGTTGTCTTTTGCACTGTGTATGTATATTTGATGAACAGTCATTCTGTTTATATGAACAAGAAGTAAACATCTAAAATACAGGTGACGGATATTTTAACTGATAGCAGGCTTGGGAGGCATTGCTGGAGTCAATGCATATTTGTCCATGTCCCATACCACCTACACCTGCTCCTCTGGAATACTATAGCTGTTTATTAGACTAAGCTGGGGTCATAAGGGAATGTTGACGTTACATTCAACTTACTTTATTACAGAAGGCATGAAGGCATATGTTGTATTTCCATTTGGTTTTCACAAAGAAGCATTAGCATGTCAATTGCTTGTGAAATTCACTTAGACAAAAGTTACAGATTTTGAGGTAGTACTGGATAAAATTTGCTGTTTGTTGAGTCCTTGTCTTCATACTGAAAAGAAAAAAGCCCTATAATGTCTAAATTATGTGTCGATAGCAAGTTTAGAAGTCTTCCAAGAGAAAACACACACACACACACACACACACACAAGAAAGGATTAAGGAAAAAAGAAATGAACCTTCTCTGGCCTCAGTTTCCAATTTTTAAAATGAGAAAGCCAGACTAGAAAGTTCTTTAAGGTCACTTCCATATCTGAGTGTTAGCAGACATCTCAAAACCTGTGCATGTATTAGCCCTTTGTGAGATTAAAAACACAGGTTGTTCTCCAGCAAAACTTTAATTGCAAAGCTTTAATTAGGAAAAAATCAAAATACTCATTCAGATTATGCTTCTTTAATTGTATTTTTAATTGTATTTTTATTGTTTCCATTTTATTTTAAAGAAGAGATGAGAACTGCAACTTGCCAAATTGTTACACATGTTTCCTTGCCATACAACTGCCCTAGCAAGTTAACTTCAAACAATTTTCTAAAATGCATTTTTAATGAGAAACTGAGACCCCTGAAATTTGTCGTAAACACTTCTTTTTCCCTTCAGACCTCTTATAGGGTTGTAGAGTTTCCATACCTCAGTGCCAAAAGCATGGCAGAGGAATTTGGCTCAGCTTAGTAATTACCTTGTGTTAGTCTAGCTCAAAGTTGTTTTTCTCTTAATGGTTAAAGAGAGCCATTCGAACGCTTTGATTCTAGTAATAAAAGTTCCAATGGGCAGGATAGGTGAATGCCCATGTAATGTTTAGTCTATTAAAATGGCCATATCCAAAGCTTATGCAGAGTAAATGTTGCTAGGACAGGTCAACTTAGAAAAAAATATGAGAAAATAAGAGAACTAAGGTAAGTACAGGAGTGTCCTTCCTTTCTCCAAAGAAGATCCCACAATTATAATGAACATTTATTTTTGCTTTCTTTCATGGCGAGAGGGAAGGATGTCCCCAAAGTCTCACTGTGTGCTTCCAGAATGCTGTCACCTATAGGCTTCACAGTACCTGAGAGCACAAACTCTCTTTGGTGAAGGACTGGTTTGTTTTATCTCCCATACTCCCATCCACTGAGGACTGGTACTTGTGTAAAATACAATGAAAATGAGTCACTGAAAATGAATGACTTTCAAACAATGACATATAAAATTTATGCCTCAATTTTTTTATTATTAGATTTAATTACTCTGTCAGATTGTAATAAGTTTCTAACCATTCTAAGTTTCTATAGTTATCTTGTTGCAGATGGTAACAAAAATGTGGAAACAGACACTGGTCCATGGACCATACTTTGAGTAGCACTGACCTAGACTAGGCCAGTAATATTCTTTGATTCCCACTAATTATTTCAGGAGTGCTTTTATGACCTGAAAGTTTGAAAGCGTTAGTCGATCGATCACGTCTGATTATTTGCAACCCCATGGACTGTAGCCTGCCAGGCTCCTCTGTCCATGGGATTCTCCAGGCAAGAATACTGGAATGGGTAGTCACTCTCTTCTACAGGGGATTTTCCTGACCCAGGGATGGAACCTGGGTCTCCTGCACTGCAGGAAGATTCTTCACTGTCTGAGCCACCAGTTGAGAAACTGGGACAATTCTGTTTTCCCTGGCTGGATACCATCTTGAGACTACAAGAGAAGGGATCAATACCATGAAGGCAGAACCAAGAGATAATGAGTCAGAAGCTGAATCTGCTTCTGTGTTGTGGAGAAATAGAAGCCAATAAATTAAAATTTTAGCTTAAGCTAGAATTCAGGTTTTTTATTATTTGCAAGAGAAAGAGTCCTGTATGATAGAGCGATTGATGTGCATATTTCCCTCTAACTCTCAATCAGCTTGCCAGTCATCTTTCTAAAACAGAGATCTGGAAAAAAACGTTCTTATGGTTATGAAAACCTTAGCTTCCCACTGCCTTGATACAGAATTCAAGCTTCTTAAACCATCATTCAAAGCCTTTCACAATTGAGTACCCTTCTTTTTCAGCTTTTTTGTTTCTTTGCTACTCTCATCCTCAAACACATGCCTGATGCTTTAGTGTGACCAGACATGCACTTTTATATATGTTATAGGTCTGCTTATGTTCCTTTGGCTGAACTGCATTTTCTCTTCCTACATCCTTTTCTGATTTTCTAAGGATAGAAGCTTGAGAACATAAGGTATTCATTACTTTTAAATGTTAAGCATTATGCGTCACCACCATTCCTGCTGATTCAAGGGCTAATTCTGAGAGTGTTGGCATAAGGGCAACTTGATGCACCCAGACATTTGATAAAAACTGCATCTAGACCCCAAAGATTTCATTTCATAAGGAGTCTGACATGGTTATATTACCAAAATCTCAGAAAAACAACAAACTAAGGTAAAGTGTGAGTTTAAGTTATTGCAAAAATAAATAAGAAATGAAAGCATACATTTGTACCAGAATATGTACACATGTTCACAGCAGCTTTATTCATAAAAGTCAAAACTGGAAACAACCTAAATGTCCACCAACTGATCATTGTATAAACAGAATGTGGTATATCTGTACATTGGAATATTATTTGCCATAAAAACATGAAGTATTGATACATATTACAACATGGACTAACCTTACAAACATTGTGCTAAGTGAAAGAAGCCATATATGAAAGGACACATATTGTATAATTCCATTTATATAAATGTATGGAATTGACAAATATATAGACGAAGTGGCAAAAATACACAAAAGAACTATACAAAAAAGATCTTCACGACCAGATAATCATGATGGTGTGATCACCCACCTACAGCCAGACATCCTGGAATGCAAAGTCAAGTGGGCCTTAGGAAGCATCACTACGAGCAAAGCTAGTGGAGGTGATGGAATTCCAGTTGAGCTGTTTCAAATCCTGAAACATGATGCTGTGAAAGTGCTGCACTCAATATGCCAGCAAATTGGGAAAACTCAGCAGTGGCCACAGGACTGGAAAAGGTCAGTTTTCATTCCAATCCCAAAGAAAGGCAATGCCAAAGAATGCTCAAACTACCACACAATTGTACTCATCTTACATGCTAACAAAGTAATGCTCAAAATTCTCCAAGCCAGGCTTCAGCAATACGTGAACCATGAACTCCCAGATGTTCAACCTGGATGTAGAAAAGGCAAAGGAACCAGAGATCAATTGCCAACATCCAATGGATCATTGGAAAAGCAAGAGAGTTCCAGAAAAACATCTACTTCTGTTTCACTGACTATGCCAAAGCCTTTGACTGTGTGGATCACAACGAACTGTGGAATATTCTTAAAGAGATGGGACTACCAGACCACCTGACCTGCTCCTGAGAAATCTGTATGCAGGTCACAAAGCAACAGTTAGAACTGGATATGACTGAGCCAGTGAACTGAGGGCTGGGGAGAGTGATGAGATTGAAGGGTGAAGGCTAAGTGTAGCAGAGTTTCTTTTTTAGAGTGATAATGATAAAAATGTTCTCAAATTGATTGTAATGATGGATGCACAACATCGTGGATATAATAAAAGTCATTGAATTGTACACTTTTAATGGGTGAATTATATGATATGTGAACTATGCCTCAATAATGTGGTTTTTAAAAAGAGTTTAGAGGAGCTTTATTCATAAGTGTCAAAACCAAGAAGAAACAAGATGTCCAAGGTGAACGGATAAATCAACTGTGGTACACCCAGATAATTGAATAGTACTAAGTACAAAAAGAAATGAGCTATTAAGCCACAAAAATACATGCAGGAAGCTTAAATGCATATTACTAAGTGAAAGAAGCCAATCTGAAAAGGCTACATGCACACTGTATGATTTCAACTGTATGACATTCTGGAAAAGGCAAAACTCTGGAGACAGTAAAAAGGTTGGTGGTTGCCATGGGGTGTAGGATGGGGTGAATAGGCAGAGCATGGAGGATTTCTAGGGCAGTGAAACTACTCTGTATGATACTGCAGTGGTGGATACATGTCATTAGACACTTGTCTAAACTCATGCAAACTACGGGCTCTGGGTGACAATGATGTGTCATTGTAGGTTTGATTGGAACAAATGCCCCACTCTGGTGCTGGAAGTTGATAGTGGGAGAGGCTGTGTGTGTGGGTGGAGGGGGATGCGGAGGGTTAGATCATATATGGGAACCCTGTTTTCTGCTCAAATTTGCTATGAACCTTAAATTGCTCTAAAAAATAAAAGTCTAAAGGAAGAAGAAAAGGAGGATGAGGAGAAAGTGGGTAAAGAACGGAAAGAGGCCCAGGGGAAGGAGGGAGAGGAGGAGGTGGGGACTTCACAAGGCCCATCTCAGTTGGCACCAACTCTGAAATTTCCCCTGCCTCTTCTCGTTTCCCTCCTGGTGGAAGAATTAATTGCTCTCTTATCTGTGTTTTCATTATGTTCTTTAAGAAAAAGCATGTATTTATTTATTTGGCTGTGCTGGGTCTTAGTTGTGACACGCAGCATGTGGGATCTAGTTTCTCTGACCAGGAATGGAACCTGAGCCCCCTGCATTGTAAGCTCAGAGTCTTAACTACCCAACCACAAGGGAAGTACCTCATTATGTTCTTATTCTAGTTCTTTTATCATATCACTTTATTATAGTTTTCAGGTCTTACTTACTGAACTCTGACCAGTCTGAGGGTGGAGGCCATGACTCATTTTCTTGATATTTATACTAGAAATACTTCAAGAGGTCAATAACAGTGTGGTGTGTGTATGAGTGAAGAACATCTTAAAGCTGCTGACTTAAGTGCAGTTCTAAAGGATTCTTCTCTAGAATCTGTTTTTTCTCCAAGCTTTTTGGTAACCTAAAGATAGTTCCCTGCATCCCTGGGACAGTGACCAGGAAGTGAGTGAGAGTACTGAGGACACGTGACAATCCTAAATGAACGGCTTATCACTGCTGAGTCTCCTCCAATAGCAGCACATTATCCTAGTAGAGTATTTGGAAAATATTCCTCCTGAGGATAACATAACTCTATGCAGCCTGAAATCTGGGAGCAGGCTTCTGTGTGGTGATGCAGGTCAACTGGGAAGGTGTCATTGGGTAGAGAGAAGATCTCCCTCTACTGAAAGTCACCACTGCCACCTCGGGATGGCTGCCTGAAATGCTCTAGTGAGAGCTTTTTCACAAGGGTTTGGGGTTAGATACGGACAAAATGTGTGAAATGTGTTCCTGGGAGGGAGGACATTTTAAACTTTTATTCCTTACCATGAGTCACATGAAATAGAATTCTTGAAAGCGGGTTTTAAGAGGACAATAGAGAAAACCTATCAAGATAATGGTGCTAAGAATGAAAAGGAAAAAGTGCTTAAGAGGGGATAGGGTGCCCAAAATAGTCTTCTTTACTTTCCAAATTTGGCAGCATTTCATGGACAAAGTGAATATTCTCAGTCATACAACCAGCTTTAACTTTAGGATGAGGGAATATTTTTTATTTTAAGAAGTCACTTATTTCTCCTTTTTAAAATAGAAGCATTGGGAAGGTGAGGAATTTTGTAGTCAGGGCTCTACTACTTACTTGCTGAATGATCTAGAGAAGTCACTTCCCCCTCTGAGCTTCAATTTTTTCATTGATAAAATGGCACAATAGTACCTGTTCTGTTTATATCACAGGATGTTTGTGAAAATCCACTGAGATCACTGAATACAAAATGTTTTATAACTTAGACAAATTTATAATTGATGTTAGTCTAAGAAGAATAAGTGCTATCAACCTCTCCTAAATATCAACAGAGTTTATTTGTGGTTGGTACAAACAGTTAAAAACAAACTTAAAAAACATTTAATTCTTTGCTTCCTCAAATTTTGAAGGACTTTCTATCAGATTCTGAAAAGGAATCATTAACATTTTGGGAAAAGCCTTTTTATTAAAATTTCTTGTAGGTATAACATAAGGCATACAAATGTATGTAAGAATACCTAGGCAACAGGTGCTCTTTTAGAATAGAAAAGCTCTTCTCTAACCATCTTCTCAAAGAGTCATTAATTTGTGTCACAAAATTGGAGAGGGTAGGCATGCAAGGATACTTTTCTAAGGAGTATAATATATCTGGGCATTTACCACCCACAGCATCTGTCCCTTCTCTGACCTATTGCAGAGATCACTTCAGTTCATTTCAGTTCAGTTCAGTCACTCAGTCGTGTCTGACACTGTGACTCCATGAACTGCAGCACGCCAGGCCTCCCTGTCCATCACCAACTCCCTGAGTCTACCCAAATTCATGTCCATCAAGTCAGTGATGCCATCCAACCATCTCATCTTCTGTCGTCCCCTTCTCCTCCTGCCCTCAATCTTTCCCAGTATCAGGGTCTTTTCCAATGAGTCAGCTCTTTGCATCAGGTGGCCAAAGTATTTTGGAGTTTCAGCTTCAACATCAGTCCTTCCAATGAACACCCAGGGCTGATCTCCTTTAGGATGGACTGATTGGATCTCCTTGCAGTCCAAAGGACTCTCAAGAGCCTTCTCAGACACCACAGTTCAAAAGCATCAATTCTTCAGTGCTCAGCTTTCTTTACAGTCCAACTCTCACATCCATACATGACCACTGGAAAAACCATAGCCTTAACTAGATGGACCTTTGTTGGCAAAGTAATGTCTCTGCTTTTTAATATGCTGTCTAGGTTGGTCATAACTTTTCTTCCAAGGAGTAAGCGTCTTTTAATTTCATGGCTGCAGTCACCATCTGTAGTGATTTTGGAGCCCAGAAAAATAAAGTCTGACACTGTTTCCACCATTTCTCCATCTATCTGCCATGAAGTGATGGGACCAGATGCCATGATCTTAGTTTTCTGAATGTTGAGCTTTAAGCCAACGTTTTCACTCTCCTCTTTCACTTTTATCAAGAGGCTCTTTAGTTCCTCTTCACTTTCTGCCGTAAGGGTGGTGTTATCTGCATATCTGAGGTTATTGATATTTCTCCTTTAATCTTGATTCCACCTTGTGCTCCCTCCAGCCCAGCATTTCTCATGATGTACTCTGCATATAAATGCCATGGGGACCTCACCTGTGCAGTTATATAAATCTTGACCTGTAGCAGGGCTCTTTCCTAAAACTGCACCATGATGCCCTTAAGGACAGAGACTGGGACTTACAGGTACTTGTGTTTCCAGCAATAAATATTTAGTAAATGAAAACTTGACTGAGGCTGCATATCAAGGTGAGAAGGAAGTAGTCCCTCTGCAGATTTATACTCAGGGCAGGTTACCTGTTCCTGCATAACTGAAAGAAGACTCTGCAGGTTTGAAGGCTGTCTCACGCCTTCACAGGAGATCAAGTAACTGTGTTAGGCCATGGGCATTAAATAAAGGGCATCACAGTTTAAGAAAGACGTGAGAAATTAGGAGCCAGTTCATAGGACAGATGTTATGAAGATAAAGAGATTAGAAAGGAAGATGTAGAAAGAGGGGAAGGAAATACTGGTATTATTTACCTGACAAGAGAAGCCTGAAAAAAAAGCATGGTTAGTGGTTGATTTTCAACATATATGGGGATGCTTATATAGAGCAGAGCTTCTCAACCATTGTGCGTATGTGTGGGTGGGAGGAAAGGCACTCTTAGGAAAAGATTATATTTATAGGGCCCACAAAGATAATCAGGTAAGGCTGTCAAGACTTGATTCTGCCCTAAGTTTTGATACTCCTAGGTCCCACCCTGTCACTAGGGGAATTAGAGTATAACTTGGATCACCATTTTGACAGAATGTTTGTGTCCCACCAAATTCATATGTTGAAATCCTACACCGAATATGATGGCATTAGTAGATGAGACCTTTGGGAGGTGATTTGATCATAACAGTGGAGGCTTCATGAATGGAATTAGTGCTCTTCTTATAAAAGAGACCTCACAGAGCTCCCTTACTCTCTATTTCTGTCACGTGAGGTTGCAGGGAGATGACGGCTGTATATAAACCAGGAAGTAGGTCTCACCAGACACAGAATCTGCTGTTGTCTTCATTTTGAACTCTCTAGCTTTCAAAACTATGAGAAATAAGTATGTGTTGTTTAAGCAAAAAGTCAAATGTATTTTGTTACAGTTGCCCAAACTGACTAGGACAGGGGTCTGTATACATGTTAGGAAATTGATGTAGAGTGCGGGACTGTCTATATTTTAGGTAGAGTAAGAAGAAGTAGAGTTAAAATAAAAGATGAAAGACTGAAGTGAGGAAACACTTTATTCTTAGATTTGAAAACACTGGGTTGGTTTTTCAAAGGGTGTGTGTGTGTGTGTGTGTGTGTGTGTGTGTGTGTGTGTGTGTAGCATGTCCTAAAAATCTTTATGCAGCTTAAGCTTTACTAACTTCAGAAAAATAACTGCTAAAGATTTATCCTCAAAATCATGTGAAAGTTTATTTACATTTATCTTATAGAGATTGGTTTTGTGAATATTGAATGACGAATTATTCATTCTAATTATTTGAGTCACACTCCACTGACTCAAGATGGTAAAGGCTGACTGAAACAAAAAGCAAATTTTCCCATTCAACATTAACAAAACTAAATAAAAGAACTTTTAAGTTCTATATCTGGGTTCCTGTAGCAAAAACATTTTGTAGGAAAGACGGATCTAAGGACATATATGATCCTGAGGCTTCCCTGGTGGCTCAGCTGGTAAAGCATCCACCCGCAATGCAGGAGACCCTGGTTTGGCTCCTGGGTAAGGGAGATCTGCTGGAGAAGGAATGGGCTACCCACTCCAGTATTCTTGGGTTTCTCTGGTGGCTCAGCTGGTAAAGAATCTGTCTGCAATGAGGGAGACCTAGGTTTGATCCCTGGGTTGGGAAGGGAAAAGCTACCGACTCCAATATTCTGGCCTAGAGAATTCCATGGACTATACAGTCCATGGAGTCACAAAGAGTTGGACACAACAGAGTGAATTTATTCTTATTATTATTATGATCCTGAGTGTAAATGTGTACAAGAAAAAACTCCAGACAGTATTTTAAGGCAGTGGTGAGACCCAAGTCAAGTTTCTCAAACAGTAAAAGGAACCTAGGTAATATCTGGGTTATGGATGGGACAGGGAGAAATTTTCATTAATGTGAATATATGAAGCCATGAAAGGATGAGTTGGAAAATATGATGGCAGGGTAGGGCAGGGGGACTTTGAAGGCCCAGAAGGGGTGGAGTTGTCTGCTAGGCTGGTGGATGGGGGAGGGGCTGTGGCTGCATTCTCTTCATGTTTTCCCCTCCCCCACCCTCAGAAACCCTTTGTGACTCTTGAGTTCTCAGTGATGCAGGCCTGGGACTATAGTCGAGGGACTGCACTATCAGTGCTCAGTAATCCCAGTCAGTCTTGTGATTCATACAATGGAATTCAGAAAATGGAATGTTCTTTCATTTTTGAATAGCCCTGCTAACCCATGTCTGAGCTTTGGCTCCACCTCCTTGGATATTGACTCCGACCTCATTTTCCTGTGTGGGTTGGGGTTGTTCCTTCTGTTCCTGTGGTACCTGGTGGGGTTTCCATGTTTACCAACCTTCTGTAAAATCAAAGGCATCCAAAAGGTAAGTAACCCTGGGTGCACCCCTAACAGATTCTTTATTGCTGTTTCCATTTCTATTTCACATTTTAAAATGAGTTTGGTTGGGTCAGAGAGACACCTAAGATAGGAATTTTGAGGAGAGGATAAAACTAGGCAGGGCCAGTGGTTCAGGGAGTATAAGGCTTTCATTTGAAGCCCACAGACCAGCTGAGTGTTTGGAGGATTCCAAGAGAAAATCTCAAACAGTACTTCAGTGACCCTGGGTTGGGTTATTTAGAGAGTTTTGGATCTCTGCAGGAGAACAGAATTCCCCAATGCTTGATCATGAGTTACATTCTCATGTCAGGCATCACTTGACCAAGCCTTCCTTTGTGCTGGGCTGGTGAGGGAAGCAGTGCTGAGCCTCTGAGAGCCTCCAGAGCAGAGGCTGGAGCCTGAGTTTTTAGGACCCAAGATCCTGTCTGAGGGACGCAGACATCAACTGAGCCTCAGATGCTATGCCCTCCTTGGGCAGGTTTCTTTTGACTGAGACTATCAAGAGTGGACTTCAGAGACAAAAGTCTGTCTTCAGGTTTTTTTTTAAGTTGAAAACATTTTAAAACTTTAAAATTGATAAAAGGAAGGCACACAAAGGTCTACTAATTAGAGTCATATTATTCCTGGATAATGAATATCTGACTTTTCCAGAGAGGACTGAGAGAAATGAGCCCCAGCACTTCATTCTTTTCTTTTTGCTTTCAGCGTCAGGGCAGAGCCAGGAGGAGAAGGAAAGGTGGCACACTGCTAGGTAAGTTCTGCCTGTTTCACCGGATCTCTCCAAGGGTGACCCTTCCTGCCTTTTCCATGAGATCCCAGGTCTGTGATCTCTGACGATGTCAGTGGCTAGATACCGTTTCTCTCAGAAACCAGAGAGAGGTATCTAGGGAGAGGCTCATGGGGAGGCATTCCGAGCCTGAGACACTTTCCAGATTCCCTGTTTTTCTCATGGCTGGACATGAAGCCATGATGGACCTAGGCAATGGGTGTTTCCCCACAAGTGACCATGTGAGATGTCAAGAGTCACAACTTCTGTGTCCTGACTTTGTATAAGTCGTCTGACTTCCTGACTTCCCTGGTGGCTCAGATGGTAAAGCGTCTGCCTACAATGCAGGAGACCCGGGTTCAATCCCTGGGTCAGGAAGATCTCCTGGAGAAGGAAATGGCAACCCACTCCAGTATTCTTGCCTGGAAAATCCCATGGACAGAGGAGCCTGGTAGGCTACAGTCCATGGGGTCACAGAGTTGGACACGACTGAGCGACTTCACTTCACTTCTGACTTCCTGGATACTCAGATTGCTCTCTGAGGCCACACTGATCTCTGTTTCATATGGTGGTTTTCAGCATCACATGAAATATAAGGCATGTGAAAGTACTTTACAAGTGAAGCAACATGCATATAAAACAATTGACCATTTGATTTCATCTACTAATTCTTGGGTCTTTCAAAGTCTAATATCCCAAGGGTTTCCCATAAGGGGACTCTTATACCTATGCTTCTACCTTCCTTACATGTAACCCACTCTCCTGGTTTCTCAGGTTGGAGATGTCACCAGATAGAAACAGAGGAAAAAATGAAGCTGACTTCTATTCTGAAAAGGTGACTAGTCTTTCCCCTTCTTTCCTGATCCCTCCTTAGCATGTTCTCTGCAATACCTGGGATTCAGTGCAACCTATTGTAGTCACGGGAGGGGAAGGCATAGGAATGAGTATGTGATGAAGGCCTTAAGGTGAGGGTTATTGAACATGTTGTAAAGTCATGGATGTGGTGCAAGGTAAAGGGGCAGCAGGCTCCAGCCCACCCCTGCCAGGCCAGCAAGTTCCCCTTTCCTTGTTCTGGTCCTGGTTGCATCTTTGTACTTCCTGTCTCCTGCAGCCCCCTGGGTCAGCATGATGATACCATCCGCTTTCGTCAGCTCTTATGTCCAGATCCCTTCTGTGAGGTGTGTAATAATGCAACTGCTGAGGTCAATTGGCTGCTGTTCCCGGAGACCCTGGAAGATTCTGCTTCCTCTATGTCCCCTTTGGCTTCCACAGCTCCTGTGGCCAGTTCATCATCAACTCCTGCCTTCTCAGCAGTCTCTCCAGGAGATCTACTACCAGCCTCTCTGCCTGACCCTTCCCCGTTGCCCCCCTCCATTCTTTCACCTAGTTCCATGACCCCCTTAGCTGACTTTCTTTCACCCTCACCACTGGGTCACACTCTGGCATTAGAGCCTTTTGCTTCCTTGGATTCCGAATTCCCAGTAGATTATTCCTCACCCCAACCCCTTGCCTTTCCCCCTCTCCTACCACATGACATGCAGACAGCAGATCCTGTTCTCCCACCAGAGGCTAATTTGTCTCTGAATACCATCTTATCCCTTGACCCCACCCTTTCCCATGATATCAACTGCTTGTCAGATTTATCCCAAGCAATGAATCCTACTGATTCTTTTGCACCACCAACCCTGTCTGTTTTACCACAGCCAGAGTGCACTTTAACTGTCACTCAGTCTAAATCAATTGCCATCTTACTGACACCTGTTCCTGAGAATTTGCCTACAGAAAGCCCTGGCATGTTGTCCACTTATGTCCCAACACTCACAGGCATTGATCATTCAAGCCTGTCAATTTCGGACTTCTCCTGGTGGCAAGCTCGTGCCAAAGACTTAATCCCTTCCACATTGGCACAATGTGATTTCAATCAAGAGTTTCTTGCCCTCCACTCTTCAGAGGCCTCTTTTGGGGGAGACCCTGCAGCCAACCTCATAGAGCCTGGTAATCTCTCATGTCTCAGCCCTGATATCCTGGCATTCCTGGAGAGACAAGTACAAAAGAGGAGCGATTTCCTGAAGTGGAAAGAAAAGGAAAAGAAAAAAGATTCTTTTCCAGAACAATTGAGGCTAGACTTTCAACTAAATTCCTCAGGGATAATGTTAGAGTCAGTTGCTGATAAGCCTGTGTATCAAAACCCCCCATACCCTAAGGCCTTGGAAGACCAATTACAGCAAAAACCTACCCAGCTCTTCTGGGGTCTCCCATCTCTACACAGTGAGTCCTTGCCCTCTGCTGTCCATGACTCCAGTGACAGTTCCTCAAATTTTATTTTCAATAGAAACTCAAATCAAGAATCCCCAGTACTTTCCCATCCCCGACCTCTGTCCTTGCCTGAGATTCAGCCTGAACCCTTGCATCAATCTCAGCCCCAACCTCTCACTCAGGTCCAGTCCCAAGCTGACCCAAAATCCCCACTCCTGGTCACACCACCTGGTCCTCTACCCCAGATTAGGATCTGTGGAGTGTATTTCCATAGACCTCAGGATGAATCAGAATCTCTCTCCTCATCTGAAATTCAACAGCTGGAATGGAACATGTTGCAGAAACAACAGGAAAGTTTGTGGGGTTTACCCTCTGTGATCCAAAAATCTCAGGAAGACTTTTGTCCATTAGCTCCTAAGACTTCTCACCACCAGCACCCTCACGCCCATGTTTCCGTCTCCATCCTTCCTGGGGAGTTTGCTCTCACTGATGAACTTCGGAAGAAACTAGAGCATCATCTTCGAAAGAGGCTCATTCAACACCGGTGGGGCCTGCCCCGGAGAATCAGAGAGTCTGTGTCACTGATGTTGCCTCCAACTGGTTTTTTAGAGGCATCTAAGTCAGAGAGCAGTGATGGAGTCTCACTGATCTCTGTGTTTAAGGGTCAGAGTAACAAACAAGTAAATGTTCAATTGAGTCAACCTGGAAGCTTCCATGAGAGAACCTCAGAAATGCTCCAGCTAGAGAAAGATGTGGGGAAGGATCAGGAACATAGTCAAGAGAATGATCAGAAAGATCACCTGTTGAAAGACCCAAAGAGTTCTTCAGATAAGAATCTGGGGTATGACTCTGAGAAAAACATAAACAGTCAGATAGTGAGTCACTCAGAGAAAAATTTAAGGGTGTCAGCAGAGAGTCTACAACTTGAAAATGTCCTAAAAGTACATTTGAGTAAGAAGTTTGAGGAAATAAATGAGGGTCGACTCCCTGAGACTGTGGATAGTTCATGGCATGCTATCAAGCAAACATCGATTCTTTCTGTGAAATCCCACACCAAAATAAAAGAGAGAAGTTTGCCATCATTAGTGGGTGAGTCCTACTCGTTGAATACCTTCCAGGACCTGACTTTTGTTGATCCGAGTGCACAGCAGATGCTGGAAGCACATATTAAAAGGTTTCATATGAGGATGTTGTGGGGCCTTCCTTCCAGGGTCCTTGAATCCATACAAATTTTTAAACTGAAAGATGCCTCATCCCAGTCCTTGTCCCATGCCAGCTTTCCCTCCTCAACCAATGCAATTTCTGAGACAGACTCCAAATCTGGGAGCTCCAAGTCCGTTAGAAGAAGCTTTAAATCTTTCCATGGAGACAAAGTGGGAACAACCAATTCAGCCCCTGTCCTGGGTCACTCTCTTCCTGCCACCTCACCTGTGGGGAAAGGAGGACAGAGGGTCCTGAGACAATCACACTCTGATGTCAGCCATGGTCTTGCAAAGGATGTTCAGAAAATTAACGATCCCAAACAGATTCGTCTGCCTGTCTCACTCTGCATCACAGGGAGAGGAAGTCATAGACAGATGCAACTAGCTGACAGATATCCCCGAAAGCCGCTTGCAAAGCAAGTTGGAGCCAGGTATGAGCCAAAGTATAAAAGTGTGAGTTCCAGTGATAAAGGAGAAATGCAACAGGGCAAAAAGGTGGAGAAGTCAGAAACTGTTTCTATGCCCAAAGTGTCTAGGGAGATATTCCGGGCTGAGGAGCTTGACACTCTTGAATTAAAAACTAATGACATTTTGACAACCAACAAGCCAGGGAACTCCCAAATAACAAATGTGAATGAGAATCAGGTAGAAACTACTGTGACCACTGAAAGCCCCCCACTCAAACTACAAGTTCCCCAAGATCCTAAATGCTTATCGCTTAAAGAACAACTGCTTGATGAGTTAAAGTTTAGATTGGAGAAGAGGGAGCATAGCCAAGCTCAAGGCCAACCCACGGACATGTCCCTTGCTTCAGATAACTTGACTTACAAGGCCTCACTAACTCCTGCCCAGGGTGTCTCAGGTGGGGACACAGGAGATTCCCCGGTGCTGCATGTCCATGCGCAGGACAGAGGAATCAAGATGGAGCAGCATCAGGAAGCTTGGGTCCCTGAGCATGGCTTCCGGAGGTGCCAGGATGAGAATTTCCCACCAACTGTGAAGAGAGTGAACTCCCCAGGGTGCAGAGCAGAAGAGTTAGGTGGAGGGGATGCAGGGCTGGGGACATCTCAGCTTAGGAGGAAGAGTTTCCCTCCTCAGGAGGTGGTACTAGAGGAGATGCATGTGAGCAAGTCTTCCCAGACCCTTTCAAAGAAGGGACAGCCTCTTCCTGAAGGCCATATCAGAAAAAGAATGAAGCAGTTTTGGCAGTGGCTGTATCGTGGGGGAAAAGGCAAAAGGCAAGAAGATCCCCAGGAAAAGGGCAGCCCCATTTCAAGCGTGCAGAGCAGAGGCCTAGTTAAAAGCAGAGCTGCTGCTACTGGATCAGCAGAGGCTCAGAAAATCGTGACAGACATTGGGAAGTTCCTAGAGGAGAAACTGGGGTATCGGCATGCATTAGATGCCACCAGCTCTCAAAAGGACCCTCCTTCCCTGGTGCACTTTGGGCAATCTCAACAAAAGGCTGGAATACAGGTCCACACAGAGACTGTCCGGGGACATCCTTTCAAGTCCAAGGCTCCCTCTAAAGTGACAAATACCAAGTCCTGTCACCAAGAAGTTCTCTTGGCTGTCCAGAGCTATCCTCCAAGTACAAGACAGATCAGAAGCAAGAAAACACAGCCCCAGAAAGCTGTGGCATTTAAGGACCAGCAATTGTGTCAGAAACATCTCCCACCAGGGCCCCACAGGGAGCCTGTGCCCCACCCAAGCCCCACCCACAGGTGTCAAGCTGGCCAGGCCTGTCCAGCTGTGCCCACCACTGCTGAAGGCAATGTGTTCAGAGATCTGTCTCTACTGTTTAGACAGAAAACACTTCTCCAGAATTTCCAAGGAGGAAAACCTCCCATCCAAAAATAATTCCTTCCTTGTGGAGAATGTTGATCCTCCCCAATAAATGTTTCTCTAATAATAAGATGTCTTTTCTGTGTACTATGTTGAGGGCACGGGTTTGGGTAACTCAGGGATTATATGTAAGGGAAGAATATAGTTTAGCTCTTACTTACTGCTTCCTTTGGCTGTGGCTCAAAGGTGCCCAGTCCTCTGGAGTTCTTGTTGAGAAATAGATACCATGTGCCCCACACCCCCATCCTCTGCAAAAGACAACTTCCTCCTTGATGATGTTTGAGGAGATGGGCTTTGTCTCCTGCCTCTTAGCTTAGCCTTAAAGAAAATGTATAGCAGCCCACACACTTCCCTCACTGAATGTTTTACATCCTTTAGAGAAATAGGAAAGATAGGTCTTCTATATCTGAAGAGGCTTAAGGACAAGTTTACTTTCTGAAAATAATCCTGAAGAAGAAGTAAATCTTAACCATTATTGAGAACTCAGTGACCAGAGGCTCCTACATGGGGCTGAATCCCTTGAATGGCAGTGTTTGGGTGTGGATGTTACTGTACTGGATGCTGGGCGGGTTGCCGAAGGTCCAGGAACAGTATAAAACCTGCTTAAGACTCTGTTTCACGTGGGTTGTGTTAATGTAAAGTGCTGGTCAGGAAAGCATACTTTAAACTTGACACTGAGGCTTCCCTATGAGAAAGGCACTTTGGGGAAGTGGTTCCCTTCCTCGGGTACTGTTTTCAGGCTGCTCAGTTGATGATTTTTTTTGTTTTTTTTTTACAGAGCAAAATCACCACTCAGCTGTCAGTGGTAGGAATGTTGACTAGGCAGTCACCTACCTTCCATGGTAAAATACAGCTGAGAGTAAGGAAAAGATGTCTTAAAGTGAGACATCTTAAAGAATGTCCTTGCTGGTGGAACAAAGGTTAATGCCTCATTATTTCCATATTGTGACCCTGTCCTGCTCCCCTGCTCCTCAATCTGATCCAAGCACCACATTCTTGAGGCTGACCAGAGAACAGCACAGCACACTGATGCTTTATACCAGAAAGGCATGAGGGCATCTTAGAGTACTGAAACAGCATCTCCAAGGATGTCATCAAGATGGCATCCCCGTCTTTGGGGAAGGTGATGAAGGTTATTGTGGTGCTTTCCTTCTAGCTGTGTTTGATGGCAATACACAAGATACTGCCCTTAGTGCATACAGTTCACCAATCAGGATGAAGGTGCCACCTTTGATATTAATAGCCTTGGTAGAGCCATGGTAGAACTCCCCCAGAATATCTACAGCTCATGAACCAGAGGTGAGTCCTAGAACTATGCCCTGGGGTTATAGATATTTGGGGTTCACCATGGACCTCTTTTTTTTGGCTAAGGCTGCACACACACACACACCCTTACAAGGAGGTCTACAGAGGGATGGCAACTCCACTTGTACATACTGGGACTCAAAAATTTGGTGAGTATCCGAGTGAGCACTTAAGATAGTTTTTCCAGAAAGACTTGTGGATGATGGGTGTTAAAACAAAAAAAACTAAAGTAAATGTCCACTACAGCCTTCTCTCAGTACTTTTATCTTATCCAGAGTTAGGACATTGATCCTACAATATCTGAAGCTTATGGTCTCAGAAAGAAGGCAGATTCTGTGGAGGCCCTGGGAGAGGGACAAAAGGTGGGATGGGGCCTAGGTGGGGAACATGAAGAGGTGAGGAGCAGTGGAGGGCTCTAACCTCCATGTAAATACACCTGTCAATAACCCAGCTTCCCTATTCCTACATTATCTCAATTCTACTTCCATCCCAGTGCAGTCACTGCACACTGTAGAGCTTATTTCCAGAAAACACTTCTGCCATCTGGAATAATACAGTCTGACATGCCACCTTTTGGCCTCATCCCCCTTATCCTTCTAGCTAATATACCACTTGCTAATTTTTCAGCATCAGGTCATTTTTCCACTTAGTCTTCATCTGTCCATCAAGCTCTTGCTTCTTTTTCTCCCTCTCCAAGGCAGGTTTGATGGTCTATCATGTAAGTGACATTTAAAAAGCTCTACTACAAACAGGCCTCTATCCAATCACCTTTAACCCTTCCTGCCTGTCAAAATTAACTCTTTCTGATGTTTTTTCATATTCCTATAAGTAGAAGATCACTATTGGATTAAATCTCACAATCAGGTCTACTGATGCCATGATAAATTCAGCCCTAACACTACTTGGAAATAATGCATCCATTCCACAAATTCTTATATCATGCTTACTATCATGTGAACAAAACAAATGGAGCTTAGCTCACTGTTTCCTTAGTCCATTTTCTCTCCAATGTTACTCAAATCTATTTAAAATCTCCTTCACTTTTTTCAAATCTCCACTTGCTCAGCAGTTGTGCCAAACCTCATTCACAGAGGAACTATAGCCATGAGATGGGAATTTTTCAGCAAAAACCTTAAATAAAAACAAAACCCACTCTCCAATTTCTACTTTCTTCTTCTTTCCTGTTGCATGGAAATAAGTTTTTCTCCCCCAACCTCAAAGGAATTACACCTCCTGGATTTTCTTATTGAGACAGCTAAACTCTAGTCTTGATGGACTGATTCAACCCGGCCAGGTATCCTTTGTCCCCTCCTTTTCCTTATGAGTTACTCAACATCTTTTATTATTTTCAAAGCTTTTAATTATAAAAATGTTTAAATATGCACAAAAGCAGAATACTGTAACATTCCATATATCCCTCACCCAACTTTCATAATTAAAGTATGTATGATACATATGATAAAATGTAAAAGCCCATTTAAATATCTTCTTATCCACCTTTTAGATATATGCTATATGCCCAATTAAAGCTCTCATAGTTCTTTGATTTTTATCACCTGTGGTAACTCTTATTCACAACAGATGTACACAGCATTGGTTACAAAAAGGCATTGTGCTTTAAAGGCTCTGGCAATCAGTTCTGCTCTGCCTTTTAGTCAATGCTGAGGAGTCATTTAAGTGGATCCCTCCTTCAACCCCATACAAGAAGTAATCTTATAGAGCAAATTCAGCACATAATATTTCTATCCCCTAATCACACAGTGACTATAACATGAAAAAAGTACAGAAATATTAAACTGTGCATGTTGATAAAGACTTGACATTGCTATCAGTTCAGTTCAGTTGCTCAGTCATGTCCAACTCTTTGCGACCCCATGGACTGTAGCATGCCAGCCTTCCCTGTCCATCACCAACTCCCAGAGCTTGCTCAAACTCATGTCCATTGAGTCCATGATTCCATCCAACCATCTTATCCTCTGCCATCCCCTTCTCCTCCTGCCTTCCATATTTCCCAGCATCTGGGTCTTTTACAATGAGTCAATTCTTAGCATCAGGTGGCCAAAGTATTGGAGTTTCAGCTTCAGTATCAGTCCATCCAATGAATATTCAAGACCAGTTTCCTTCAGGATTGACTGGTTTGATCCTTTGTGGTCCAACAGACTCTCAAGAGTCTTCTCCAACACCACAGTTCAAAAGCATCAATTTTTAGGCACTCAGCTTTCTTTATACTCCAACACTCACATCCACCCATGACTACTAGAAAAACCATAGCTTTGACTAGATGGATCTTTGTTGGCAAAGTAATGTCTCTGCTTTTATTAAAAAGCTCTCTAGGTTGGTAATAGCTTTTCTTCCAAGGAGAAAGCATCTTTTAATTTCATGGCTGCAGTCACCATCTGCAGTGATTTTGGAGCCCAAGAAAATAAAGTCTGTCACGGTTTCCATTCCTTCCCCATCTACTTGCCATGAAGTGATGGGACCAGATGCCATGATCTTCGTTTTTTGAATGTTGAGTTTTAAGTCAACTTTTTCACTCTCCTCTTTCACTTTCATCAAGAGGCTCTTCAGTTCTTCTTCACTTTCTGCCATAAGAGTAGTGTCATCTGCATATCTGAGGTTATTGGTGTTTCTCCTGGCAGTCCTGATTCCATCTTGTGCTTCATCCAGCATGGCATTTTGCACTGTGTACTCTGCATTTAAGTTTAGAGCAGGGTGACAGTATACAGTCTTCACATACACCTTTCCCAATTAGAAAGCAGACCATGTTCCAAGTCCGGTTCTAACTGTTGCTCCTTGACCTGCATACAGATTTCTCAGGAGGCAGGTAAGGTAGTCTGGCATTCCGATCTCTTTAAGGATTTTCCACAGTCTGTTGTTATCCACACAGTCAAAGGCTTTGGTGTGGTCAATAAAGCAGAGAAGTAGATGTTTTTCTGGAACTCTTGCTTTTTCAATGATCCAACAGATGTTGGCAATGTGATTTCTGGTTCCTTTGGCTTTTCTAAATCCAGCTTGAACATCTGGAAGTTCACAGTTCATGTACTGTTGAAGCCTGGCTTGGAGAATTTTGAGCATTACTTTGCTAGCCTGTGAGATGCGTGCCATTGTGCAGTAGTTGCAACATTCTTTGGCATTGCCTTTCTTTGGGATTGGAAAGAAAATTGACCTTTTCCAGTCCCATGGCCACTGCTGAGTTTTCCAAATTTGCCAGCGTATTGAGTGCAACAATTTCACAGCATCATCTTTTAGAATCTGAAATAGCTCAACTGGAATTCCATCACCTTCACTAGCTTTGTTTGTAGTGATGCTTCCTAGGGCCCAGATGAATTCGCATTCCAAGATGTCTGGCTGTAGGTGAGTGACCACACCATCGTGGTTATCTTGGTCATGAAGATCTTTTTTGTATAGTTCTTCTGTGTATGCTTGCCACCTCTTCTTAAAATCTTCTGCTTCTGTTAGATCCATACCATCTGTCCTTTTTTAATGCCCATCTTTGCATGCAATGTTCCCTTGGTATCTCTAATTTTATTGAGGAGGTCTCCAGTCTTTCCCATTCTATCATTTCCCTCTATTTCTTTGCATTGATCACTGAGGAATGCTTTCTTATCTCTCCTTGCTATCTTTGGAACTCTGCATTCAGATGGGTATATCTTTCCTTTTCTCCTTTGCCTTTAGCTTCTGTTCTTTTCTCTGCTATTTGTAAGGCCTTCTCAGACAACCATTTTTCCTTTTTGCATGTCTTTTTCTTAGGGATGGTCTGATTACTGCCTCCTGTACAATGTCACGAACCTCCATTCATAGCTCTTCAGGCACTCTGTCTATCAGATCTAATCCCTTGAATCTGTCTGTCACTTTCACTGTATCATCATAAGTGATTTGATTTAGGTCATACCTGAAAGGTCTAGTGGTTTTCCTTACTTTCTTCAATTTCAGTCCGAATTTGGCAATAATGAGTTCATGATCTGAGTTCAAGATCAGCTCCTGGTCTTGTTTTTGCTGATTGTATAGAGCTTATCTATCCTCAGCTACATAGAATATAATCAATCTGATTTTGGTACTGACCATCTGGTGATGTCCATGTGTAGAGTCTTCTCTTGCATTGTTGGAAGAGGTTGTTTGCTATGACCAACCAGTGCATTTTCTTGGCAAAATTCTGTTAGCCTTTTCCCTGCTTCATTTTGTATTCTAAGGTACCTGTTACTCCAGGTATCTCTTGACTTTCTACTTTTGCATTCCAGTCCCCTATGATGAAAAGGACATCTTTTTTTTTTCTTGAATTTAGTTCTAGAAGGTCTTGTTAGGTATTCATAGAACCGTTCAACTTCAGCTTCTTCGGCATTAGTGGTTGGGGTGTAGACTTGGATTACTGTGATAGTGAATGGTTTGCCTTGGAAATGAACAGAGATCATTCTGTTGTTTTTGAGATTGCACCCAACTACTGCATTTTGGACTCTTTTTTTGATTATTAGGGCTGCTCCATTTCTTCTAAGGGATTCTTGCCCACAGTAGTAGATATAATGGTCATCTGAATTCACCCACTCCAGTCCATTTTATTTTTTTTAATTTTCTTTACTTTATTGTGTGGGTTTTGCCATACAATGACATGAATCCGCCATGGGTATACATATGCTCCCCCTCCAGAACCCTCCTCCCTCCTCCCTCCCAATTCCCTCCCCCTGGGTCATCCCGATGCATCAGCCCCAAGCATCAAACCTGGGCTGGTGATTGATTTCACATATGATAATTAACATGTTTCAATGCCATTCTCCCATAACATCCCACCCTTGCCCTCTTCCACAGAGTCCATGAGACTGTTCTATACATCTGCGTTTCTTTTGCTGTCTCACATGCAGGGTTCTTGTTACCATCCTTCTAAATTCCATATATATGCGTTAGTATACTGTATTTTTGTTTTTCCTTCTGGCTTACTTCACTCTGGATAATAGGCTTCAGTTCCGTCCACCTGAGTAGAACTGATTCAAATGAATTTTTTTTTAATGCTGAGTAATATTCCATTGTGTATATGTACCACAGCTTTCTTATCCATTCATCAGTTGATGGGCATCGAGGTTGCTTCCATGTCCTGGCTATTGTAAACAATGCGGCGATGAACATTGGGGTACACGTGGCTCTTTCAATTCTGGTTTCCTCGGTGTGTATGCCCAGCAGTGGTATTGCTGGGTCGTATGGCATTCCAGTCCATTTTAGTTCACTGATTCCTAAAATGTCGATGTTCACACTCCTGTTTGACCACTTCCAATTTACCTTGATTCATGGACCGAACATTCCAGGTTCCTATGCAATACTGTTCTCTACAGCATCAAACTTTACTTCTCTCACCAGTCATATCCACAACTGGGCATTGTTTTTGATTTGTCTCTATTTTTTCATTCTTTCTGGAGTCATTTATCCACTATTCTCCAGTAGCATATTGGGCACCTACCGACCTGAGGTGTTAATCTTTCATGTCATATCTTTTTGCCTTATCATATTGTTCATGTGCTTTCAAATACATACAAGAAAATATTTTTCTTGTCACACAGTTAAAATGAGCTGTTATGATTAAACACAGTAGATCAAACACACTTGCTTATTATTATAATATCTCTTTCCTCAAATGGCATTAAAAAAGTAGATGAAAAGAGGCTCAACATCACTAGCCATCAGGGAAATGAAAACCAAAGTTGCTATGAGAACATTTCACACACACAGGGATGGCTAGAATAAAAAAGTCAGATTCAAACAAGTGTTGGTGAGAATTCCAAAAAACTGAAACCTTGATACACTGCTTCTTGGAATGAAAACTGGTACAAGTGTTTTGGAAAACAGTCTGGCAGTGCCTCAGAATTTTAAACATAGAGTTACCATGAAAGAAGTGAAAGTGAAAATTGCTGAGTTGTGTCAGACTCTTTGTGACCCCATGGCTATATAGTTCATGGAATTCTCCAGGCCAGAATACTGGAGTGGGTAGCCTTTCCCTTCTCCAGCGGATCTTCCTAACCTAGGGATTGAACCCAAGTCTCCCACACTGCAGGTGGATTCTTTACCAGCTGAGCCATCAGGGAAGCCCAGAGTTACCATATGGCCCAGCAATTCCACTTCTAGGTTTAATATATACTCAAGAAATGAAAATATATGTCTGTAAAAAATCTGTAAACAAATGTCTATAGCAATCATATTCATAAGAATTAATGGTAGAAATAACCCAAATGTCCATCAACTGATGAATGGGTAAATCAAATGTGTTCTATCTATGCAGTTAATGTTATTTTGGCATAAAACGCACTGATATATGTTTCAACATGGCTGAACTGTGAAAACATTATGCTAATGAAAGAAACCAGTCACAAAATGACTACATATAACTCCATTCATATGAAACGTCCAGATTAGGAAAACCAAGACAGAACAGAACATAGATTAGTGATTGCTTACAGCTGCGAGATGGGGGAAGGGGTTATGAGGCTAAAGGTTATGAGGTTCTTTTTGAAGTCATGAAAATATTTTAAAAATTGACTGCAGTAATGCACATATCTGAGTACAATGAAAATCATGGAATTACACTCTTTAAATGAGTGAATTGTATGGTGGGCTCTAGTGTATGCTTAGTTGCTCAGTCATGTTCAACTCTTTGCGATTCCATGGACAGTAGCCCTGCCAAGCTCCTCTGTCCATGGGGATTCTCCAGGCAAGAATACTGGAGTGGGTTGCCATACCCTCCTCCAGGGAATCTTCCCAACCCAGGGATCGAATTCAGGTCTCCCACATTGTGGGCAGATTCTTTACCATCTGAGCCACCAGGGAAGCCCAAGCATACTGGAGTGGGTAGTCTATCCCTTTCCCAGGAGAACTTCCTGACTCAGGAATCAAATTGGGATTTCCTGCATTGGAGGCAGATTCATTACCAGCTGAGCTACCTGGGAAACCCTAATTGTATGGTATGTGAACTGTGTTTCAATAAACTGTAGAAACAAAGGATTCAAAAGTGCTTGAGGATGACAAGAAGGAGAGAAGATATGACAATAGATGTTAACACATTTTCGGAAGATGGAAATCTGGTGGAGGAATGGTAACTGACAAACAAAGCAAGCAAAGTGCTGGCAAACCAATTCACACCACAAAACCCTGGAAGATGAATGACCTGGTGGTACTAGATAAGAAAAATCAGGGGATCCATGCTGTAAACAGGTTGACCTATTTTTTTGTTCAGCATTGGGTATAATTAAAATTTTTGTGGGGGGTGGTACTCTTCTTCAACATTTTGTAAAATCCTGTTGAAATGTGCAGAGGATCCCAGATGTCTTGCTGGGGACAGAGCCTAGATAACTTTTAAGCTGGGATTGTATACTTCCGGGGTCTGAAGATGATGGTGGTGGTAGCTACAGGAATCAAAGCTAGAAATCTCAACAGTTAGGTACAATCCAGAGCAGCAGGCAATGATTTGTTTTTAAAATGTATTTATTTGAAAATTAAACTCATGGTAAAACTGTGTACCCTTTATCCAGACTTACCTACTAACATTTTGACCCATTTGAGATCCTTCCCTTTCCTGTCTCTTTGACTCTGTTTCTGTCTTTTTCCCTCCCTTCCTCTCCTTTTTGTTTATGTATGAATACACATACATATGAAAAATATGCATATATTTCTGAGTATTTGAGAATATACTTTATGTATTATGCACCTTCTCATTGAATATTTCATTGTGTGTTTAAGAAAAAGAAGATTCTCTTACATATAGTACAATTATTTATCCTCTTTGGTAAATGTAACAATGATTTAACAATGGCATAAAACTTTTAACTGATTTATCCATATTCCATTTTTTTCAATTCATTGAGTAATCTCCTTTGTAATTTTTTTTTTCAAAACCTTCATTAAAGGATTCAGTGTAAAATCACAGATTGCATTTAGTTGTCTTGTGTCTTTAGTGTCCTTTAATCTGGATTAGTGTTTTTCAGTCTTCCTTTTTTATGACAAGGCCATTTGTTGAAGAATATATTTGATGTGTCATCTTTATAATCTCTTTTCTTTTGGTGGAGTTTATCTTACTCAGACTTTAGAGAATGTTTTTACAGTTGGGAATCCTAGGGATCTCAGGGACAGTCGGGACCAGCCTTCCTCTGGAAAAAAAGAAAGAAAGAAAAAAACAAACCAAATGACAACAGAAATACAAAGATATGTGGAGGGATTTTTCTGAACAAATACACCTCCTGTGGTCAAGGGAGGCAGGTATGTGCAATGGAGTGGGCTTGAAATGCATCTTCCTTTTGGGTAGAAACAACTGTGGCACTGCAGATACAGGAGAAGACAGGTGAAGGAAGGAGCTGTCATTGCTGGTAAACCCTCCTCAGAGGGGAGGGAAGGAATTAGGTGTATGGGGTCAAGACTGATTCATCAGACTCAACAAGGGAATGAAGGCAAGCAAAGTAAGGAAATGACACAGGGCTTAATTTCAGCAGTTTATAATCTAGGGAAGCTATAAGGGGTACAACTAGTACATGACTAATAACTAGTATAGGGGGATGAAATAAATACATATACACCATCAACAAAAGTGACGTTATTGTCTACAAAGGTATGGAGATGCCAATAGAAATTTTAGTGGAAAGAAAGTAGATGAGACAAAAATCGTAAAACTTTTCACAGAAGAAGTAACCATTGATGTGAGTCAAAAAAGTAAGAAAGTATCACTAAATATAACCCTGTTCATTAGAAGTTATGCTAAAGAGAAGCCCATTCCTTAAATCAGAGTGTATTTGGTCCTAGAGGTTGTGTTCTGTAAAATAAATAAAAAATTTAAATGTTGTGAGGAGAAGAAGGGATTTGTCAGATGAAAGAGGGAGCAGCAGGAAAAGGCACTCTATGGGTGGAGGGGGCTAGGTTTGAGAACCTTGAGAGGCTGAATAGCTTAAGAGGGATTTTGGGAAAAAAGAATTACTCAAGATTTATAAGTTGTTTGCTATAGGGTCATGAGTGTGCCATACCCATGTTTCTCTTTTTGTCATGTTTCCTGTTTATTAATAGAGGCCACTCTGCACATTTGTGCTTTTTGGTGAATTCTTTTGAGGGGATATGGGGGGAGTGGGTGACATATATTTGTGCTGAGTATATTTCTGGCTCCATGCAGGTAAAGACACATTATGTATTAGGGGAGGCTGTAGGTGAAGGCAGAGTAGACCTTGGAGGTATAAATCCCTTGGCACAGCAGAGTTTTATATATTATGTGGGGTCCAAAGGGTGACCACTAGGCAATAAGAGGGTCTCAGGTAATATCTAGGTATCAGGTGGAATAAATAGGAATTTTCACTAAAGTAAATATATAGTATGTGAATGTGTGATTTGGAAGGTAGATCAGACGTATCTAAAGGGCCCTGAAGGGATGGATGGATCTGCTGGATTGGGTGGTGTGGGAAGGACTATGGTTTCATCTTTCTTGTGTTGTCCCCTCCCCCACCCTCAAGAACCTTTGGTGTTTATGCTAAACCTCTGTGATGTGGGCCTAGAACTCTAGTCTAGAACGTGTACTTTCAATGCCCAGATGCCTGAGGCAGCAATGCACTTCTGATTTGGATCATCTTTGTCTGAGGAGCATTACGGCACCATGGCTGAGGTCCAGCTCAGCTTCCTAAGTTTTCCCATCCTTGCCTTTGTGTTTTGGGTGGGGCTCCTTCTTTTGTCACTGTGCTACCTAAAGGGGAACTCAAGTTTCTCAATATTTTGGAAACAGGGAGACATTGATCAGGTCAGTAAGCCAGAGTCCCTCAAAGATATTAAGTATTTCTTTTCAAATGGATGCATTCAGTGCTATCAGTTTCCCTCCAGGTACTGCTTCTTTTGTATCTCACAAACTTTGACAAGTTGTATTTTAATTTTCATTTAGTTAAAAATTTTTCTTTTTCCTCCTGAGATTTCTTCCTTGACCCATTTGTTAGTAGCATGCTGTTTACTCTTCAAACATTTTGGCATTTTGGCCTTTCTAACTATTTTTCTGTAAATGATTTCTAGTTTAATTCCATTATCATCTAAAAATATATTTTGCATGATTTCTAGTTTGTGTTTGTTAAGATGCATTTCATGGTCCAGAATGTGGTCTATTTTGGTCAGTATTCCATGTGTGCTTGAGAAGAATGTGTATTCTGCTGTTGGATGAAGTATTCTATAAATGTCAATTAGGTCAATTGATTGATGGTGCTGTTTAGGTCATCTCTACCCTTACTGATTTTCTGCCTGCTGAATCTGTCCATTTCTGATAGAGGTGAGTTGAAGTCTCCAAAAATAACAGTAGATTCATCTAATTGTCCTTAGAGTTGGGCCAGTTTTTGCTTCACATATTTTGACAGTCTGCTGTTAGACTGTATACATGTTAAGGATTGTTGTGTCTTCTTAGAGAACTGACCCTTTTGTTGTTATGTACTGTCCTTCTTTATCCCTCATAACTCTCCTTGTTCTGAAGTCTGCTTTGTTTGAAATTAATATAACTCTTCCTGCTTTCTATATAGTTGGATTAATACCCACCATGCCTGTAACTGTTTAGTATTCTTTTCTTCTTCCCCTCTTTTTCTTCCTTTTCTGGTTTCAAACAAGTACTTTATAGGATTCCATTTCTCTCTTCTCTTAGCATATCAAGTATTCTTTAAAAATTATTTTAGTAGTTGCCATAGAATTTGCAATATATTCAATACATTGACAACTAATACACTGACAACTCAAATCCACTTTCATATAAACACTATACCATTTCATAAGTAGTACAGGTTCTGTTATAACAGAGTTTCCAATTCCTCCCTCCTATCCCTTGTAACACTGATGCCATTTATTTCACCTATTCATATACTATGATCACTCAATACATTATCAGTAGTATCATTAGGTCAATTGAGAATAAGAAAAATAAAAGTGTTTTTTTTTCTTTTACCATCATTGATTTCTTTTCCTCTCTTCCTTTATGCAGGCTTGAGATGTCATTTTCCTTCTTCCTATAGAACTTCTTTTAACATTTATCCCAGGGAAGATCTGCTATTGCTGACCATCTCAGTTTTTGTTTGTCTTGAGACAGTTTTTATTTCTCCTTTATTTTTGAAGGATAATTTCACTAGATTAAAAAATTTTGGAATTATTTTTTTCTTTCAACACTTTAAATATTTCAGTCAATTTTCCTTTTGCTTGCATGGTTTATGATCAAAAATGAAAGTCACTCAGTCAACTCTTTGAGTCCAACTCTTTGTGTCCAATGTCCAACTCTTTGCAACCCATAGACTATACAGTCCATGTGCCAGAATACTGGAGTAGGTAGCCTTTCCCTTCTCCAGGGGATCTTCCCAACCCAGGGTTCAAACCCACATCTGCATTGCAGGCGGATTCTTTACCAGCAGAGCCACAAGGAAAGCCCAAGAATACTGGAGTGGGTAGTCTATTCCTTCTCCAACATCTTTCCAACCCAGGAATCAAACCAGGGTCTCTTGCATTGTAGGTGGATTCTCTACCAACTGAGTTATCAGGGAAGCTCTGGTTCATGATGAGAAGCCCATAATTCTCATCCTTGTTTCTCTAGAGGTACGCCATTATTTTCTTCTGTTTCCTTTCAAGATTTTATCTTTCAGGTTCCTACAGTTTTAATAAAATATGTCCAGGTTTAGACTTTCTTAGTATTTATGGTGCTTGGTGTTCTCTGAGCTTCCACAATCTATGGTTAGTCTACCATTAATTTTGGAAAGTGTTGGGCTGTTACTTCTTCAAATGTTTCTTCTGCTCTGTTCTCTCTTTCTTCTCATTTTAATATTTCAATTGCATGTATTGATATACTACACATTTTGAAACTGTCTCACAGCTCTTGGATATTCTGGGTTTAAATATTAAATTTTTTTCTCTTTGCATTTCAATTTGGAAAGTTTCTATTGCTATACATTCAAAATCACTAATTTTTTGAAGAAGAAAAGGTTGAAAACATTTTAAACCTTTAAAACTGATAAAAGGAAGGCACACAAAGGTCTATTAATTAGAGTCATATTATTCCTGGATAATGACTATCTGACTTTTCCAGAGAGGACTGACAGAAATGAGCCCCAGCACTTCATTCTTTTCTTTTTGTTCTCAGCATCAGGGCAGAGCTAGGAAGAGAAGGAAAGGTGGCACTATGAAAGGTAAGGTTCTGCCTGTTTCACTGGTTCTCTCCAAGGGTGACCCTTCCTGCCTTTTCCATGAGATCCCAGGTCCGTGATCTCTGATGATGTCAGTGGCTAGATACCGTTTCTCTCAGAAACCAGAGGTATCTGGGGAGAGGCTCATGGGGAGGCATTCCGAGCCTGAGACACTTCTCAGATTCCCTGTTTTTCTCATGGCTGGGCTTGAAGCCATGATGGACCTAGGCAATGGGTGTTTCCCCACAGGTGGCCATGTGAGATGTCAAGAGTCAGAACTTCTGTGTCCTGACTTATTGTATAAGTCCTCTGACTTCCTGGATGATCAGATTCCTCTTTGAGGTAAATAACCATTGACCTATATTCCTCAAAGGGTGGTTCTGAATATCACATGGGAGAATACATATGAAAGCCCTTTGTGAATGATAAGGCAACATATATATTTGAGCCTTGCTATTATTATCACTGACCATGTGATCTTATATTCTAGTTCTTGGGACTCTCCAATCCACCAAAGTTACCACTAAAGGACATTCTACTTAGCCTCCTATAAGTTCTCTTTGTTCCTACCTTCCTCACTCTCCTGGTTTCCCAGGTTGGAGAACTTTCCAGAGCGAAGCAGAGGAGGCAAGGAAGGTGCTTTATCTTCTGCAAAGGTGACTAAACATTACCTTCTTTCCTGTATCCCACTTTTTTAGTGGAGTCTTTGAATTTCTAGGGTCTCAGTGAAGCCTGGGATTGATATGGGAGGGAAAAATCCTCAGATTCAGAATGTGAAAGCCTTGGGGAGAGGGATTAAAAGATACACTGTGAGATTAAGGAAGTAGAAGAATGTGAAAAGATAGCATACATTGGGCAGCCATACTTTTGCCAGAGGTACCAGGGCCTTATGTTTTCTCCTGGTCCTGGTTGTAGTTTTGTACTTCCTATCTCCTGCAGCCCCCTGGGCCACCATGATGATACCACCTGCTTTCGTCAGCTCTTATGTCCAGACTCCTTCTGTGAGGTGTGTAATAATGCAACTACTGAGGTCAATCGGCTGCTGTTCCTGGAGGCCCTGGAAGATGCTACTTCCTCTGTGTCTCCTTTGGCTTCCACAGCTCCTGAGACAGAGTCATCGTCTACTCTGTCCCCGGCCTTCTCAGCAGTCCCTACAGGAAACCTACCACCAACCTCTCTGCCAGAGCCCTCCTCACTGCCCTCCTCTATTCTTTCCCCTAGCACAATGACCCCCTTATCTGACTTTTTTTCACCCTCACCAGTGGGCCACTCTCTGGCCTCAGAGCCTTTTTCTTCCTTGGATTCCAAATTCCCTGTGGATTATTCCCCACCCCAAACCCTTGCTTCCCCCCTTCTCCTACCACATGACACTCAGACAGCAGACCCTGTTGTCCCAGCAGAGGTCACATTGTTTCTGGATACCATTTCCTCTCTTGACCCCACCCTTTCCCAAGATATCAACCCCTTACCAGATTTGTCCCAGGCAATGAATCCCACTGATTCTTTTGCTTGTCCTCATGTACCACCAACTCCATCTGTTTCACCACAGCCAGACTGCACTTTATCTGTGACTCAACCTAAATCAATTTCCACTTTATTGAAGCCTGTTCTGGAGAAGTCATCTCCAGATAGGCTTAGTGAGTTGTCCACTTGTGTTTCAACAATCAGAGGCACTGAGCATTCAAGCCTGTCAATTTCAGACTTCTCTTTGTGGCCAGCTCAAGCCAGGAACATGCTCCTCCCAGCATTACCACACTCTGATTTTCAGCAAGAGCATCTTTCCCTCCAACCACAAGACACTCATCTCTGGGGAGACTCTGTTACCAAGCACAAGGAGCCCAATAGCCATTCTTTCTCTGGCTTTAACATCCGTGGACTCTTGGAGAGACAAATAAAAAAAAGAATGGCTTTCCAGAGTTTAGAGAAGAAAGAAAAGGAAGAGGGACCATTTTCAAGACAAATGTGGTCAGAATACCAACAGACATCTTCAGGGAATTTGTTGCAGTCACTTGATGTGAAGAACACTACAGCCCCCCAAACTGGCTGGAACAGTGAAAGCAAACCAGAGAAGCTGCACATCTGTCAACAGCTCTTATATGTCGAGACTTTGGGGGGAAACTTGCAGCAGAAATATAGCCAGCTATTCTGGGGTCTTCCCTCTTTGCACAGTGAGTCCCTAGTGGCTACTCTTCTGGTTTCTAGTAGTAGTTCCCCTCTAGAGTCTCATTTTGTCTTATTCAATGGAATCTGTAATGCTTCTGCAGTCAAAAGGCGGGATCAAGAATCTCCACCACTTCTTCGTTCCTGTCCCCGTCTCCTTCCCCATGTATATCCACCAAAACCCTTGCCTCAAACTAAGCCCCAATCCCAGTCTCTACCTTTCACTCAGGTCCAGCCCCAGGCCCACCTTCAATCCCGACTCCCAATCCTATCACCCTCTTCTCCATCCCAGATTAGGGACTGTGGAGTGTCTTGCCACAGATTCCAGAATGAGTCAGACTTTCATATCGCAACTGAAAATCAACATCTGGAGTGGCATGTGTTACAGAAGCAACAGGAAAGTTTGTGGGGTTTAGTTCCTGTGCTCCAAAAACCTCAAGAAGCCACTTGTTCTCAAGCTCATAACCTCCCATTGGCCAACCAGCTATCCCATGCCTATGTACCAGTTTCCATCTTTCCTGGCCATTTTCATATCACCAGTGAACCCCAGAAGAAACTGGAGCTCCACGTTCCAAGGAGGCTAATTCCACGCTGGTACCTCCAAGCCTGTAGGAATCTAGAGAGTCTAGCACTGACGGGGCCTCAGTACAAACTAGCAGAAATACCTCAGCAGAGAGGCAGGCATGTTCAGTTACACCTTTCCAAGCGTCAGGGCCAGGGTAGCAACAATATAGAGAAGACTGAATCGGGTCTCCCAGGAAATTTCCATGAGAGGGTCTCAACAAAGTTTCAGCTAAGAGATGACATGAGGAAGAATCTTGGCTATATACTTGAGAAGAGCCCAGAAGATAGCCCACAAGATGTCTCAGAATGCTACCTAGTGCAGGGTCTGAGGGCTGCCTTGGAGACAAAAACTAGCTGTGTGTGTCACTCAAGGAATCACTCAGGGAATGAATTATTAAATGTCTCAAGAAAGGACATAGATCGGAATCAAATAAAAACCATTCTTAGATTACATGTGAGCACGAAGTCTTGGCAGATTAGTGTGGGTAGGATTCCTACAGGTGTGTGTCGTTCATGGCTGGCTGATGACAATCCTTTACTTCCTTCTGTAAGCTCCCAAACCAATGTGGAAGACACACATTCAAAAAACACAATTGTAGGTAAAGTATGCCACCAGATTAGCACTCCAGAGCTTTCTTTTCTGGATCACAATACCCTAACGGTGCTAGAAGCCCATATTTTAAGGTTTCGTGTGACTCAGAGATGGGGCCTACCCCTCAAGGTTCTTGAATCCATAAAATTCTATATGTTGAGAGAAGCCAAAACATGGCCTCTTCCTCAATTTGACTTTCCCTCTTCAACCACCCATATTTCTGGGGTGGACTCCAAAAGTGAGCTTTCCAAGCCCCTTGAAGAAAGATCTAAAACTTCTCAGGGAAATAAGGTGAGAACCACCAATTTAACCCCCATGCTGGATCATCCTCTCCCTGTTATCTCATCTGTGGGCCAAGAAGGACAGAGGGCCCCACAACCATTACACTCTGATACCTACCAAAAGCTTACAGATGACATTAAAACAATTGAATGTGGCAGACAGACTTTTCAGCCTGTCACACACAGAAACAAAGACAAGGTAATTCAGAATGAGACTCTACTGGACAACAGATGCAGCCCAGTGGTGCCCATAATGCAAGCTGGGTACAGACCTGAGCCAAGGGATGAGACTACGAACTTCAGTGATAGAGTAGAAATGATTCAGTACCAAAAGATAGTGAGGAAGAATTCAGAACATTCCACAATGTTCAGTGTGTCCAGGGAGATATTCAAGGCCAAGGAGCTTCGTGCTCTTGAATCACAATCCTGTAACATCTTGACAACCAGCAAGATGAGAAGCTCCCAAATGACAAAGGTCAAAATGAATAAAGTAGAAACTACCCTGACCACTCAATGTCCCTCACCAAAAATATCTGTTCTCCAAGATTCTGAAATATCAGACTTTCAAAAACAGATCCTTACCGAGTTAAACCTTAAATTCAAGAGTAAGGAGCATAGCCAGGCTGACCACTGTCCCACAGACATGCCCCCAACTTCAAGTAGGTTGCCTTCCAAGTCTTCATTGACTCTTGCCCAGAGTGTCTCCACTAGGGACATGGCAGCTTCACAGGTGCTACACATCCACGCGGAGGACAGTGGGACCAACATGGAACAGAGGCAGGATCCCTCTAAGCATGTACTATTGAAGTGCCAGGATAACAATTTCCCACCTGTTGCAGACAGAGAGCCTTTGGGCTCCAAAGCAGGAGAACACAGAAGTGAAGATTCAGGAGCAGGGATGTCTACAGGCAGAAAGAAGAGCCATCTTGTTGAGGAAAGAGAATTAAGGGATGCTTCCTCATCTCTGTCACAGAATAAGCAGCTTCCTCCTGAAAGTTACTTCAGAAAAAAGATGAGGCGATTTTTTCAGTGGGTTGATTTCATGAGAAAAATCAAAGACCAGGAAAGTCCCCAGCAAAAATCCAAATTCATGTCAACCTTTGCACAGTGCCAAGACTCAATTGAAAGTGCAGCTCTCTTTGTGAGTCATGGGCCCCTTGAAGCTCAGGAGCTCATGAGAGCCATTGGGAAGATTCTAGAAGAGAAGCTGGCATGTAGGTTTGAATCTGAGGTCTTGGAATTAAGTCAGCACAAGAAGGAACTGCAGACCAAGGAAGAGCCTGGTAAGGGACATCCTTTCAACTATGGTGCTCTCTCTGACTTACGGCAAGAGGAATGCATAAGTCCCAAGTCCTCAAACCAAGAAGCTGTTTATGCTGATCAGAGTTGTTTTACAAGTGTCAGACAGAACAGAGATGGGTTCAGACATTCCCAGAAAGATGTGGCCTTTGAGGATCAGATATCATGTCAGAGTCAACCCTCTTCCCTGTCCTCCAGGGAGCTGGTAAGACATCCAAGCCCCACCTGTGTGCATCAAGAATGCCAGATCTCTCCAGCCCCCCTCACTCCTGAAGAAGACTCTGTGTTCAGAGATTTGACTCTTCTATTCAAACAGAAATCACTTCTCCAGCTTTTCCAGGGAGAAGAAATTTCTCCAAAGAACTCATTCAGTCACTGAGAAAACCTTGCAGTTTTCATGATAACACATCCTCAGATGAAAACAACCTTCCTTTAGTAAATTGAGAATACTGATCCTCCTCAATAAATGTTTCCTCTAATAGAGAAACACTAATGCTCTCTGTGTATTGCATTGGGGGCATGGGTTTTAGGTATCCTGATACGTGTATGTGGAAAATGGAAGGAGTAGTTCAGCTCATCCTGATTTCCTCTCTTGGTGTCTAAGCGGCTTCCTTGTCTTCTCAGTTTTATCCTGGAGTCCTTTATTTGATCCTGCTCAGATATCTTCTACTTAAAAAAACTTAATTATTTTTATAAAAAGTACAGAAAATTACTCTAGAAATTTTCAGGCTTTTGCAAAGTGAGACAATATCTTAAAGTCTAGAACTTGGCTCAAACTGTCTTTTCATCTGCTCTCAAAGTATCCTAAACCATATAGGTGGGGATGAGTTACTCTGCATAATATAGCCAGAATTGACTCTTGTTGCCTCAAAAATTTTTAGAGAGTATTTAGGCCTTGAGGTTAGTGGTAGACAGAAATCTTCCTCTTAGATCCCTTGGGGAGGAATAAATGTCCTGCAATGAAGAACCCTTTCATCCTTCATGAAGTTTGTGGTGATGGGCCACATCTCCCACATCTCCCACTCCTTACCTGACCCTAATGAAAATAAGTAGCAGCTTACCCTTTTCCTTTCCTCTACCCTTACTGGAACAGTAGGGAAGACAGAATTTGCAGCTCTGAAAAGGCTGAGGGATATGAATATTTTCTTGAAGACAGTCTTACTGTCTTTCATTTAGAAAATGTTCCTGATTCCAGAGTAACAGGTAGGTGGTCATTGAATGGGATGTGTACAGATAGATAGGCTTTACAATTGTGGACACTGGTCTGGCCAGGGTCAGAATTCAGCAGATTCTTCCAGCTGAAAAATCTGCTGCACATGGGATGTTTAATTTGGAAAGCGTATTTTGAGCTTGATGATGAGGTCTCCCTGCTTGTGAAAGTACCTCAAGAAACAGGAAGAGCTGCTCCTCAAAGAAATCTCTTGAGGATAGCATTACTGCAAGACCAAGAGATCACCTGGCCACTGTTTGCAGGAATGGACATTGGGCAGCCACCCAGAATTTTGGGGAAAAGGATAGAGTAAAGAAAATGTAATGGTGGAGTGAGTGGAAAAGGAAGACAAAAATGAGAAGGAAAAGAATGACATCATCATCACTACTTATGATCCCATACTGACCATCCATCCATTTCACCCAAATACAGCCTTACCTATACCTCCAGCAGCAGCTAGAGACTAATCAGGGCTTTTAGAGTATGATGATACCATTTAAGCATAAGAGTATATGGTGTAATCTCTGAGCACGAAGACAGGATTCCTAGGGATGTACTCCTATTCAGTGCCTGACTTTCCAGTCATGCTACATCTTTCACCAAGATCACAGTAATTTAGGGGTGTATTAGTTATCTATTGCTGTATAATGTGAAAGTGAAAGTCACTCAGTCATGTCTGACTCTTTGTGACCCCATGGACTGTATAGTCCATGGAGTACTATACAGTCCATGGAATTCTCCAGGCCAGAATACTGGAATGGATAGCCGTTTCCTTCTCCAGGGGATCTTCCCAACCCAGGGATCAAACCCAGGTCTCCTGCATTGCAGGCAGATTCTTTATCAGCTGAGCCATCAGGGAAGCCCCCTGCTGTATAATGGACATCCTCAAATTTAGAGGCTTAAAAAAAAACCCACTTATTTACTATCTCACAGTTTTTGTGGTCAGGAATTCAGGCAAAGCCTATCTGGGTTTTCTGCTTTAAGGTCTCTCACACGGCTGCAATTAAGGTATCAGCTGGGGCGGGGGTATCATCTAAAGGCTTGACTGTAGAAAGACTCACCTCAGTGATCACTTACATAACTGTTGGCAGGATGAAGTTCCTCAAAGCCTGCTGGACTGAGATCCTCAATTCCTTAACTGTTGGCTGGAGCTGGCTGGAGTATATCCTCAGTTCCTTGCATTGTGGGCTTCTCCAATGCTTCATTAGGGTTAGGAAACAGTCTGCTAGGAAGAAAGAAGTTACAATATTTTGTAAACTAATAGTGGAATTTATGTTCCATTACCTTTTTCCTTATTCTATTAAAAGAAAATTACTAAGTTTAGCCTACATTCAAGGGGATGAGTAATTACACTAGGGTGTGACTATCAGGAGGTGGAGATCATTGGGACCTCTTAGAAGTCTTCCTAAGACAAGGTTTTCTTCTTGGACACCCCACTCAGTTAACTGAAGCAAAATTGGCCAGAGGTGTCAAGTGTATCCTTGCCTTCATTCACACATCATCAGGGTCAAAGCTATTTAATGGCTAAGTAGAGCAGTGGCTGGTAAAAAAAACAGAGAGGTTGGTGCATCCAAAGGCGGTGAGAAAGTAGGCATGGAGGTAAAGGTGGTGTGGTGTCACCTCAAATAATCAGGTGAAAGGAGGCCTTAGAACTACCTGACTCACTACTGCCAGTTTGCAGACTTGGGAGAGAAAAAAATTAGGTGCAATATATTTCATCCCACCTTCCCCAATCTCTCCCCTCTGCTCTAGCTTTCAGATTGTAGGGCTAAAGAAGCTAACTTCAACTTCTGTAGAGACAGCCATACTTACAGAGGAAGCAAACCCTACAGATTTCAAGGTTTAATTTCTGCTCTTATCAGTGTATTTAATACAGAGTTGGGAAACAACTACTATATTGCACATGGGCTGAGGCTGTAAACAGGGTTAGTTTCCCAGAGGACAAGGGAGGAACTGTTCACAGAAAGTGAGTGAAGGCTGAGTTTTCAAAACAAATAATAATAATAATAAAAATAGATGTCTATCATAGCCCTCTCTCTCACTGTCCCACATTTGCCTTCCTGTCCAGAGTCATGACACTGACTGAAGGTTAGAATTGCAGGAAATGCAAATCTTGTGTAGATTTGGGAAGAGGAAAGAGTCTCTGGACAGGAACTCAAAGTGGGAGGAATCAGTCAGAGGTCTAATATTCATATGAATAGAGCATCTAATAATCTGACCTCTCACTGTCTATCCCTTTTCAACCTACAGCTCTTTACTTCCATTCCAGTTCAGTTACGGCTGTATTCCAGAACTCATCATCATATTTGTTCGCTTTGAAAAAATATTTAACCCTTTACTCTGACATTTTACCCTTTACTCTTTCAGCTTATGCCCTTGATATGTCAATTTCTCAACCTGCTCAGGAACTACAAGCCACTCGCAGTTCATCTGACAACCTTCTATCTTTATCTTCTCCTTCTCCAAGGAAAAGCTATGGTCTTTCACTTAACCACACACTTAAATATCTCTAAAGTTGTTTAATCAATAAGTTGTGTCTGACTCTTTTGCAACCCCAAGGACTACCATGCTCCTCTGTCCATGGGATTCTCCAGGCAAGAATACTGGAGTGCATTGCCATTTCCTTCTCCAGGGGATCTTCCAGACCCAGGGATCGAACCCGCATCTCCTGCACTGGCAGGTGGATTCTTTACCACAGAGCCAAAATAAGTCTTCAAAAATAGCTCTAAAGCACCTTCCCCATTTTCCTTTCATATGTCCTTACCTGGCAAAACCAGCATGCTCAGTGGCTCTGTCATGTTTGACTCTTTGGGACCCTAGGGATTAGAGCCTGCCAGGTTCCTTTAGATTATCCTGGCATGCATACTGGGGTGGGTTGCCATTTCCTCCTCCAGGGGCTCTTCCCAACCCCAAAATTGAACCCATGCACGAGGCTCCTGCATTGGCAGGCAGATTCTTTACCACTGAGCCACCTGGGAAGCCCTGCCTTCTAATTAACATCTGATTCCTCTTGGGTAAAATCATACAGTTAAGTATGTTGGTACCACCATAAATGTTTTATGTTCTAAAACGAATTGTCAGCTCCAACACTGTCTGAAAATAATCCATTCATTCTTTCCACGTTTACTATGTATTTGGCACTTAGGACACACTAGTGAAGGACACAAAGCTCCTGTTTCTGTGGAGCTCATATGATTGTTTTCTTAGTCAATTCTCTTGCCTACTTTCAGGTTCCTACAACTTCTCCACATTCTTCACTCTTACAGCATATGTGCTGGACCACCACATGGGAATGAATACTCACGAAATGGGAACTTTTCATCATAAAAACCTCAAAACAACAAGAGCAAACATGAATCCTCATACTTTCTCTCCTCTTTCCTTCGTATTATATTCAAAGGCTGTCTTTGATTGCCCCACACTGCGATCTGTCCTTGTTTTCCCATTCACAACACTTTTCACATGGTGTGGAACACGTTTGGTATAATCACCTTCTCAGAGGACAGAGATAAAGTTTACCTCAGCACAGCTGCACATACCTAGTGGAGCTCAGAAACCTCTGGAGAAAATGTTGAAGGAATTTCTACACGGAGCCTCAGCCCAGTGCGCTCTGGGGATGGCGTCACGCCCAGGGGCGTGGACATGTTCAGGGGCGGGGCCATGTCAGGGGCAAGGCTTGAGAGGCTGTGGCGTTTCGCTTCCTAACTGCGGCTGCACCTGGCTGTTTCGCGAGACGTCTTACCTCAGGATTCTGAGTCCTATTTGCATCGCTTCTGGAAGCCAGAAGTTGAGATTTCACTCAAAGACAGGTTCTGACCAAGGTTTCTGGACACCTGAGTAACCTTACCCTTGTCCTGTTTGAAGAGTCGTCAGCCATTTTTCATCCCGTTCTGCGGGCCTTGAGGCTTCTCATTCCTGGAACCCCCACACCAGGCCGCCGCCTCGGAAGCCCTGGGGGCAGAGCTGCGCCTGCCAGAGACATGCCCCCTTCCCTCAGGGGGCTCTCAGGGAACTCCTTGGGGGTGGTCTTAGTCCCAGATATGGTAACCAATTGACGAGTGTTAAGTCTACACCTTGCCCTGGCTGCCTGGGCTTGCTCAGGTGACCTGAGTCTCAGATCTCATCCGTGAGGTGCTGAGATGCTAACATGAACTAATGGGGTTGACCTTGAGAACGAATGGACAAATGAAGAGCTTTGAACAGTTTTAAGGGCCGATGTTAAGGAATGGACTGGGGGCCCTGAGGCAGTTACCATGGGAGCCTTGCCAGTGCTCAGAGTCCAGTGCCGTTGCCTGCCCAGCTCAGAAGGATGGCGAGACACCCAGTGTGCCGCTAAGTTGCTTCAGTCGTGTCCGACCCCTATGAACTGTAGCTAGCCAGGCTCCTCCGTCTACGAGATTCTCCTGGCAAGAATAGGAGTGGGTGGCCATGCATTTCTCTAGGGGATTTTCCCAACCCAGGGATCAAACCTGCTCTCCTGCATTGGCAGGCAGATTCTTTGTACTAGCGCCTCCTGGGAAGCTCCTCCACGCGCACCCACCTCTCCCGGTCTCCCCCCACCTCCAGTCCATACACTTCATTAAGAAATCATCTCTGATTCTCTGCAGGACCAGAATATAAGAAGGATGCTCACAGTCCTCAGGTGGTGGTTTTCAGAGGTGCCCAAAGTTCTGTAATTCCCCCTGGGACTGATCACTGAGGAGGAGTTTGTGGGAACCCCAGATAAATGCTTATCAAGGCGTTAGTGTCAGTGGACAGAGAGGGTAGAGGCTGAACCATTCCTTGTGCTCTGCAATATCCAGGACGGCAGGATGTGAGGCTCTAAGGCAGAAAGGATTCAGATTTTTGCAGGGCAGAAGATCTCAGGTGATGTGCTCATTCGCTACAATTGTGTCCGACTCCTGGCCACCCCAAGGATTGTAGTCCGCCAGGCTCCTCTGTCTATGGTATTTTCCAAGCAAGCACTGGAGCGGGTAGCTATTTCCTCCTTCAGGGGATCTTCCCCACCCAGCGATGGAACTGGAGTCTCCGTAGTCTCCTGCACTGCAGGCAGAGTCCTTACCGTCGAGCCACCGGGAAATTCTGAACATCTCAGGTAATGTCTTCAATTGCAGATATTGGTATGTTCTTGGATTATTGAGGGCTTAACAGTGTATTCAGGTTCTATGTTAATTAGAAACTGTAGCCATGTTTACCTTAATAAGAGGGAAGGTAATCCCTTTTTTGGTGACTATTTTCCCTTTTACAAAGTATTATTTAGTGAATTTGAAAGATGTGGAAAAGTAGAAGAAAGAATCTCATAGATTCCTGCCATCAAAATAGTTACTGATAATTTTTTGATGCATCTGTTTCCCAGGTTTTGCTGTGCCTAATTTTACATTGCTTAAATAATATGTACTTTAAAAGAAAAGCAACGGCTGTCATAAACATTTTAATGTTATTATAAACTTTCAGAAGTAACATTTTTAATCACGACATCCTAAGTGCTATAGTATTAAATTCTACTTTTCGTTGACATTTGGAAAGTTTATAATTTGTCAAAAAAGTTTTAATATTTGACTCTCCATGTTTGGTTATAATTGTACTTGTTTATAAACTGTCTTATTACAAACAACATAAAGCTCTTCCTAAATGTCTGATTAACCCAGGGCTGTGCCCTGGTATGGATGCATTTTTCTTTCTCCAACTTCTTTCAATGAGTAATTCATTTAACATGGTTAGCTATTTCAGTGCTAGTGTCAAGTTAGTGAAATCAACTGCTTGGTAAAATATCCTCAGTGTAGAGTCTTCTTAACTTAACTCATTGTCTGCTTTGTTCCCAGTCTTTGTTTCCTCCTTCTTATCTTCCCAGTATCGGTAGCATCTGGATAGCCAAGCAAAAAACACAAGAGCCATTTTGTGCTCCTCCCTCTTCATTTTCCCTATTGCTAGTCAGCTACTACATGGATGAACTGATAAAATATGCTAGGCAGAGAAATTCTGGAATTCTGACAGTGACTCTATCCTTTCTAAATAGATGGTAAGATCCTTCAGGTGCATTTTTGCAATTAATTTGAAAATATAGCATTGTAAAACAAAAACAGATAGTAGACTCCAGTCTAAGTTTCTATTTCTTTACTTTCTTGTCTTAATTAAAACATCTTTATTTTTAAAATTAAAAAAAATTAATACAGTTTCTGAAGGTTACTTTCCATTTGCAGTTATTTCAAAATATTGGCTATGGTTCCCTTTGTTGTTCATTATATCCTTGAGCCTATCTTACACTCAGTAGTTTGTACCTCCCAATTCCCAACCCCTGTATTGCCCATCCTTCTGCTCCCCTCTGGTAACCACTAGTTTGTTCTCCATATCTATGAGTCTGCTTCTATTTTGTATTTACTACTTTGTTGTATTTTTTATATTCCACATATAAGTAATATCATACAGTATTTGTCTTTTTCTGTGTGACTTATTTCACTTAGCATAATGCCTTCCAAGACAACCCATGCTGCTGCAAATGGTAAAATTTTGTTTTTTTAAAATGGTTGAATGGTATTCCATTGTGTGTGTGTGTGTGTGTGTATACATACCACATCTTTATCCATTCATTTGCTGATGGACACTTAGGTTTTTTCCATATCTAGGCAGTTGTAAATAGTGCTGCTATGAACATTGGGTATATGTATCTATTCAAATGGTGCTTTTTTTTTCTTTTGATATATATCCAAAAATGGAATAGCTGGGTTATATGGTAGGTCTAGTTTTAGTTTTTTGAGAAATTTCTGTCTTGTTTTCCATAGTTGTTGTTTAGTCAGTAGTTGTATCTGATTCTTTGCGACTCCATGGACTGTAGCCTGCCAGGCTTCTCTGTCCATGGGATTTTCCAGGCAAGAATACAGGACTGGGTTGTCTTTTCCTTCTCCAGTTTTCCATAGTGGCTGCAATAATTTACATTCCCACCAACAGTATAGGAGGGTTCCTTTTTCTTCATACACTCCCCAACATTTGTTCTTTGTGTTCTTTTTTAAAAATTTTTTTTATTGAAAAGTAATTGCTTTATAGAATTTTGCTGTTTTCTGTCAAAACTCAGCATGAATCAGCCATAGGTATATATATCCCCTTCCTTTTGAACCTCCCTCCCAGCTCCCTCCCCAGCCACCCCTCTAGGTTGATACAGAGCCCCTGTTTGAGTTTCCTGAGCCATACAGCAAATTCCCATTGGCTATCTTTTTTACATAGGGTAATGTAGGTTTCCATGTTACTCTTTCCATACATCTCACCCTCTCTTCCCCTCTCCCCATGTCCATACATCTGTTCTCTAGGTCTGTTTCTCCATTGTTGCCCTGTAAATAAATTCTTCAGTACCATTTTTCTAATGCATTTTATATGCATTAGAATATGGTATTTATCTTTCTCTTTCTGACTTACTTCACTCTGTATAATAGGTTCTAGGTTCATCCACCTCATTAGAAGTGACTCAAATGTGTTCCTTTTTATGGCTGAGTAATATTCCATTGTGTATATGTACCACAAATTCTTTATCCATTCATCTATCAGTGTACATCTAGGTTGCTTCCATGTTCTAGCTATTGTAAATAGTGCTGCAGTAAACAATGGGATACATGTGTCTCTTTCAATTTTGGTTTCCTCAGGGTATATGCCTAGGAGTGGGATTACTGGGTCACATGGTGGTTTTATTCCTAGTTTTTTAAGGAATCTCTTCCATAGTGGCTGCATCAACCTACATTCCCACCAACAGTGCAAGAGTGTTCCCTTTTCCCCACAGCCTCTATAGCATTTATTGTTTGTAGACTTTTTGATAAGGGCCATTTTGACCAGTGTTAGGTAGTTTTGATTTGCATTTCTCTAATGATGAGCGATGTTGAGCACTTTTCATGTGTTTGTTAGCCGTCTGTTTGTCTTCTTTGGAGAAATGTCTGTTTAGGTCTTTTCCCCACTTTTTAATTGGGTTGCTTGTTTTTCTGGTATTGAATTGTTAGAACTGCTTGTATATTTTGGAAATTAATCCTTTGCCAGTTGTTTCATTTGATATTATTTTATCCCATTCTGAAGGTTGTCTTTTCACCTTGTTTATAGTTTCCTTTGCTGTGCAAAAGCTTTTAAGTTTAATCAGGTCCCACTTGTTTACTTTTGTTTTTATTTCCATTACTCTAGGAGGTGGGTCATAGAGGATCTGGGCTTTGATTTATGTTATCGAGTATTCTCCCTATGTTTTCCTCTAAGAGTTTTATAGTTTCAGGTCCTGCATTTAGGTCTTTAATACATTTTGAGTTTATCTTTGTGTATGGTGTTAGGAAGTGTTCTAATTTCATTCTTTAAAGTGTAGCTGTTCAGTTTTCCCAGCATCGTTTATTGAAGAGGCTGTCTTTACCCCCTTGTATATTCTTGCCTCCTTTGTCAAAAGTAAGGTACCCATAGGTGCATGGATTTATTTCTGAGCTTTCTATCTTGTTCCATTGGTCTATATTTCTGTTTTTGTGCCAGTACCATGCTATCTTGATAACTGTAGCTTTATAGTACAATCTGAAATTGGGAAGGTTGATTCCTCCAGCTCCATTCTTCTTTCTCAAGACTGCTTTGGATATTTGGGTCTTCGTGTATCCATGTGAATTATGAAAAGTTTTTTGTTCTAGTTCTGTGAAAAATGCCATTCGTAATTTGATAGGGATCACATTAAATCTATAGATTGTACTTGGTAGTAGAGTCATTTTCACAATATTGATTCTTCCTACCCAGGAACATGGAATCTCTCTCCATCTGTTTATGTCATCTTTGATTTCTTTCATTAGTGTCTTATAATTTTCTGTGTACAGTTCTTTTGTCTCCTTAGGTAGGTTTATTCCTAGATATTCTTTTTGTTGCAGTGGTGGATGGGATTGATTCCTTAATTTCTCTTTCTGATTTTTCATTGTTAGTATAGAGAAATGCAAGTGATTTCTGTGTATTGATTTTGTGTCCTGCAGCTTTGCTAAGTTTCACTGATTAGCTCTAGTAATTTTCTGATACTATCTTTAGGGTTTTCTATGTGTAGTATCATGCCATCTGCAAACAGTGAGAGCTTTACTTCTTTTATTACCTGTATTTCTTTTATTTCTCCTCAGATTGCTAATCATATGGTATATCACATTGACTGATTTGTGTATATTGAAGAATCCTTGCATCCTTGGAATAAACCCAACTTGATCATGGTGTATGAGCTTTTTGATGTGTTGCTGAATTCTGCTAGCTAAAATGTTGTTGAGGATTTTTGCATCTATGTTCATCTGTAATACTGGCCTGTAGTTTTCTTTTTTTGTGTTGCTTTTATCTGATTTTGGTATTAGGGTGATGGTGGCTTCATAGAATGAGTTGGGAAGTGTTTCTCTGTAATTTTTGAAAGAGATTTAGAAGGATAGGCATTAGCTCTTCTCTAAATGTTTGATAGAATTCTCCTATGAAGCCATCTGGTCCTGGGTTTTTGTTTTTTAGGAGATTTTTGAGCACAGCTTCAATTTCAGTGTTTGTAATTAGGTTGCTCCTAATTTCTATTTCTTTCTGATTCAGTCTTGAAAGATTGAACTTTTCTAAGAATCTGTCCATTTCTTCCAGGTTATCTATTTTATTGCCATATAGTTGTTCATAATAGTCTTTTATAATCCTTTGTATTTCTGCATTGTGTATTGTAACTTCTCCTTTTTCATTTCTAATTTTATTGATTTGATTCTTCTCTTTTTCTTGATGAGTCTGGCTAAAGGTTTGTCCATTTTGTTTATCTTCTCAAAGAACCAGCTCTTAGTTTTATTAATCTTTACTATTGTTTCTTTTGTTTCTTTCTGCTTGGATCTTTATGATTTCTTTCCTTCTACTAATTTTGGTTTTTTTTTGGTTCTTCTTTCTCCAGTTGTTTTAGGTGTAAAGTTGCTGCTGCTAAGTTGCTAGTCGTGTCTGACTCTGTGCGACCCCATAGACAGCAGCCCACCAGGCTGCTTTGTCTCTGGGATTCTCCAGGCAAGAATACTGGAGTGGTTTGCCATTTCCTTCTCCTGATGTAAAGTTATGTTGTCTATTAGATGTTTTTCTTGTTTCTTGGGGTAGGATTGCATAGCGATAAACTTCCCTCTTAGAACTGCTTTTGCTGCACCCCATAAGTTTTGAGTTGTCGTGTTTTCGTTGTTATTTGTTTCTAGAAACTTTCTGATTTCCCTTTTTATTTCTTCAATAACATGTTGGTTATTTAGAAGCATATTGTTTAATTTCCATGTATTTGTGTTTCTTACACTTTGTTTTCTTGTAGTTGATATCTAGTCTCATAGCATTGTGGTCAGAGAAGATGCTTGATATGATTTCAATTTTCTTAAATTTATTGATGTTTGAATTATGACCCAAAATGTGGTGTATCTTGGAGAATGTTCCATGTCCACTTAAGAAGGTGTATTCTTCTGCATTTGGATGAAATGTCCTGAAGATATCAATGAGATCCGTCTCATCTGATGTATCATTTAAGACTTGTGTTTCCTTATTAATTTTCTGTTTTGATGATCTGTCCATTGGTGAAAGTGGGGTGTTCAAGTCTCCTACTATTACTGTGTTCCTGTCAATTTCTTCTTTTATGTCTGTTAGTTTTTGTCTTATGCATTGAAGTGCTCCTGTGTTGAGTGCATGGATGTTTACAGTTGTTTTGTCTTCCTCTTGAATTGATCCCTTGATCATGATGTAGTGTCCTTCCTTATCTGTTGTAAACTTCTTCATTTTAAGGTCTATTTTGTCTGATATGAGGATTGCTACTCCAGCTTTCTTTTGCTTCCCATTTGCATGGAATATAGTTTTCCATCCTCTCAGTCTATGTGTGTCTTAAGGTATGAAGTGGGTTTCTTGTAGACAGCATACATATGGGTCTTGTTTTTGTATTCATTCAGCCAGTTTGTGTATTTTGGTTGGAGCATTTAATCCATTTACATTTAAAGTAATTATTGATATATATGTTCCTATTGCCATTTTCTTAATAGTTTGGGGTTGATTTTGTAGATCTTTTTTTTTTTTTTGGTTTTATTTCTTGATTATATAAGTCCCTTTAATATTTGTTGTAAAGCCGATTCTCTTAGCTTTTGCTTGTCTGAAAAGCTTTTCATTTCTCCATCAATTTTGAATGAGAACCATGCCAGGTACAGTAATCTTGGTTGTAGATTTTTCCTTTTCATTAAATATATCCTGCCATTCCCTTCTGGCCTGAAGAGTTTCTGCTGAAACATCAGCTGTTAAGCATATGGGATATCCCTTGTATGTTATTTGTTGCTTCTCCCTTGCTGCTTCTAATATTCTTTCTTTGTGTTTAGTCTATGTTAGTTAACATGTGTCTTGGCATGTTTCTCCTTGGTGTGTCCTGTTTGGGACTCTTTGTGCCTCTTGGACTTGACTGATTCTTTCCCTTTTCATGTTGGGGAAATTTTCAATTATAATCTCTTCAAAAATTTTCTCATACACTTTCTTTTTCTCTTCTTCTTCTGGGACCTCTATAATTTGAATATTGGTGTGTTTGATATGGTTCCAGAGGTCTCTGAGCCTGTCCTCAGCTCTTTTCATTCTTTTTACTTTATTCTGCTCTTCAGAAGTTATTTCCACCATTTTATCTTCCAGCTCACTGATTCATTCTTCTGCTTCATTTTTCTTCTATTGATTCCTTCCAGAGTATTTTTAAGTTCAGTAATTGTCTTGTTTGTCTCTGTATATTTATTCTTTAAATTGATTCTTGCAATTTTTCCATTTTGTTTTCAAGGTTTCTGATCATCTTTACTATCATTATTGTGAATTCTTTTTCAGGTAGTTTGCCTGTTTCCTCTTCATTTATTTGGACTTCTGTGTTTCTAGTTTGTTCCTTCATTTGTGCAGTATTTCTCTGCCTTTTCATTATTATTATTTTTTTAAGTTATTGTGTTTGAGGTCTCCTTTCCCAGGCTTCAAGGTAAGTTGAATTCTTTCCTTGGAGAAGGTTGAATTCTTTCTTCCTTTAGGTTTCTGCCCTCCTAAGATTGGTCCAGTGATTTGTGTGAGCCTCATATAGGGTGAGATTTGTGCTGAATTTTTGTTTGTTTTTCCTCTGATGGGCAAGACTAAGTGAGGTGGTAATCCTGTCTGCTGATAATTGGGTTTGTATTTTTGTTTTGTTTCTTGTTTAGATGAGGCATCTTGTGCAGAGAGCTACTGGTGGTTGGGTGATGCAGGGTCTTGTATTCAAGCGGTTTCCTTTGTGTGAGTTCTCACTATTTGATACTCTTTAGGGGTAGTTCTTTGGTAGTTTAGGGTCTTGGAGTCAGTGCTCCCACTCCAAAGGCTCAGGGCTTGATCTCTGTTCAGGAATGAAGATTACACAACTGGTTTATTATGCATTAAGTGAGATTAAAACAAATATCCAAAAATGAGAAACCAAAGATGAACCCCAGGCAAATGATGGTTACAAAATCAGGCAAATAATAATTAAATTATGTAATATACACATATACATATACACCCATGAGGAAAGTGAAAACAGTTCAACAAAAAGAAAGTACAGTAGATTGACCTGGTGAACAAAGGAAACCAAAAATTATATCTACCAGAACAAAATTAATTAAAGCACAAACTGGAAAACAAAACTAAAGCAAGGTGCCAATTGGAGAATAAAGCAATGAAAATAAAACTAACAAGTATGTTGAGAGGAAAGGAGAGGAAGAAAATAAAGAAAGAATAGATATGCAAAATTAAGTGGAGTTAGATCTATATACGTTAAAGATTAACTGCAAGAGAAAAAAAACAGTAGGAAAAGCAAACAAAGGAATAAATGTAGGAAAAATAATAGTAAGTTTAAAAAATTTAAAAAAGAGAAAAGAAAAAAAAGAGAGGAAAACTCCACAGAATTGAAAAAGCCCAATGTCGAGGCAGAGATTTATGACAATAATAAAAAATGTGACTGATAAAAAATAAGCTCAAAAGCTTAATTTGATTTCTTAGTACCAATTAAATCTAAAACTATAAAAGAGGGGGGAAAAAAGAAAAAAAAGTCGCAAATAATCTACAAAACAAGTCAAAAAATCAGAATAATAAATGTTTTTCTTGAGTCACTGCTGTCAGAGTCCTTTCCCTCCCTGAGAATCACAGTTCACCTTACCTCCCTAGGATGCCCTCCAACACTGTGCTGGTCTCTGGACCTTTTCTGTGGGGGTATCTCAGATTCTAATCTGGTCCTACTCCTGTGTGTTCTTTCCTCCAGTGTCAACAGCTATCACAGCTAGTGCATTTTCTTTTGTGGGAGCTCTCAGTGGCCTTTTGTATATTCCATTGACACAGAGTCTACTTAGTTGATCATGTGGATTTAATCTACATCCTGTACAGCTGGTGGGGAGGTTTGGGGTCTTCTTCCTTAGCCACACTGCCCCTGGGTTTCAATTGTGGTTTTATTTCCACCTCTTCATGTGGGTCATCCACTGGGGTTTAGCTTCTGAGGCTGCCCTGGAGGGCTTGGGTTTTCCCCTGTGAGGGTCAGGTGTGGAGATGGTGCAGCTGCTTTGGTCACAGGGGTCCTGGCAGCACCAGGTACTTGGGATTTGGTGGCTAGGGCAGCAGGATATATAGTGCTCTAGAAGGGTATGGCAACCAGCGTTGGCCAATATGCTTCAGTGTTCCTGCCTGGAGAACCCCCTCTCTGACAGAGAAGCCCGGCAGGCCACAGTCTACAGAGTCACAAAGAATCAGCCATGACCAAAGTGACCCTATGTGCACAGACGCATGACTTTTTTTGCCTGTGCAGCTCTGCCCCAGTGAGAGTTGAGCGTGAAGGTGGTGCAGCTGCTTGGCTTGTGGGGACCCTGGCAGCGCCAAGTGTACAGGGACACAGACTGCCTTCACTGGAGTTACGGCCCTGTCAGAGTCTTTTTTTGAGCCTCTTGTAGCTGGCGATCAGAAGGCCTCTTTGGCCAGTCTTTTTCTGTAGCTCCGCCCACTCAGGCATTTAGAAGGCTCCCTTGCCTGGGGTCCTTCTCTGTTGTTCCACATGTTAGGCACATAGAGGGGCCCCCCTGGCTGGGGTCCTGCTCTGTAGTTCAGTACATCAGTCACCAAAAGGTGCACCCTGGGTATGGTCCTACTCTGTATTTCAATGTGTCAGGCATTTGATGGACCAGCCTCTCTGTTGTTCAGTGGCCGATGATGACTTGTGTGGAGAGAGAGGCTGTGGTGATGGCTTCACCCCCTACACATGACTCAGCAGTATCACCTTGCTTCCTTGGTGCCTGGCTTTCCTCCACCACCATTTTCCACAGTGATCTCCTCCCTCACAGCCCCTCAATCTGTCTCTCCGCAGTCAACAGCAGCCTTCACCCTGGGATTACTCCACAATCCCTAAACTCCAGCTCCCAGCTGCTGCACCTTGCAGGAGGCCAGCGTTCCTGTCTGGGGTATGTATGACTACAGCAAGGACTGTCTGATTCTCATTCCATTTAGGCTTCCACAGATAAGCTGTTTCCCACTCTCAACCTTAAATATTTTTTCTATGACTCAGACAGTTGCCCCACTGTGGGGATCGGACTGCTGCTTCCGTTCCCCCACCCACTGAAGGCAGGTCCAGTCCTACTAACACTCCTGTTTTCCCCCCTAGATCCTTCGTCCTACCAAGTTTTGTAGGTTCTATATATTCTTTTCCACTGTCCACTCTCAGATGGTGTTCTGCATGCACTTCTGTGTCTGAAGGTGTATTCCTGATGTATCCGTGGAGAGACATGTACTCCATATCTACCTATTCCTCTGCCATCTTGTTCTTCTCTCTTTGTGTTCTTTTTGATGATTGCTGCTCTGATGGGTGTGAGGTGATATATCATTGTAGTTTCGATTTGTATTTCTTGGATGATTAGTGATGTTTTACATCTTTTTTTTTTTTGCTTGTTGGCCATCTGCATTTCTACTTTGGAAAAATGTCTCTTCAGTTCTGTCCATTTTTAAATTGGGTTGTTTGTTCTTTTTTTAAAAAAAATCTGATTAATTACTTTATAGCTGTGCTGGGTCTTTGTTGCTGTGCACAGACTCTCTAACTGTGGCGAGCTGGGGCCATTCTCTAGTTGCAGTGAGTGGGGACTGTTCTCTAGTTGAGGCACACAAGCCCTAGAGCACATGGGCATCAGTAGTTGTGCCACATGGGCTTATTTGCCACATGGTATGTGGAATCTTCCTAGACCAGGGATTGAACCTGTGTCCCCTGCGTTGGCAGCTGATTGTTAACCACTGGACCACCAGGGAAGTCCTGCTTGTTCTTTTGATGTTGAATTGTATGAACTGTATATGTATTGGATATTAATCCCTTATTGGTCATATTATTTGCAAATATATTCTCCCATTAAATAGGTTGTCTTTTCATTTTTTTTAAGGTTTTCTTTGTTGTGCAAAATCTTTTAAGTTTAATTAGATCCCATTTGTCTATTTTTCACTTTTGTTCCTCTAGGAGCCAGACCAAAAAAAGATTTTTCTGGGATTTTTTCAGAGTATTCTGCCTATCATTTCTTCCAGTAGTTTTATAGTTTCTGGTCTTATATTTAGGTCTATAATCCATTTTGTGTCTATTTTTGTGTATGGCATTAAGGATTGTTTTAATTTCTTTTATTTACATGTAGATGTCCAATTTTTCTAGCACCATTTATTGAAGAGACTGTCTTTCCTCCATTATATATACTTGCCTCATTTGTCATAGATTAGGTGACCATAGGTACATGGATTTAACCCTGGGCTTTCTATCCTGTCCCATTGATTGATATTTTGGTTTTTGTGACAGTACCATACTGTCTTGATGACTTTAGCTTTGAAGCATATTCTGAAGTTAGGGAACCTGATTCCTCTAGCTCTTTTTTTCTTTTTCAAGATTGCTTGGGCTATTTGGGGTCTTTTGTGTTTCCATACAAATTATAAAAGTTTTTGCTCTAATTCTGTGAAAATTGCCACTTGTAATTTGATAGGGATTGCATTGAATCTGTAGATTGCTTTGGGTAATATAGTCATTTTCACAGTATTGATTTCTTTCAATCCAAAAACATGGTATGTCTCTCCATTTTTATGTCATCTTTGGTTTCTTTCATTAGTATCCTATATCTTTTTCTGAGTAGAGGTCTTTTGTTTCCTTATATAGTTTTATTGTTAGGTATTTTATTCTTTTTTGTTGCAGTGGTAGATGGAATTGTTGCCTTAGTTTTCTGATCTTTTATTGTCAGTGTATAGGAATGCATGAGATTCCTGTGTATTAATTTTGTATCCTGCCGCTTTACAAAATTCATTGATAAGCTCTAGTGCTTTTCTGGTGGCCTTTTTAGAATTTTCTATGTATAGTATCATGTCATTTGCCCACAGTGATAGTTTTACTTCTTTTCCAATTTGGACTCCTTTTATTTCATTTTCTCCTCTGATTGCTGTGGCTAGGACTTCCAAAACTGTGTTGAATAACAGTGGTGAGAATGGACATCCTTGTCTTGTTCCTGATCTAGAGGAAATGCTTTCAATTTTTCACCACTGAGAATGATGTTTGCTCTGGGTTTGTTATATATAGCCTTTATTATGCTGAGGTAGGTTCTCTCTATGCCCACTTCGTGGAAAGTCTTGTCATAAATGGGTATTGAATTTTGTTAAAAAACTTTTTCTGCATCTATTGAGGTGATCATATGGTTTTGTTCTTTAACTTGTTAATATGGTGTATCACATTGATTAATTAGCATATATTGAAGAATCTTTGCATCCCTGGGATAAATCCCATTTGATCATGGTGTATGATCGTTTTGATGTATTATTGGATTCTGTTTGCTAGTATTTTGTTGAGGATTTTTGTGTCTATATTCACTAGTGCTACTGGCCTCTAATTTTCCTTTTTTTGTGATATCTTTGTCTGGTTTTGGGTAATGGTAGCCTCATGGAGTGAGTTGGGACTGTTCTTCCCCTCTGCAATTTTTTGGAAGAGTTTGAGGATAGGTGTTGGCTCTTTGCTAAGAAGAGTTGATGGGATTTCTTGTGAATCTGCCACGTCCTGAACTTTTGTTTGTTGGAAAATTTAAAATCATGGTTTCAATTTCAGTGCTTGTGACTGGTCTGTTCACATGCTCAATTTCTTCTGGTTCAGTGTAGGAAGGTTGTACCTTTCTAAGAATTTGTCCATTTCCTCCATGTTGTCCATTTTCTTGGCATATAGTTTCTTGTGATAGTCTCCTAATGCTCCTTTGTATTTCTGTAGTGTCGGTTGTAACTTCTTTCTCATTTCTAATTTTATTGATTTGAGTCCTCCCTTTTTTTCTTGATAAGTCTGGCTAAAGGTTTATCAATTTTGTTTATCTTTCAAAGAACCAGCTTTTAGTTTCATTGATCTTTGCTATTGTTTTCTTTATTTCATTTATTTCTGCTCTGATCTTCATGATTTCTTTCCTTCTACTAACTTTTTGTTGTTGTTATTGTTTTTTTTTTTCTTCACTAGTTGTTTTAGGTGTAAGTTTAGGTTGTTTATTTGAGATTTTTCTTGTTCCTTGAGGTAGGAACTTAGAACTCCTTTTGCTGTATCCCATATGTTTTGGGCTGTCATGTTTTTGTTGTCATTTGTTCCTAGGTATTTTTTAATTTTGTCTTTGGTTTCTTCAGTAATCAATTGGTTATTAGTAGCATATTGTTTAGTCTCCATATGTTTGTGGTTTTTTATAGTTTTTTCTTTTCTGTAATTGATTTCTAATCACGTAGCATTGTGGTCAGAAAGGATGCTTGATACAGTTTCAGTTTTCTTACATTTACCAAGGCTTGATTTGTGACCCAAGATGTGATCTATCCTGGAGAATTTTCTGTTGTGCACTTGAGAAGAAGAAAGTGTATTCTGCTGCTTTTGGGTGAAATGTCCTATAAATATCAGTTAAGTGTCTCTGGTCTAATGTTTCATTTAAGGCTTGTGTCTTCTTATTAATTTTCTGGATGATCTGTCTATTGGTTTTCATTCTGTGTTCCATTCTGAGAATGAGTTTGTAAGTCCAATTTGTTTATAAGTCTAACAGAGTTAGCCTAGGTATCCAACACAATCGGTTATATAGTACTGTATTGTAATAAGTTTATAATACTTTTTGCACAAATAGGACATAAAAAACAAACACAAAAATAAACATTTAAAATCTTATAGTAAAGTTCCTTGAAAAGTAGGGTAGTACAGTCAATAGCTAGCATACAGGGGCTGTTATTGAGTGAACGGGCAAGAAAAGTTACTGATTAGAGGAGGGAGAGGAGGTGGAAGATGTTATAGCTGAAGGATCATCAGCAATAGGAGACAGAGGGCAAACTGCAATTTCACTCATGCCTGACGTTGATGGCACAGGTTCTGGTTCCTTGCTGGATTCAATTATATCTACCCTCTTGAAAGAACAATCCAGTGATGTATGGGTATTCACTTTTTGTTTCTCATCATAGATGACGCCGCAGCACTTGATTGCATTCTGAATGGTTGCTGCAACCTTCATGTACTGTTCTAGGTTTGGCTTCTGTGCCTCAAAAAATAACAGTGCCTCTTCAAATAAAGGAAATCCCCTTGCCATTTCCTGCATTTTGAATCTCTTCAGGTCTTTAGTTACTTCTTCCTCTGGTTGCTACACTGTCTCTTTTACTTTCACTTTTGTTTCCATCATTATCATTTGGTACTTCTTAGCAGTGCCAGCTACATCATCCCGGCTTTGATGCTTGTTTCCAAACAGACATCCTGGGCTTGAAATAAACATATTGTACTATACTCTATGAAGTACTGTACAGTAAAGTACACAGAAACACAGCCACTTGTGGAGGATGTGTGCATGTGACAGTGTATGCCAGACATGTGAGCTAATTTAATGTAATTGGCCATGTGAACACATAATCACATCTTTTAAAGTTGGCAACTTGAGGGTTCCTATGTAGGAGACTTGTAGTAATCATGCACCTGGGCCCGCTGTGGGAGCTATGTAGGCAGCTCACACTCTGGTCTGGTGCTACCCTGATGTGTATGTGCCCACAGAGCCCATAGCTACTAAAGTCAGAGATGTGATAGGCAGTTTGACTAGTGTTGTGGTGACCATAGCTCTGCTCTGGATATTGAGTGGGGCCTTCTCTTTGCTCTGTGGTTGACACTGTCCTGTCAGTGGCAGAGTCTGCTCCCTACTTGTTGGAGTAAGGGCCCCCAGATCTGCTTCTTAGCTGTGTTTCTTATCTGTGGTGTGAGGTAGGCAGGGTTGGAGCACTCCCACTGGGAGGGAAACTACTGAGTATTTCTCCTTTGGGCTCTTCACCTGTGTGTGTGCTCTGTTGTGTCACCTTTCACCTGTTGTGCAAGCTGTCAGATTACGCTGATGTTGGCACTATTCTTGGCTCCACCATAACTGTGGGTATGCTAGCAGTTGGCTTTAGTGTGTCTCAGATGTTGCTTTCACCAGTCGCCAGAGTAGATCCACTGAAGTCAAGTCCCAGGAATTGTAGTAATCATGGATCTGTTGTAGGTGTTATGGGGGAAGCTCAGACTTTAGCCTGGCCCAACCCCTGTGTGTATGGGCCCACAAATGCTACAGCAGGTAAAGCTAGGTCTGCCTTGGCTGTGAGAGCACTTGTCCATTCAGATGTTTTGTAGGTGCTGACATTTTATCAAGCTGGTTGTGGGAGTGTCAGTTTATGGTTATTTTCTTCCTTAGTTATATGGCCTGTGGGGCTCATCTGTGGTTTTAGCCCCACCTCTGCATGTGGACCACCCACAGGGGTCTGCTCCCAAGGCTGGCCTGGAGCACTTGGTTCTGCCCCAGTGAGGACAGAGCATGGACGCGGCACAGCTGCCAGTTGTGGGAGCCGGGTGGTGACAGGTGCATGGGGCAATCAGTGGCTGTGAGCGATCTGGTCCTGTCAGTGATGAGGTAAGCAGGAAAGCCAGTAGCCATGAACACAAGAGATCTGGCCCTAGTGGGAACCTTTCCTAGCTCCCACCACCAGCACAAGATGGCCAGCCCTGGTGGGGGCCATTTTTAGTGCCCAAAAGACCAGGCCGAGCTCATGGTTTTCTATTTTATTTGGTTAATTATGGTCTGTAATCAATATTTCTTTATTTTTCTTTTTGTCTGCACTGAGTGGCTTGTGGGATCTTAGTTTCCTGAGCAGGATTCAAACCCAGCCTCCCTGCAGTGGAAACGGGGTCCTAACCACTGGACCACCAGGGAATTTCCAAGTAGTCATATTTATTTTGATGTTTATATTGTCACAGATTTAGACAGTGGGAGCCCCTTCAAACTGGCTTCTGGATCCTTTCGACATATCTCTATCATTCTTTGAACATTTTCTTACCTTATCATACAACATGTGTCAGGAGCATCTTGTATTTTCTGGCAACCAATCCTAGAATCATCCATTTCTCCAAAATGCCCTGGTTTAATTTGCTGGAGTATGGTATTTAGAAGCCATTATGTAAGTTCTCAGTGTGGTAAGTGTGTTCATTGCTATTGGGGTGTTAACCGTGTTCATGTCTTCTCAATGGACACACATATATATAATATGTATAATATATAATGTGCATATAATACGCATCTATTTTTTGGTATCCATATACAAGATAAAGCTATGAGTTCACACAAATACCTCCAATTCCATTTAAATGCCCAACTATGTAGAATTCATTTTAGTTTTCTTTCTCCCCGCTCTCTGTAACTTCCTTCTCTAGTAGTGAGAAATCTGTCTCCCATTATTCTTAATGTAGGAAACACTTGTGATGTTTGGTAGGCCAGTATTAATTCTTCCTCTCTTAACTTGGAGTGTACATAGGACAGTAATCATGCAACATGATAACATAGATAGTACAGCTTTGTTTGATAGTTTAATCTGCACTTGAAAGTTTAATCTTTGATAGTATCAAGTGTGGTAGAATCTCTAATTTTACATTTGTAGGTATTTATACTATGTTATCATTGTCAAGAGAAGCAAAATCTTAATTTGATATCTCCAGGAGATAATCATACTGTTTTACTTCAAATGAGGGAAATGAATTACATGATATGAAATTGTCTTTATAAAAACTTATTGACTTTATATCTTTAATGATGATAAAACAACTAATTCCAAGTTGTAGTTACGAGCAAATCTCTGAAATTATTTAAAGCATTTATTTAAAAATATTTCTCTTTAGTTAGAAAAGCTTTTTGATAACTTTCTAACCTGCCAACTGCCAATTTATTTTCTGACATTCATGGTTAATATTAGAATCAGGTATATAATGTTATACTTTTTCACATTTACATGTTTTAAAATGAAGTAATCTTTAATTAAAGATGATATTTAATCCATTAATGGTTATCTATTTCTTCTAATAATTATAGGTATCTTAAATGTCATATCCACTATTCTTTCTCAGATCTTTGGCCTGAGTTCACTTTTCCACCCACACAGCTCCTTTTTCATGTCTCTAAATATTGTGTTATATGCTGAGTAGGCTGGGCTTCTCTTGTCTTCAGTCTTGGAGATTCATTTTAGCTGTGAAATAGGAAGCAGCTATTTAAACTCATGAAATGAAACCCTTGTCTTTGTTCTCCTTTTAGTTTCATTGAGATATAAATGATGTACAGCACTGTATAAATTTGAGGTGTATAGCATAATAATTTGATTTACATACATCATTAAATCATTACCATAATAAGCTTAGTGAACATCATCACATATAGATACAAAATAAAAGGTATTTTTTCCCTTGTGATGAGAACTTTTAGGAATTACTTTCTTAACAATTTTTCATACATATAGCAATGTTAATTATATTAATCATGCTGTACCTTACATCCCTAGTACTTATTTATTTTATAATTGAAAGTTTGTATCTTTTGACCGCTTTTATCCAATTCCACCTCCTTCCACTTCTGCCTCTGGTAACCATATTTTCTGATCTCTTTTTCTAAGTTTGTTTATTTTTGAAGTATATTTGATCCGTAACACTATGTAAGTTCCTAATATACAACATTGTGTTTTGACATTTTTGTGTGTTAACAAAATGATCACCACTATTTCTGTAGTAGCAACATCTTTTCTTAAGTTTCTGAGGTCATAAATTTTGCAGTTAGTTAACTTTTTCTTGCTCTCATACCCATAATTGGTCCATCATTAAATCTTTTATAATATATCCAGAATCTGTCTAATGTTCCCTTACCTGGTTCTTACTACTCAATCTTATTGATTCAAGCTACCATTATCTCTTGCCTACATCCTTTTGGTAGCCTCTGAATTGTCTTTTTGCTTCCATGTTTGCCTTACCATCTGTTCTCTTTGAAGCCATACTGATATTTAAAAAAAAATAACCATTTTACCTCTCTGCTCAAAACTTCCAAGAGCTTCTCTTTTTAACTCAGAAAAAAGCCCTAAGGCCTCTGCATACTTTACATTTGATCTAAGTTTTTCTACTTCCTTGGCTTCATTTCCAACATTCTTTGCTTTACTTGTTCTGTTCTAGCCATACTACTGGCCTTCTTGTTGTTTTTTGAACATACTGAACGTTTGCCTACCTCACAGCCTTTGCAGTTATTATTCTCTCAGGCTGGAATGCTCTTTATTCTGATATTTTCTTGGCTTAAATTCTTCAGTTTTTTTAGACATCTTGCTCAAATATTAATATCACCTTATCAGAAAAAGCTTTCCTGACTTCCCTAAGTAAAATAAACCTATCTTGTCATGGTCCTCCTCCCCCTTTCCTATTTAATATTTTCCATAGCATTTGTCACCATCTAACATGTTTTATAATAGTTAACATTTTGTGTTATATATAATCTACCTGTATAAATTACACTGTAAATATTTAGTATAATTTATGTTGACTTAGAGCCCCCACTACACTATAAAGGCCATGGAATCAGGGGCTTTGATTTTTTTATTATGTGTCTTCAGTGTTTTTAACAGTTCTTTAAATATAATTGGTGTTTCATTAATATTTGTGGGATAAGTAAATAAGTAAATCTACTATATTAGAGAAATACTTTACTTTGTTCAGATTCTAGTAGTGTCAGTCAGGTTAAGACATTTCCTGATACTTCTCTTTTTGCCTAGTTGCATCTCTGTTAGAAACAGAAGTGATTCTGTGTGTAGAGATGGGAGTTGAATGGGTTAAAAAAATGTAAGGGAGGAAATAGGGAAAAAGAAGACTATACCCTCCTCTTGCATTTTAAGTCCCCAGCCTGAAACTACTACACATTTACAAAGGAGAATAGTTTTAAATTTAAATAAAGTTGATGTTTTGATTAATAAACTGGACTGAGGTAGATTATTCTTGGTACTACAGGTATCTTAAAAGAAGATTGTCTAAGAAAATTATGGGACCTTCCCTTACCCAACATTTTCTTCAGAGAAGAGAAAAAAATGAATCTGCAGATTGGTTGCAAATGACCTAGTGTAAGGGGAATGAATGAATGAAGTTGTTTGTTTGTTTTTTGGTCTGCACCCTATGGAGTTCTGTTTAATCAACACAAGTTACCTTTCTGTTATGCTCTTTAACACAATGATTAGTAATCTGTTGTTTACATGTCTGTCTCCCTTACTAGACTATGAGTGCAAGAAGATAGGGCCAGTGCTTTTTTTAAAAAATTAATTTATTTATTTTAATTGGAGGCTAATTACTTTACAATCTTGTAGTGGTTTTTGCCAAACATCTACGTGAATCAGCCACGGGCGCACATGTGTTCCCCGTCCAGAAACCTCCTCCAACTTCCCTCCCCATTCCATTCCCCAGGGTCATCCCAGTACACCAGCCCTGAGCACCCTGTCTTATGCATCAAACCTGGACTGGTGATCTGCTTCACATATGATAATATACACATTTCAATGCTACCCTCTCAAATCATCCCACCCTGGCTTCTCCCACAGAGTCCAAAAGACTCTTCTTTACATCTGTGTTTCTTTTGCTCTCTCACATATAGGGTCATCATTACCATCTTTCTAAATTCCATTTACATGTGTTAATATACTGTATTGGTGTTTTTCTTTCTGACTTACTTCACTCTGTATAATAGGCTCCAGTTTCATCCACCTCATTAGAACTGATTCAAATGCATTCTTTTTAATGGCTGAGTAATATCCCGTTGTGTATATGTACCACAATTTTCTTATCCATTTGTCTGCTGAGGGCATCTAGGTTGCTTCCATGTCCTGGCTATTGTAAACAGAGCTACAATGAGCATTGGGATACATGTGTCTCTTTCAATTCTGGTTTCCTCAGTGTGTATGCCCAGCAGGGGGATTGCTGGGTTGTATGGCAGTTCTATTTCCAGTTTTTAAAGGAATCTCCACACTGTTCTCCATAGTGTGGGCCAGTGTTTTATTAAGCTTGTTTATCTAAGAACCGCCATGGTTCCTGAAACATAGCAACCATTTAGTGTTTGTTGAATAGCAACCCCTTCCACCAACCTCTCCTGCTCTTCACCTCCATTCAAAAGTTACCATACCAAAATACCTTGATTGCAATATTTTGAATTGTTTTGAAATTATTTTGAAATATTTTATGATATAAAAGAGGTTTATTACTTCGATATTTAAAGAGATTATATTCTATTCCAAGGTTTAGATCCATTTACCACAATGAAAATTTAACACCACTCCGTTCTACACTCTATGGGAAAACACTTTACTTTGGATGTATCACACGGTTACCTTTATTCTTCCTTTCTTGCTCAAGCTCTCAGCCACCTAATCTGTCTCCCCTGTTGCAGGGGGTATGAATGTGGCTTTTATAGAACCCAGCATTGGAATAAATGCTGAAAATAATCTTCTTCTCTCTACATCTGGCATTGCTGTGATTCCTTTTAAAGGCAGAGCTTGAATCCTTATTATTTAAAAGTTTGAAAGTCGATCTCTGTATTCTTATGGAAATTGCAAAAAAAAAGACAACATTTTGAAAGACTGTGGAGAGAGTCTTTGTTTTAGTAGAAAAATTACAGCATCATTGTCACTATGATCCAGAGGTGAAAAGTTATAAAACATTCAGCTCAAAGAAATGGCACATGAATTTAATAATTTTCATGTGGATAATCATTTTCCAAACAAACTGTAGCCATGACTTAATCCCTCCTAGAAAGACAGAAGTGTATCTTCAAACAAACTGCCTAAGCTGTTTGTTCACAGTTTGCTTTTTGATTCAGCAAGATGGATTATGAGGGGTAACAACCAGAGCTGTGAGAGCTTTGGCTAAATCCCACCTGGCGTTCAATCCTTTTCTCCTTTAAAAAACTCCGAATTCATAATTCTACAAAAGGCTTAAAGTCATTGGAGGAGTGACTTGGCTTAAGGTTAGTGGTAGTGGGGGGGGTGGGGGGAGGTATTGGGGGGAGGGATTTAACATGCCAATTATAAATCAATTGAAAAAGTCTGGTTGTTTTATTTACATAGTGAAAGCAACCCAAGTATGAATCCAAATTGAAAAATGCAGTGCTTGGCTGACTATGAAGTGAAGTAAAAACATTTAAGTCCTATCCCATTGCTTTTAGTGAGTCTTTCTTGGTCAGTGACTCAGACAATAACGACTCTGCCTGCAGTGCAGGAGACCTGGGTACAATTCCTGGTTTGGGAAGATCCCCTGGAAAGGGAATGGCTACTCATTCCAGTATTCTTGCCTGGAGAATTCCATGGACAGAGGAGCCTGGCAGACTACAGTTCGAGGGGTCACAAAGAGTCGAGCACAACTGAGTGACTAACACTGTTTTTCCACCCCAGTGAACCTTCTTGGGGCACAATGGGACTGCCATTTTCCTGGCCTCTAGGCATTGTTTCTTCCATAGCACTCATCCACAATCACATTGTATGTATAATACACATGTGAAACCTCCTCTATCGTGTTTGTCAGCCTGTCTCCTTTCTCCTATAGTTACTCTCACTTTCATTTCCCTCATCCTGGCTAAAAGTCTTAGTAGGGATGGAAAGAAAAATTATGGTAGTCTTTCACTGTATATGAGAGTTCCTAACAGAGGAGTTGCAAAATATTGGACTAAATGACTGTACTTCTTTTTTCAGTTTAGAATGCCACATTAGATTTCTCACAGTTCTTTAGTTCTTTGGTTAGAATAGGCAAGTTAGTGTTAATTATCTATAGTTAGGTACTACCCACTTTGAGATACCAGCATATCGATCATTCTTCATTACTCATGAAGTGGGGAGCAGATAATTTGCTATTAATAATTAAAATGCTGACATTTAAGAATAAATTTACTTTTAAAATGGAAACAAAATCAAAACTATCCTTATTTACAATAAAATAAGCTTTTCATTACTTGCATTGAAGCAGCAGAAGAAAGTGTATAGTTAGCTTGAAGAATTGTTGACAGTGTCTATGGGAGTACCACATTCCTGGGAGGACAAAATGTTAGGGAACACCAATCTTGGTTTCAGAGCCCTAGAAAGTGGAAGAAATAGATGGCAAATTATATTGCCTTATTCTCTTTCATCCCTTGTCATCATTCCTTGTATGGAAAAGTAATTTTGTACCTGACGCTACCTTCCTAAAGTCATTTTTGAGACTTGGTTTCTAAAGTGTGTGCTATGCTGTGCTAAGTTGCTTCAGTCCAACTCTTTTCAACCCCGTGGGCTGTAGCCTGCCAGGTTCCTCTGTCCATGGAATTCTCCAGGAAAGAATACTGGAGTGGGTTGCCATGTCCTCCTCCATGGGATCTTCCTGATCCAGGGATTGAACCCATGTCTCTTAGGTCTCCTGCATTGACAAGGAAGTTCTTTACCACTAGCGCCACCTGGGAAGCCCCTTCTAATGTATAACAACTTAGACTGCATTGCTCACATATACTAACAAGAAAGGAAAATGATTACTTCAAAACCTTAAGTCCAATCTTGCTTTGAGAATGATCTTTTGATTTTAATTACTATATCAAACTTTATACCTGAATTGTTATTAAGCACCAATGTAATTTACATCAAACTTCCTCTTCCTTTATCTGCATATTTATCATGAAAGTGCTATGGAGGAGCACAGGGGCATAAGTGTTATCAACCTATGGGAAAAGAAAATAAATTTAAAGAATTTGGTGTTTGGTCTCTTGGCCATTTAAGAGTGGCGGTTCTGTTAAAACACTGATGTGTGCATATGGTGTCATCTCTTCAGAGTATCCCAGTAGTAATCTGTCTTTGAGACTCAGAGCTAGAAATTTAAGAAAACCATGGGTACAAAGTATGGAATTATATGTTTCTCTTTCAATCTTTGATAGATTGCCTTTGTGGTTGTTCAGTCACTAGGTTGTGTCTGACTCTTTGCGACGTCATGGACTATAGCATGCCAGGCTTCTCTGTCCTCCACTGTCTCCTGGGGTTTATGCAATTCATGTCCATTGAGTTGGTGATGCTCTCTAACCATCTCATCCTCTGCCAACCTCCTCTCCTTTTGCCTTCAATCTTCCCCAGCATCAGGGTCTTTTCTAATGAGTTATTTTCTAATGAGACTACCTCTTCACATCAGGTGGTCAAAGTATTGGAGCTTCAGCTTCAGCAACATTCCTTCCGATGAATATTCATGGTTGATTTGCTTTAGGATTGACTGATTTGATCTCCTTGCAGTCCAAGGGACTCCTAAGAGTCTTCTCCAGCACCATAATTCATAAGCCTCAATTTTTCAGCACTCAGCCTTCTTTGCTAGGTATTTAGTACAATAAATTTGAAGCTTTTTTGTCCTTTGATTAAACAGTTTGAGTTTTGTATTGTTTTAATATTTTCTGTGGTTTCTGTATTTTTCATGTTTTTCACCATTATTTCAGATCTTTTAGATCTGCGATTCAAGTACAAGTTATTGACATTAATGCATGTTTAATAATATCTTAGAAATACATTGGAGTCTGGCATAATCTTATTTTATTATTTTATGTTGGGGTATTTATTAATGTCAGTTAAAAATCATGTCCGTTATATATGTTTATTTATCTGTAATATATACAAATGCATTTGTAAATATATATATTGAAAGCATATTTTTTCTAGGGTGTATAAACACATATTGTTTAGTTTATATATATATAATATTTGTTTTCAGTGTATGTGTTCATAGTCACAAATATTTTCCAGTGGCATTTGAAATGAAATTTTTTCATTCTATTTTTCTTTTAAATTGATCAATATGGTTGATTAAGTAATAAGCTTTCATCTTTTTGTGTATGAAATGAACATTTTATTTTCTGCTTTTATCTGGTAACATACTTTTAGGGTAGCTGAGGTTTGGGAATGGGGAAGCAGCAGGGAGTTCCTAGATTGAAAGTGCTCCCTGAAGAAAGAGAACTATGAAGAATGTTGTGACAGTTGTTTGGCACTAGCAGAGCACAGGCAGGTTTTAACATGCAAATCCTGTTTTGTTGCTCTTATTTTCTTGGTATCCAAACAAAACCCAGATAATAATTTTCATTCCACCTACAACTGCTCCCAATGGGCTCTTATTCAATAAAGAAAATAAATAGATTTTTTAAAAATTTGCTTTTGAGGATCTGAGTTGTATAGAAATAGGTTGAAAACAGGGGGTAGAAAACAAATATTTGTTAAGTGATGAGCCTGTGTCTTAACATTAAGTTATATGAGTTACAAAAAATGCTAATATTTCTTTAAACAGTGACCGATAGATAAGATAGATAAGGCACATGTAAGAGTCAGTTAATAAACATAAACATGCCATTTTCTATAGGATTGACTTTGTGCAAAATTCCAGGTCATGGACTCCTAAAATCTCTTAGCAGCAGCAGCAGCAAGTATTATCTACTAAGTCACTTCAGTCGTGTCTGACTCTGTGCAACCCCATAGATGGCAGCCTACCAGGCTCTTCTATCCCTGGGATTCTCCAGGCAAGAACACTGGAGTGGGTTGCTATTTCCTTCTGCAATGCATGAGAATGAAAAGTGAAAGTGAAGTCCCTCAGTCGTGTCCAACTCTTTGTGACCCCATGGACTGCAGCCTACCAGGCTCCTCTGTCCATGGGAGTTTCCAGGCAAGAGTACTGCAGTGGGGTGCCATTGCCTTCTCCAAGATAATACTTAGTTACATAAAATTGTAGGCATTTTTACAGAGGAAGGGAGTCTAAGAAACCCTAGAATAAAGAACAGGACAGTAATTTTAGCTTATTCTTTCTTCATTATTCAGAGAAATCCTAGTTCTTCCAACAACATAAGAGAAGACTACACATGGACATCACCAGATGGTCAACACCAAAATCAGATTGATTATATCCTTTGCAGCCAAAGATGGAGAAGCTCTATACAGTCAGCACAGACAAGACCGGGAGTTGACTGAGGCTCAGATCATGAACTCTTTATTGCCAAATTCAGACTGAAATTGAAGAAAGTAGGGAAAACCACTAGACCATTCAGGTATGACCTAAATCAAATCCCTTATGATTATACAGTGGAAATGAGAAATAGATTTAAGGGACTGGATCTGATAGAGTACCTGATGAACTATGGGCTAAGGTTGGTGACAGTGTACAGGAGACAGGGATTAAGACCATCCCCATGGAAAAGAAATGCAAAAAAGCAAATTGGCTGTCTGAGGAGGCCTTACAAATAGATGTGAAAAGAAGAGAAGTGAAAAGCAAAGGAGAAAAAGAAGGATATTGCCATCTGAATGCAGAGTTCCAAAGAACAGAAAGGAGAGATAAGAAAGCCTTCTTCAGCGATCAATGCAGAGAAATAGAGGAAAACAAGAGAATGGGAAAGACTAGAGATCTCTTCAAGAAAATTAGAGATACCAAGGGAACATTTCATGCAAAGATGGGCTCGATAAAGAACAGAAATGATATGGACCTAACAGAAGCAGAAGATATTAAGAGGAGGTGGCAAGAATACACAGAAGAACTGTACAAAAAAGATCTTCATAGCTCAGATAATCACGATGGTGTGATCACTCACCTAGAGCCAGACATCCTGGAATGTGAAGTCAAGCAGGCCTTAGAAAGCATCACTACGAACAAAGCTAGTGGAGGTGATGGAATTCCAATTGAACTATTTCAAATCCTAAAAGATGATGCTGTGAAAGTGCTGCACTCAATATGTCAACAAATTTGGAAAACTCAGCAATGGCCACAGGACTGGAAAAGGTCAGTCTTCATTCCAATCCCAAAGAAAGGCAATGCCAAAGAATGCTCAAACTACCACACAATTGCACTAATCTCACACGTTAGTAAAGTGATGCTCAAAATTCTTCAAGCCAGGCTTCAGCAATACGTGAACCGTGAACTTCCAGATGTTCAAGCCAGTTTTAGAAAAGGCAGAGGAACCAGAGATCAAATTGCCAACGTCTGCTGGATCATTGAAAAAGCAAGAGAATTCCAGAAAAATGTCTATTTCTGCTTTATTGACTATGCCAAAGCCTTTGACTGTGTGGATCACAATAAACTGGAAAATTCTGACAGAGATGGGAATACCAGTCCATCTGAGCTGTCTCTTGAGAAACCTGTATGCAGATCAGGAAGCAACAGTTAAAACTGGACATGGAACAACAGACTGGTTCCAAATAGGAAAAGGAGTACGTCAAGGCTGTATATTGTCACCCTGCTTATTTAACTTATATGCAGAGTACATCATGAGAAACGCTGGGATGGAAGAATCACAAGCTGGAATCAAGATTTCTGGGAGAAAAATTGCTAACCTCAGATATGCAGACGACACCACCCTTATGGCAGAAAGTGAAGAGGAATTAAAGAGCCTCTTGATGAAAGTGAAAGAGAGGAGAGTGAAAAAGTTGGCTTAAAGCCCAGCAATCAGAAAACTAAGATCATGGCATCTGATCTCATCACTTCATAGGAAATAGATGGGGAAACAGTGTCAGACTTAATTTTGTGGGGCTGAAAAATCACTGCAGATGGTGATTGCAGCCATGAAATTAAAAGACGCTTACTCCTTGGAAGGAAGGTTATGACTAACCTAGATAGCATATTGAAAAGCAGAGACATTACTTTGCCAACAAAGGTCCATCTAGTCAAGGCTATTGTTTTTCCAGTAGTCACGTATGGATGTGAGAGTCAGATGGTGGAAAAGGCTGAGTGCCAAAGAATTGATGCTTTTGAACTATGATGTTGGAGAAGACTCTTGAGAGTCCCTTGGATTGCAAGGAGATCCAACCAGTCCATCCTAAAGGAGATCAGTCCTGGGTGTTCATTGGAAGGACTGATGTTGAAGCTGAAACTCCAATACTTTGGCCACCTCATGCGAAGGGTTGACTCACTGGAAAGACCCTAATGCTGGGAAGGATTAAGGACAGAAGGAGAAGGGGACAACAGAGAATGAGATGGCTGGATGCCATCACTGACTCAAGGGACATGGGTTTGGGTGAACTCTGGGAGTTGGTGATGGACAGGGAGGCCTGGCGTGCTTTGATTCATGGGGTCATAAAGACTTGGACATGACTGAGTAACTGAACTGAACTGATACAAGTTAGAGAAGATAGGTGCTGGAATTGTCAGGGTGAGTTTGATGGAGGAGGCAGCACCAATTCAATCTACATTTATTGTCCACTTACTATAGGTAGGGCCTTTAGGTCTGTGTAGGATGGGGGAAATATCTAGAGCTTAATTTTGAAAGGTGGGAAGTTTTGATGGTCACAGAGGCAGGGAAGAGGCATCTTGGGTGAGGGAAATAGGAAACTTAAAGAGTGGTGTGGAATAAGCACAGTGGGTGAGAAAAGTTGCATTGCTGGTGAATGTTGGATAATTGCAGAAAAATGCTGAGAGGTCAAGTGAACTGTTTTGACCAAGATGTTGCCTTGGGTTGGATTCTCCATAAACGGATCTCATGATGAGAATTCATGTGCAAGTGATTTCTAAAAAGTACTCCTAGGAGAAATTAGTAACGCTGTGAAGGAAACAGGAAGAAGTCAGTAAATGTGTGTGTTTTTTTAGGCAAAGTCCCAGTTTTAGCCTGATCCTGCCAGGGAGTTCTGAAGTGTAAATTACACCTCAGAATATGTCTGAATCCATGCAAAGATGCTAGGCGGTCCCACTCCCACATTATTTAGGCATCAACTGCTGGTTACCTCAGGGATGTAAACTTCTAGGCCCTTTGTGTTTTCTCTGGAGGAACATGGACAAACTAGCTCTGGTAGCTCCAGAGCAGTCACTGGAAGAGATGTGCTGATAACTATTCAAAGCAAATCATTCCAAAGCCAAAGAATGTATACACTGAAAGGTCAAAAGGATGGGAAAGCCTCTGGGGAGAGCCACCTGAAGTGTCCACTACCGGAGTTCTAGCTTGACTTAATAGGCAAGAGAGATTCATAGCAGTGGTTCCCAAATCTGGCTGCCTTTTAGAAACACCAGAGGAACTTCTAAAGAAAAATTAATGACTTGCTCTGACTCTGATGAATTAAATTAGAACCTCATTAGGTAGAACTTAGGCATCAGTGGTTTTTTAAAAAGTTCCTCCCTTGGAATCAAAGGATTAACTGGATTACAGACTTCTGGACAAGGAGGTGGCAGGATGTAAGTAGTAATTTTAGGGAAATAAAGAGGCAGAGTTTTATAGGCTGTATTCGAGGGAGAAAAAACTGAAAGATGTAGAGTTTTAACAAAAGGTGAGGTTATGGACTGTGGTGGTGGCAGAGAAAATGGAGATTAAAGCAACAAATTTGAGAGAAATTTTAAGGAAAAATCCAGGAAATTTAATAACTGATTAAATGTTGAGATGAAGGAGTCAAAGTGGTTTGAAGATTTCCAGGCCAGGAGCCTGGCTTTGAAGCAGTGTTCTTTGAAGTACTATGATGCTCACACTGTGGAAAATTATATTAGCATAGCCCTTTGACATTTTCTGGAGAAGAGAAGGTGCTTCTTATTAATAAGGAAGATTGTCTCCCTATTATTCTTTGGTTACAACTTAAGACATTCTACTAACTCTTTTAAGCTAAAAGTGATTGTTTAGATCATATGATGCATAATATAATGAAAGTAAATATATCTTTATGAGGCCTGAGGAATTTGTTCTCATGGTACTTGGAACTTGGGTGTTCAGAAATGATGTTCATAATTCTGTCATATTCTGTTATTCAATATTCCAGTTGACAGGATTGGCACCAGTTACTTCTGCTATTAATATTGTAAATATACAGGTTTATAGCCATCTATCTTTTCTTATATCTTAGTCATAAATTGTAACCTTTGATATGACATATAATTAGATATATCTTAAACATTTTATGCTTTTTATAATGTGGTAAGGCCCTTCTCGTATTTGTGGAGTATTAGAAAAAACTTTTCTGATGCAATAATTATGTAAGCAATTGAAGTTTACATATTTTGTCTTAATTATATAATATTTCTTTATATATACAAAAACTACATATGGATATTTTGCTTTGTATATACACAAAAAAGTGATATACTACTAGTGCCATTCATTTTGTATAATACTTTCTTAGCACATTACATGAAGAATCCAGTAAGATGGTGAAAAAAGGGACTGTCCCTTTTTTCACCTACTTTATAGATGTTAAATTTAGGTCTAATAGGAGTAAAGTGACTTGCCCATAGTTGCTTAGGACATAAACTGGTGGGAAAGAAGCATGAAATCAGATCTTTTGTTCCCAACTCAAGTGTCTTTCCCTTGTGCATTGCTTTCTTATTCTAAAGCATTAAAAAGTGATTCTTCCGGGTTCTGCTTTTCCTAGGTTGTGAACATTCATATTTGGATATCTCACTTACTACGTATGAGCTGTGGCTTTTAAATTTTGGGAAGCAACAGTGGTAACAACAAGTATCAATTTGATATTATCTGTTAAATGACAGATACTATGCTTGAAATTTTGTAAATGTTTGCTCTAATCATCATAATAACATTATGTAATATGAGGTAATAACCTCATTTTGCAAATAAAAAACTGAAACTTAAAATGATGTTATTCTTTAACAAAATGGTTGTATCATATTTTAGATTTCACATATAAGTGGTATCATATGATATTTGTCTTTCTCTGTTTGACTTACTTCACTTATTATGATGATCTCTGGGTCCATCCATGTTGCTATAAGTGGCTTTTATTTCATTCTTTTTTTGTGGATATATATATATTTATATATATGTATATTTTGTGGATTCCCTGGTGGCTTCAATGGTAAAGATACAGGTTCAGTCCCTGAGTTGGGAAGATCATCTGGAGAAGGATATGGCAACCCACTCCAGTATTCTTACCTGGAAAACCTCATGGACAGAGGAGCATGGCGGGCTATAGTCTGGGGTCACAAGAGAGTCAGACATGACTTAGTGACTCAACAACAACAATATACATATGTATACACACACACACACACACACACACACACACACACACACACACACACATCTTCTTTATCCATTCATCCGTTGAGGGATACTTAGGTTGTTCCCATGCCTTAGCTATTGTAAATAGTGCTGTTGTGAATATTTGAGTGTATATATCTTTTAGAATTAGAGATTTCTCTGGCTATATCCCAGAAATGGAATTGCTGGATCATATGGTAACTCTATTTTTATTTACAAAACAGAAACAGACTCACAGACATAGGAAATAAACTTATGGTTACCAAAGGTCAAAGGGGGAGAGGGATAAATTAGGAGTTTGGGATTAGCATATATAAACTACTTTATATATAATAAATAAACAACAAGGTCCTGCTATATAGCTTAGGGAACTATATTCAATATCTTATAATAAACTCTAATGGAAAAGAACAAATAAAGAAAGGATAACTGAATCACTTTGCTGTATACTAGAAACTAAGACAACATTGTAAAGTAACATATTTCAATTAAAAAAATAAAATGAAACAAACCAAAGAACAGTTGTACTTAAAATAGGCATTGCAGTTCCAAGGAAAAAAGAATAGAAAAATGCATTATGATTTTAAAGTTTTTCCTACAGACAACTATTTATTGGAACTATTTTCTTCAAATAGCTTTCTTATATTCATTTTTAATGTTTTAATTAGATTTCTGTTTGATTAGTTTATAATCATGGGGTTTTTAGAATTGCTTATTCATATGTCCCCATCACTCCAATTAGTTTTTAAAGTCTGAATATTTTTAGATAATGAAGTAGTATTTGTGACTAGTTTTAGTGGACATCTGTGGCTAAGTCTATTCAATGTATGTATTATTCTTGCTTTATGCTTATGGTTCCTTCTGGAAACTTTCTCTCCAGCATGTTTCATTCCTGCTCCTGGGATATAAACAGATCTAGTTTGACCCATCAGATTATTTCATTCACTAAGCATTAGTGTTCAGTTCTTTTTAGGGAGGGGCAAGTAGATCTGTGTAATAAAGAATTTGGCCTCAGCTCAAAGACATACCTGATTTTCATCTCTCATTTCTAGGAGGCAACCTCTAAATCTGTGTAATTTCATGCCAGGGGTGTCTTTATTAGTCATGATGGGCTCCTTAGACTTGTGATGTCAGACTGATTTCCAAAAAGTTTGGCTAGAGATTGAGCCAAACTGTGGAGGTAATTATTCAATCATGCACACATATTAAGCCCTCATAAAAAAAACTATGGATGTGGAAGCTTGGGTGAGCTTTCTTAGCTGGGAGTACTCTTAGTGTATTGTTATATGTAAGTGCTGGAAGAGTAATGTATGCCTGAGGATGCTGAAAGCTTTGCATCTGGAACCCTTCTAGACTTTGCCCTGTGCATGTTTTCCTTTGCTTGACTCTAATTTGTATTTTTTTGCTATAATAAAACTGTGCTCTGAGCTGTGTGAAGTCGCTCAGTTGTGTCTGACTCTTTGTGACCCCATGGACTGTAGCCCACCAAGCTCCTCTGTCCATGGGATTTTGGGCAAGAATACTGAAGTGGGTTGTTCTCCAGGGGATCTTTCTGATCTAGGGATCGAACCTAGGTCTCCTGCATTGCAGGCAGACTGTCTGAGCCACCAGGGAAGCCCTTAATAAAACTATAATGATGTCTAATGTTTTCCTGAGTACTGTGAGTTGTTCTAGTGAACCACTGAACTTGTGGGTGGTCATGAGAACTACCCTAAATTTGTAGCTAGCTGGTCTAAAATGAAGGTGTCCTTTTGGGATTCCTGAACTTGTGTCTGGTGTCTGTTCCCTCTGATTTTGCACTTAGTGTTGGAAGTATTTGGCATACTTGGCAGTCTGGAGGACTATGCCCTTAACCTTGAGTTTGACCAGTTTTTGGTAAGGGTCAAGCAGAATATTGCATAGAATTAGTATATAAACTGGTAGGGAAGTTCTCTTTCTAGAAGTGTTAAGCTAGGGATGTAAAGGAAAGATGTGGTTGTCTTGCTGCCGGCTGTGTTGTCTACCATGTCATAATCGCTTGCATGCAGAATGTAACTAGGTAGTGTTAGAATTGTGAAATGAAAAAAGAAAACTCTAGTAATGTTGTTTGAGCCCACTGGGTTCACTGTGACAGATGCCATATGTATCCATGACTTCCTGGTTCAGTAAATCATTAAATTACCTTTATGCTTAAACTAGTTTGAATTGGCTTCCACCATTACAATCTAAGAGTCTGTCAAACACTTGTTCTTAGGATTCAGTGCTTTTCCTGGAGGATCACAAAGCTCCACAGGTATTGTTGAATGAAATTTTGATAAAGAATTTCCTGATTTTCATGAATCCCTGATAATCACTTATAACTTCGTTTCAAACATACTTTTAACTTTTATTTCATTAAGGAAGAAGTCTTACCTGTGTGAAAACATTTATTAATGAAAGTCCTGAATTATGTTATCTAACTACAGTTTTTGGTATGGAAATTGAGAGTAGGGGGAAATTGTAGAGTCAAAAAGATTCTGGAAATATATATATTTTAAAAATATTCTTTGCTGGGTATATAACTAATAAAAGGAAATAAATAATAAAAAATTGATGTTAGATGCATGAACTTAGGTTTGGAGCAAATTCTTTTGATTAAAATTATATGTTATGTAAATTTCCATATACAGAAATTAACCTGTTTACAAAGTTGTACAGAATTTATTCAAGTACAGATTTTATATATATATATATGTGTATGTATATATATATATATATGTATATATATATACACACACACACACATTTAAATAATTATCAATTTTTTCCTGTTATAAAGCAATAAATACTTATTTTAGGAAAAGGAAAAAATAAAAATATCCATTCATTCAAGATACATGTCTTCAGCACCTATTATGTATGAGACATTCTCAAAAGATTGCACTGAACAAGACAGATGTATTTTTGCTGTCATGGAGATTAAATTTTGTGATATAAAAGAAAATTATCAATCCTACTCTGAAAAAACAAGGTTAACATTTTAGTGTATTTCTAACACATAAGCTTGAGTGGGATGTATATGTGTCTATGTATAATGCAGTTGAAATAATGTTCTTCATGGAATCTTGGATTCTGCTTTATTCCTTAAACTTTTTATCTTTAATCCTACTTTTTGTTATTTAACAGTCTTCAAAAGCATTAGTTTTTAATGACTACTAATATTGTAAGTCATATTTATATACCTCAAAATTATTTTTTTAAATTACCACACTATGATGATTAGTTTTGTTCACATACATTTGTCTAAACCATGCCTATTTCATTAAGATACGTTCTTGAAATTAGTGGCTAAAAATACAGGAATATTTAAGAGTTTCATGACACTCTCCATCAGTGGGTGGGGTGGTTCTGAACTAGATTCCTTTCAGATTATTTCTTCTGCCCTGGATCTTGGAGTAGGTGAGATACTGTTGTGTGCCCTTTATGAGTGGAGTCTATTTCCCACAGCTTTCTGGATGGGAAGTAAGCCTCACTGTTTCAAAGCCAAATGTTCCGGGGACTTGTGTTCCTGGTGCAGGACCCCTTGGCTGAGGAGCCCAGTGTGGAGCTCAGACCCCTTTCTCCTTTGGTAAAACCTCTTCAGATGTAATTATTCTCCTATTTTGGGGTTGCACACTTGGGAGCATGGGTGATTCCACCCCTCCTGCCTATCTTGTGGTTCTTTTTTTTTTTTTTAATTTTTGTTACTTTATTGTGTTGGTTTTGCCATACATTGACATGAAACCGCCATGGGTTTACATAATGCTCCCTCTCCAGAACCCCCCTCCCTCCTCCCTCCCGATTCCCTCCCCCTAGGTCATCTCGGTACACCAGCCCCGAGCATCAGCCCTGGGCTGGCGATTGATTTCACATATGATAATTAACATGTTTCAATGCCATTCTCCCATAACATCCCACCCTTGCCCTCTTCCACAGAGTCCATGAGTCTGTTCTATACATCTACGTTCCTTTTGCTGTCTCGCATGCAGAGTTCTCGTTACCATCTTTCTAAATTCCATATATATGCGTTAGTATACTGTATTGTTGTTTTTCCTTCTGGCTTACTTCACTCTGGATAATAGGCTCCAGTTCTGTCCACCTGAGTAGAACTGATTCAAATGAATTTTTTTTAAATGCTGAGTAATATTCCATTGTGTATATGTACCGCAGCTTTCTTATCCATTCGTCAGTTGATGGGCATCTAGGTTGCTTCCATGTCCTGGCTATTGTAAACAATGCGGCGATGAACATTGGGGTACATGTGTCTCTTTCATTTCTGGTTTCCTCGGTGTGTATGCCCAGCAGTGGGATTGCTGGGTCATATGGCAGTTCTATTTGCAGTTTTTTAAGGAATCTCCACACTTTTCCATAGTGGCTGTACTAGTTTGCATTCCCACCAACAGTGGTTCTTTATATCTTTAGTTGTTGAATAACTTTTCTGGTAGATTCTAGTCTTTCTCATCAATAGTTACTCTGTAAATAGTAATTTTGGTGTGCCTGTGAGAAGAGATGTTTTTCTACTCTAGCATCTCCTTTCACATCCACCAGTCACTAATTTAATATCTACCTTTTCATATGCCTGTTGACCTTTCATATAAATGGAATTATATAATATGTAGGCCTTTGTGATGGGCTTTTTTTCTTAGCATGTTGCAAATGGCTTGCTATTTTTAAAAATTACTATTTGATATTATTTTAATGTTAATTTTATAAGATTAATTGTTTCATTTGGCATTTTAAAATATTTGTGTATAATTTCTACAATAAGGGGATTATTAATTGCTTGGAAATTTCAAGTAATTTACTGTAAAGTCATCTGGTTTTGTAGTAATTCTCTGTTAAGCTCTTTTCTTTTTCTGAAAAGTTCAGCAAGTCCCTGGGACCGTCTTTGCTTCTGACACTAACTGCATGTTCTGAGGGCTGCCAAGACCACCCTCAGATTTAGTAATTTGCTAGAAGGATTCATAGCACTCAGCAAAGCTGGTATACTCACTCACAGGTACAGTTTATTACAATGAAAAGCAGTAAGTTAAAATCAACCAAAGGAAGAGACATGTGGGGCAGGGTATAGGAAGACACAACTACAGAGCTTTCAGTTGTCCTTTTCAGATAGAGTCATGTGGACAGTGCTTACTTCTCCCAGTAAAGATATGTGGCAATATAAATGGAATATTGCAACTAAAGAACCTCACCCAAGCCTTGTGTCCAGTTTTCATTTGGCCTTGGTCATATAGATATGGTTGACCACCAGTGTGACTGATCTTAGTCTGTAGTTCCTCCAGAGCTCCTTAGCTGTTGTCACGTGGCCCAAAGCACCCTCCGCCAACCATAAATCATATTAGAACAGACTGTGTGGCACCAGGGCTTCCCAGATGGTGCTAATGGTAAAGAATTCACCTGCCAATGGAGGAGACACAAGAGATGTGGGTTCAATCCTTGGGTTAGAAAGATCATCTGGAGAAGGAAATGGCAACCTGCTCCAGTAGTCTTGCCTGGGAAATCTCATGGACAGAGGACCCTGGTGGGCTACAGTCCATGGGGTCACAAAGAGTGTGACATGACTGATTGACTAAACAACAACAACAACAAACGTGTGACATGAACCCAAGAACCCCAGGTAAACAAAGACACTTATCAGACAGGATATGCAGAGGGTGGGAGGTTACCGTCTCGGAGTTGGGGGCAAAAGGGCAAGGCTATTTTTAGGGCAAGGTTAATCTTTTACTGTGCACCACTTATAGCTGAAAATACCATTTAGAATTTTTGTTTTTTGTGTTAATTTTGCTTATATTTTCCAGAGAATTTTGTGTGTCACCTTTTTCAAATTTTTGTTGAAATGTAATCTTATGTATTATCCATTTTGATTTTCTGTTTTCTTAAAAATCCATTTTCTCATTTCTAAGCTTTAACTTTGTATTTTTAGTAATGTTGCCTAATGAAATTTGTAAATTTTGCTATAATTTTTCTTCCCTTAGATCTAAAAAAGTTAATTCAAGAGTTCCTACAGTTATTTATTAACTATTTTTATGCTTATTTTTAAATGTATTCTGTTTGTTTTACTGTTACATTACCCTAAAATTCTTTTCAATTATCAGTAATTGTGCCTCAGATAAACCTTTGGTAGCTACAATACTGCCATTGCATGGAGCTGAAAATTTTGAATGATATGCCTTATTAACCAACATTTTTCTTCTTATTTAGTAATAAAAGTCTTCACAACTCTGAAATGTTCTGGAACACCACAAATTTTTTTCCCCAAAATTTTAATCTTGTTTTATTTTAATTAAACTTTAAAGTTTGGAGGTAATTATAGATTCACATGTAGTTGTAAGAAATAATATGAAGAGATCTCCCATATATACTTTGCCAAGTTTGACCAGTGATAATATCTTGGAAAACTATAATACAGTATCATAACCAGGATATTGACATTGATACATTCAATATATACATATCCACTTCCTTCTGGCTTAGCACCCTTTGCTCCTAGCAAGTATTATAATTTCTGTGGTTTTGTCATTAAAATTACATAATTTTAATGTAATTTAGATTTATGTAATAGAGTTATATAATAAGCAACCTTTGGGGATTTTTTTCCCCCAAGTCTGTCGAGATTCATCCAAGATGTTGTGTGTATCAGTAGTTTGTTCTTTTGTATTGCTGAGTAGTATTCCATTGTAAATAAACCACAGTTTGCTTAACTGTTCACCTTTTGAAAGGCATTTGGGTTGTGTCCATATCTGAGCCTAATGCTGCTATGATCATGTGTTGCATAAGTTTTTGTGTGAACATAATCTTCATTTCTCTAGAATAAATCTCTGGATGTGCAGTTGCCAGGTTGTATGTGTTATTTTTTTCAATGTATCATTTTACATTTCCATTAGGAATGCATTAGTCTAGCTCTTCTGCATCCTTGTCAGTGCTTGGTGTTGTCACTGTTTTCTCTGATATAATCTCCCATTGTGATTTTAATTTTCATTTCTTGAATGACTAATATGTTGGACATTTTTTAATTTGTTTATTTACCATCTGTATATCTCTTTTATAAAATGTTTCTTCATGTCTTTAGCCCATGTTCTAATTGTATTATTTAATTTTTTACTGTTGAGTTTTCTGAGTTCTTCACATATTTTAGATACTAGTCTTACGTTACATATGTAGTTTGCAAATATTTTCATTCTATCTATGCCTGTTTTTTTCATCCTTGCAATAGGTTCTTTTGCAGAGCATAAATTTTTAATTTTGATGGAAGTTCAAGATATTTTTTTTTGGTTATGGACCATGCCCTTCATATCAAGTGTATGAACTCCTTGCCTATCTTTAGATTCCAAAGACATTCTCCTATGTTTTTGTTTCCTCAAAGTTTTATAGTTTTATATTTTACATTTAAGACTGTGATCTATTTTTAAGTTTTATATGAGGATGAGACTTAGGTTGAGGTTTTGTTTTTTTGGTTTGTTTGTTTTGTTTTTGCTTTTTACTCATGAATATCTACTTGCTCTGGCACAATTTTGTTGTTGAAAGGCTGTTTTTACTCCATTGAATTGTTCTTATATTTTGTTCAAATCACCTGGACAATCTGTGTGAAATCCAGAAACCAATTTCTGGGTTCTTTATTCTTTACCATTGATCTATGTGTCTTTTCTCCACTAATGCCACACACAGTCTTGAATGTTGTATATGTTTATATATATGTATATTCATATATGTTTATACATACACACATATGTATTGTTGTTCATTCCCCAAGTGGTGTCCAACTCTTTGCAACCCCATGGACTGAAGCACACCGCCCCTCCTGTCCCACACTATCTCCTGGAGTTTGCCCAAGTTCATGTCCATTGAATCAGTAGTACCATCCAACCATCTCATCCTCTGTAGCCCTCTATACATGTATGTTGTTCAAGTTGACCCTTGAACAACACAACTTTGAATCATACCAGCCCACTTAAACATGGATTTTTTTTCAATAAATATGTAGTATAGTACTATATGGTCTGCGGATCTGAAAATAAGAAGCCAAAGACACAGAGGACCAGCTGTTAAATTATACACAGACTTTCAACTGCATAGGGATTGGCAACCTTAACCCCACTTGTTTAAGGGTTAGTTTTAAAAGTGTGGAACAAAATTTACTATCAGATAGACTGTCCCTACCACTTTATTCTTTTTCAAAATTGCTTTAGCTATTCTAGTTCTTTTACCTTTCCATATATATTTTAGAATAATATTGCCTATAAGAAATCTTGCTAGGATTTTGATAGGAATTGTGTTAATGCTAGTTTATCAAGTCAGAGGGAAATAACATGTTTACTATACAGTGAACTTTCTATCCATGAATATGTTATTCTTTTCATTTATTCATATGTTCTTTGGATTCTCTCATCAGTGTTTTGCAGTTTTCAGTGTACAACTCCTGTATTTTTCCTTGAGAAATTATAAGTAGAATTCTTTTTAATTTTGGGATGCATATATTCATTGTCTTATGTAAAAATACCAAAAAATGTTTATTTTGTGTCCTGTGACCTTACTGAACTCATTTATTCATTCCAGGGGTTTTCTTTTGGTTCCTTGGGATTTTCGGTGTATATAATCATACCATCTGCAAATGTAGATAATTTATTTCTTCCTTTTTGATATCTACTTATTGTTTTTGCTACTGTTTTGGAATTTCCTTTATTATGTTGAGTGAGAGTAAGGTATGTGAACATTCTTTATTCCTAATCTTAGTCTTTCACCATAAGCATTATGTTAGCAGTTTTTGGTAGACACACTTTATCAAGTTAAGGAAGTTTCCTCCTTTGTTTTTCTAAGGATTTTTTTTTTAAACATGAATGGATGTGAATTTTGTCAAATGTTTTTCTGCGTTAGTTGATCTGTTACTGTGATTTTTATTAACCTGTTAGCTTATATTGATAAATTGTATATTGATATATTAGATATTAAAACATTGATAGACTCTTTAATGACAAGCCAGCCTTTCATTCCTGACATAATTTTCTCTTAGTCATCATGTACAATTTTTTTGTTTTTTACTGCTGAATTCTGTCTGTTTATATTTTGTTCAGGATTTTTCTCCAGTACTCTTGAATGGTGTTATTCTGTAGTGTGTGTGTGTGTGTGTGTGTGTGTGTGTGTGTGTGCTTTGTCTGTCTGGTTTTGTATTAGAGTAATTCTAGCTTCATAAATGAACTGAGAAGTACTCTCTCCTCTTCTGTTTTCTGGAAAAGTCTGTGTAGAATTGGTATCAATTCTTCTTTACATATTTGATTGAGTTCTCCAGAACAACTGTCTTGGCCTGAAGATTTCTTTTATGGAAATTTAAAAGTTATAATTCAGGTTCCCTAGTAGTTATAGAATTATTCATATAATATTTAATATTGAATGAGTTATAATACTTTTTGCTTTTTGAGGAACTGGTCCATTTCATCTAAATTATCAAATTATCATATTTATATGCTTAGAGCTCTTTATAGTATCACTTTATTTTCTATTTGATATCTATAGGATCTGTACATATGTCCTCTGTTTCATTAACAATATTAAATTTTGTGTGTAATCTTTCTTTTTTTTCTGTATCATTCCTGTTAGAGCATTGTCAATGTTATTGATCTTTTCAAAGGGCCGGCTCTTTGTTTCACTGATTTTCTCTATTTTTTTCTGTTTTATATTTCATTGATTTTGCTCATATTTTTATTGTTTACTTCTTGTTATTGCTCTGAGGTTTATTTTGTTCTTCTTTTCTAAATTCTTGGGTTGGGAACTTAGATTATTGATTGGGACTTTTTCTCTTTTCTGATATGTGTTTAGTTCTATTTATTTCCCTCATAGCAATGCTTTAATTTTCTCATACATTTTGAGACATTTTTGTTTTCTTTCATTCAGTTTATTTTATATTATTCTTTTTCAGACTTCCTTTTTTACCCGCAGTTTATTTAGAAGTGTAGTATTTAGATTCCAAGTGTTTAGAGATTTTCCTGTTATCTTTCTGTTATTTATTTCTATTTGATTCTCTTGTGGTCAGGGAACACACTGTGTGATTTCAATTATTTTAAATTTGTTGCAGTTTATTTTATGGTCCTGGACATAGCTTTTCTTGGTATATTTTCTGTGAGTACTTGAAAAAATGAATAGTCTTCTCTGGTCAAGTGGAATGTTCTATAAATATTGATCAGGTCCTATTGGTTGATGACATTGGTGAGTTCTTTCGTATCCTTTCAACTTTTCTGTCTAGTTTTTCTATCAATTATTGAGAGAGGAGTGTTGAAGTCTTCAACTATAAATGTTCATTTTTCTGTTTTTTTTCCAGTTCTAACAGTTTTTGCTTTATGTATATTGTAGCTCTGTTTGGTATATACACATTTAAGATTGCTAATCTTGGTGGATTGATTCTTATATCATATAACGTTCCTCCCTATTCTGGTAATTTTTTTTGTCTGAAGTTTATTTTATCTGATGTTAATGCAGTCACCTTTTGTTTTCTTCAGATTAATATTTGCCTGTTTTATCTTTTTTCATCCTTTCACTTTTATCTGCTTATGTTGTTATATTTGAAGTGAATTTCTTGTAGATAGCATATAGTTAGGTCATGTTTCTTAATCTACTGCCCTAGTCTCTATCTTTTAATTAATATATTTAGACCATTCACATTATTAGGATTTAAGTCTGGATATTTTACTCTTTTTCTATTGTTCTTTTTTTTTCCATCTCCCTTTTGTGTTTCCTGTCTTCTTAAAATATTTTGAGAATTTAATTTTGATCTATTTATGGTGTTTTTGGTTTATTTTATGGTGCTATGAACATGATATTTATAGTGGTTTTGACTATGTCTATTTACATAGCTTATTAATGGTTGTTCTAATGATTACATGAACTGTACATAATTATCAGTCTATTGATATGCTTATTTATCTAGTTTTCATGAAAGTATAGAAACCCTTTCTCCCTTTACCTCCTCTTCCTTTACCATTTATAACAAAGTTGGCTTAAATATTTCTCACACATACATTTAAAACCACATTAGATAGAGTTGTAATTTTGTTTCAACCATCAATCATATTTTAGGAGACTCAAGGAGCAAGAAAGTCAATTCTGTTTATCAATGTTTTTACTTAGGGTCTTCTTTCAAGAAGACATTCCTGCTGTTTCATGATTCCTACTTTAATCATTTTAATCCATTTAATGTCTTTTTAGCCATTTTTAAAGGTTATATCTATCTGGTGACAAAAGATTCTTTTAGTTTTCTTTCCTTTGAGAATATATTGATTTTCTCAGTATATTTTCAGTGAACATAGGATTCTGATTTCAGAACTACAATCTTGATTCTTAAAAAACTTCCTTGTGGTCTCCATGATTTTTGGTAAGAAATCTACTGTCATTTGAATTTTCTGCTTCATATAGTTAAGGTGCCATTTCCCAGCTGTTTTGAAGATTTTTGTTTTGTCTTTAGTTTATAGGAGTTTTACTATGTTTTGTCTTGGTAGGGATTTCTTTAGCATTTTCTGGCTTACAGATTCTTCAGCTCCAAGTTTGGAATATATGAAGCATAGAAAAACCAAGGGAACTCACTGTCAGGTCTTTCCTTCAACCCTGGGGTCCCTACCTGGTCTGTCTTATTTTCACTTCTCTTTAAGAGTGCTTTTATTTTCGCTTTGTATAAAACATATCCTGAATTTTTTACTTGCACTTATTAGCAGAAAAAAAAGGTGAAAATACATCTATCCTATATTCCCTAAATACGATATAGGGAAGTCTAATAGGAAGTCAAAGTGGACGTCTACTGGCTTTATTTCAATAATTATTCACTTTTAAAATATTCTTGAAATATAATATTTAGTCTAGTATCTGCTCACATAGTATGGGTAAGGATAGATTTTTTTAAATTGTCTGTTTTGGAGTTGACACATTTAATTGCAAGATGGATAGATATATTTAGTTTCTGGCATAAATTCTAGTGTCTAGATTGTAGGCATTTACCAAATTGGTTCTGACTAAACCATGGTAGTATCACCTCTTAGCCCCAGGTCTGATTCTCTGGCAATTAGAGTTAATAAAGTATATACTAGTCTCCTAAATACTTTGAAAATGTCTTGTAGACTCTTTTCCCTTCCAGATAAGACTTAGAGGGGTCACACCACCCAGGATATAATGTATGGCTTCTGATCCCCATGTACTCGCCTTCTTTATCTTCATATTTTTGAATGTTTCAGGTTGTAAAAAGGCATTGAGGAGACTGAGGAGGGAAAGTGGAAACAGTGTTATGATTGTATCATATCTCCTTTCCCTCAGTTGAGAAATAATCATTTTTTTCTGGTTGGATGTATCTCTCCAAGTCAGAGGGTCAGAGAGTGAATAAGAAAGAAAATTCTTCACCCTTTAGGAGGGCCATCCTTGTTTTCAGAGCCATCCATGGATCAGTCATTGCCTGCTTTGTTCATTTCAGCTCCATTGGTTTAATATTTAAAGGAAATTCCCTCCTAACTTTAGACAATAGTCAGTTTTTAGTGCTGCTGTTTTTAATCTTTTTTTTCTGGGTACCTTTAGGTATTTTTGGAGAAAGGAGCAGCACCCAGCCAGATGCCATTTAAAACTAAAATCTCCCAGACTAAAATCTTAAGGGAAATTTAAAAGTAAGTCAAAGTGAAAGCAAGTTTTTAAAAATTGAATTGAACAATTAAGTTGCTAAAATAATCTCTTCATTTAAAAAATCAGTGACATGCAAAAATAATTTTATTGTTTGAGTTTTTAAATCTTTTTAACTCTTTAAATCAGCATCCTCTTGGTACTTGAATAGGTGCCATCTGCTGATCTGTAACTGAGCCAGTTTTTGCATTTGGACCTAAGTTTAAAACTTAATTCTGACAGAGACACACGCAGGTCTTCATTAGAAACAAATCATTTGTAGATTTTAATACTTTCCTAAAATTTAGATTTATTTATTTGTAGCAATTTACATGGAGCTTCCCTGGTGGCTCAGGTGGTAAAGAATCCGCCTGCAGTGTAGTCCTTGGGATCGCACATAGGCAAATTTCTCAAAGATACCTACTAAAATTGTTTAAACTATTCTATCAATTTAACAAGGAGGTAACTTGAGTAGGCCATAAGTACTGGCCTTTCTTGGTGGCTCAGATGGTAAAGAATCTGTATGCAATGCAGGAGACCTGGGTTCAATCCGGGGTTGGGAAGGTCCCCTGGAGAAGAGAATGGCTGCCCACTCCAGTATTCTTGCCTGGAGAATCCCATGGACAGAGGAGCCTGGCAGGTTACCTAGTCCATGAGGTCACAAAGAGTCGGATATGACTAAGCAACTAAACACATACACACACACACACACCAGTTAGCCATCACTACATTTAAAGCAATTCAAAGTTAGAAGCTTAGAACAGCAACCGTAAGCTTAGAACAGCTGTTTATAACTCAGCTTGTGGTTTCTGATGATTTGAACTGGGCTTGGTGAGGCTTGTGTCTATGGTCAGCTGTGAATTGGCTATCTGACTTTGCTAATCTTGGCCCTGCTGTCTCATATATCTGGGGCCTACCTGGATCACTGGACCCTCTTCCATATGTCTCATCCTCCAGTAGACTAGTTCAGGTACATTCTTGTGATGGGGGTGAGGGGAAGCAGAGCACAGAAAGTGTACCATATCTCTGAAGGCCTTGATTTTGAACTGGCAAAAATATCTCTTCCTTTGCATTTTATTAGCTAAGTAACTCACAAAGGTTGATAAAATAGACTCTATCTGTTGATGAACCACAACATAACATTTAATATGTAGATGTAAGGAGGGGCAAATAATTATGACCATTGCACTCAATCCACTCTTTTAGAAAAGTATGGAAATGGAACTAGGACCCTGTATCATGCTTCCAGATTAGGTTTCTTTTCATTACACTAGCTTTCTTCCTACTTACCTGGTGTACAGTGAATCAGGGTTTATAAGGGGAAAACATTTGTGTCTTAAGGTATGTCAGTCCAAGTACTGATCCAGACAGTTGTGATGAATTCACATTTTTTTTTATCTATTGAGTTCTTAGTTCTTTACAAAATCAATTTTAGAATAAATAGATTTTATGCAATAAGAAATGTCTATTGCTTTCCAAATGATATTAGTAGAGTGAATCTTTTGCAGGTTAAGAGGACTTTTTACATTGCCTTACCTGTTTATTCCTTTTGACTGTAAGTCTCAGGGAACCAGAGTGATGATATCAGGATTATATTACTCTGGTTATCAGGGTCTTAAGTTCACATCTTATATTCTAGAAAAATTATTACTATGAGTGAGTGATTCTTTTTGGAAAGCAGATTATAGGGTAAGATATAAAGCTTCAAGGTATGATTTACCTCATGTTGAAATTTTATCAGAGCCCACCCACCCCTCATTATTGCCCTTTATGGATCTGAAGATAGATGAAAAAGATAAAATTGTTATGGAGTTGTGGCAGCTTCAAGCTGTCCTGTTTGTTTGTCCCTGAATTTTTATATGCTGGTTCCAAAAATCCGTTCCTGCCAAAATTAGGCTTGGAAAAATAACATATTTCGTATATGACATATGTTTGAAATTAGTGGGAAATGCAGCCAAGATTTGGAAATTAACAAGGAAAAAGTTATTTCTGAAAACATTTTGGAGCCAAAGAAGAGTGTTTGGCTTAAAACATTAGGGCATTTTATTGTTTAGTAAATCAAATAATTTTTAAAAATCCCAGAAGGAAAACAGCATTTCATTTTTAAAAGTATGTATGAATAATTCTTATTTAAAAACTCTTTGTCATAAAGTGTAACAAATTAAGCAAGTAGTCTAAATGTATCATGTATAGGATAACTAATATTCTGATAAGCTATTAAGTCTTTTTCTCTGTGAGTTTTTTATATTTAATCATGTGCATCTGTTTTCTCATATGTGAAAAAGATTTCTATTAATCTGCTACCTGCAAATACATAGGAATAGATGAAGGGATCAGAATAAGAATCAAATTGTCCCCCTCTAATACAGAGTACTGTTTAGACCTAACTTATTGATAAGTACATTGTCATGTCTGTGCTAAATGTAGAATTATCTTCTTTGTCACCTTTTCTCTTTGAATTAGTCTAATTCAAGGCAAGGTACATTCACGAGGCATTTTTGTCTTTGCAAGGCAGAGAGATGCTAAAGAGAGATGTTGGTAGATTTACAAACTGGTCCCCAACCACAGGAAAACTTAAAATGTAGTTGAGAAGAGCAGAATTTCTTAAATTGGAGGTATTGTTCTTGCCAGGGCCTTAATTATGGAACTTGCACTCAGAGTTGATTTGTTGATTCCATGATTCCAAGCTGAACTCATAGAAGTGAGGCCATATGTGTTTTCAAGCTCCTCAGAATGACACATTTTAAATAGGTTTTCATAAATTAGAGGAAAAATCTGTTTTGTCACAGTGTTTTGCCCTGTCTTCCTAATTTGTTTCTTCCTATCATTATCAGATGTGATATTATCAAGGAATTTTCAGCCTGGCATGACTTTTGCCTCTGAAATAGTGATGTTTGTTTTTGGAGATTGCCTTCTGTATCTTCTTTGTTCTCAGCATCCTGTGACTTGGAGATGGCATCATCAATAGACTGAACAATTCTCTAGAATTATGCAGAATTAAATGTCAACTTAGATCTTCACTTTTGAGAGTTTTAACTGAGAGATCCAGATCCTGTGAATTGGTTCCTAATTTTCCCTAACCTGGAAGTTCCTTCTTGGGGCCTGGTTCTGTTTTCTGGTCTTAGTTTCCATGAGCTATCTTTGAATCTTGATAATAAACCTTCCTTTCTTTGAGTAATTTGAGGAAGGTGAGGAAACAAGAGTGCAGCATATTACTAGGTGGTTTGTTAATAAAGGAAATCCAGGGTGCTGAAGACTATAATGTCTAATTCTATAGCACAATGAAAAAGAAATACTGAGTTCATGGCTTTGCCAACCACTTAAGTAAGGTTGGGCTTCCCTCATGGCTCAGCTGGTAAAGAATCTGCCTGCAGTTTGGGAGACCTGGATTTGATCCCTGGGTTGGGAAGATCCTCTGGAGAAGGAAAAGGCTACCCACTCCAGTATTCTGGCCTGGAGAATTCCATGGACTGCATAGTCCATGGGGTCACAAAGAGTCAGACACGACTGAGTGACTTTCACTTTCACTATAGTAAGGTATCCTATAGAGTGCCCCCGGTTTTTATTGACGATACCATGAGCAGAAGGTAATGAGTGGAATTTACAAACTGGATTAGCTAGTTATCATTGTAGGACATTCATCAGGCCCCTTAACTCTAAGTACCTTCATTTGTAAAATAGAGCTAGTAAAAATAATTGTCTTTCAGAATTCTTCTGAGGACTAAACGAGAAGCTATATTATATATATAATGCAGAAAGTAGAAGAGCTCAAAGGCCAAATGTAACCAAAATTTCCTCTGGGATGACTATGGACACGTATCTTTTGCTCATAAATATCCTGAATTTCACATATCTTTTTGTCTTATATGAATATTATTTGAATAATATGAATAGCTGAAGCTCCTGATGGAAAGTGACAAATGACATGAGAAAATTACAAGTAAAGATTTTTAAAAGAGTTCAGAGAACCAGGGCTTTTGGGAAGGGCTTCTTTGTGAGGCAGTGCTTAACCAGGCAATTTAAAGTGAGCTTCTAATTACTGGATGATTTCAACAGATGAAGATGTAAATGTGAGATAGGAAGATATTCCAGACACAGGGATGGATGTGAAGGTGTTGAGACTCTTTAACAAGTCAAAAGAAAGGGAACTATGGCTTGTGATGATACCAGTACTGAGATCCCATGTTTGGGAATTTTGTTTGTGTGCTGTGTGCTAAGTTGCTTCAGTTGTGTCTGACTCTTTGCAACCCTATGGACTGTACAGCCCGCCAGACTCCTCTGTCCATGGGATTCTCCAGGCGAGAATACTGGAGAGGGTTGTTGTGACGTCCTCCAGGGGATCTTCCCAACCCAAGGATTGAACCCATGTCTCTTATGTCTCCTGCATTGGCAGGCAGGTTCTTTACTATTAGTACCACCTGGGAAGCCCTTGTGAATTCTAGGAGTGGATTAAAAGTAGGAATGAAGGTGCAAGAAAAGAGGCAAATGTGATAAAAAATGAGAGGAATGGGGCCCCAAGAGCATGGGTAAGGATTGCCAAATAATAAAGATCAAAAGAACTTAAAAAAACAAAAATGAATCTGTTTGTCAGACAGAACACATACCAGTGAGAAAAAAGAAATCACTGAAGTGAACACAGAGGGGGAATTGTGTTATAAAGGGAGTTTCATGTGGTTATACTAAGGATTGAAAACTAGCATTCTGGATAGGATAGAATGCTCTTTTATTTGTGCTTTTTGTTGGTCATTTTGCTGTTAAAATCTTCCCAAGTATTGTGTTGAAATGCTGTCTAGTGTCCTTAATCACAAGAAGGCTATAATGTGAATTATAGAGAAAATATGTATGTTAGATAAGCTTCATTCAGGCTTAAGTTATAGTTCTGTTGGTCATGAGTTCAACATTAGTGAGTCAACAATACAGTATGTATTAAGAAAGTTGTTTTTTAATAGTTACACACATAAAACAAGGTTATGTATTGGTTGGTTGACAAAAATGTGACTGGAGGCTTGCAGGAACCCAATCCTGTGTTTCCCTTAGGGACAATGGTTCATTATTTACCAATCTAGTAACTGTGTGACTTTATAGAACATAATTACTGTGAATAATGAGAAGAGAATATACTTTCTTTCTTTCTGTGGGTTTCTTTTTCCAGAGTGGCATGCTTTACAGTATAATTGTTTTAAATTTTGATGGAGTCTAGTCAATTTTTTTTTCTTTTATTGCTCATGCTTTTCGTGTCATATCTAAGAATCCTTTGCCAAACCCAAAGTCATAAAGATTTTACTCCTAATGTTTCCTTCTAAGAGTTTTATAGTTTTAGCTCCTACATTTAGGTCTTTGATTCATTTTGAGTTAATTTTTTATGTGATGTGAAGTAAGGGTTCAATTTCATTTTTTTGCATGTGGTTATCCAGTTGTCCAGCACCCTTTGTTTGAAAAGACTATTCTTCTCCATTCAGTGGTCTTGGCACTGTTGATGAAAATCAGTTGACCATAAATGTAAGGGCTTCCCTGATGGATCAGATGGAAAAGAATCTGCTTGCAATGCAGGAGACTTGGGTTAGATTCTTGGTTGGGAATATCCCCTGGAGAAGTGAAATGGCTACCCACTCCAGTAATCTTGCCTGGAGAATTCCATGGACAGGGGTTTGGACATGACTGAGAAACTACTGCTAATAATTTTGTCTAAGAGTTTTATAGTTTTAGTTCCTACATTTAGATCTTTGATCCATTTTGAGTTTTTTTTGCATGATGTGAAGTAAAGGTTCAGTTTCATTCTTTTGCATGTGGTTATCCAGTTGACCAACACCCTTTGTTTGAAAAGACTATTCTTTCCCCATTTAGTGGGGAAAACCAGTTGACCATAAATGTAAGGGTTCATTTCTATATTCTCAATTCTTTTCTGTTGATCTATATATTTATTCTTATGTCAGTGTGAAAATGTCTTATTTACTGTTGTTTTGTCATAAGTTTTGAAAGTCCTACTTTGTTCTTATTTAAGGTTATTTTGGGTATCCTGGTTCTCCTGCAATTCTGTGTGAATTTTAGAATCAGCTTGTCAATTTACAAATAGGTAAGCTGGGATTCTGATAGGGATCGCGCTGAACCTGTAAATGAGGTTGGGGAATATCTTAACAATGTTAAATCTTCCTATTCATGAAGATGGGGTATTTTCTCCACTTAACCTCGATTTTTTTTTTTTTACTCTCTTTCCACAATATTTTAGAAGTCATAATTGTTTTTAATATCTTAATCATGCTCTGTTGTTTTATGCCTCTTAAGCCCTCAAAAATACTGTTCCCTCTACTTGGAAAGTTTCTCTATCTCCAGCCTCACTGTTGAGTTCTTATGTATCATTCAAAATTTAGTTCTTCCTCTGTAAAGGATTCTATGATTCTTTTCACTACCCTTCTTTTTTTTTAGACAAAAGACAAAAGGAATTAGAAATGGATTAAGTTTTATTTTTAATCAAATATCAATATTCAAGTAGTGTAGTTCAGTGGTTAAGAGGCTAGATTTTTGATCAGATACAATAGAAAAGGGTCAAAATCCTACATTTACTATTATCTTTGATTCTGGGGCCATTACTTGACCCACTGAACCTCAGTTTTTTTATCTATGAAATGAGAACAAAGTATGCATCTTTTTACATTAATTCCCTTACTTCACAGGCTGTTGACAGTATTGTATATGTTAATATAGGTAAAGCACTTAGAACAGTTCCTGGCTCCCAGTAAGTCCCAATTATTTTTATCAATCCACTTCTAAAACCCATGCTGTTTTCACTAATTCATACTGTTCATGTAAACTGTGCTTGATAAATATTTGTTACTGAAAAAGCCATGGCAGTGGTTATGGTAGCAGTTATGGTGGCAGATGTTTTGGCTGGAACTTAGTCCTGAAGGCGAACATCAAATGCATTTCTTTTCTAATTAAAGTATCAGGATAAGACCCAATTACCTCATCATAAGCCAAATGTCAAGCTTTTCCAGCCATCCTCTGAGAATTGCCTTATTGGAAATGTCTGCCCTTTCATTAAATACACTTTTATGCGACAATTTTTTGACTTTTTTTATTGTCAGCTGTACTGAGAATTCAAATGGCTATTATAAACCAATAAAATCTACAGAGCATAAATGCTTTGAGGTCTAGTTCTGAGTAATATTCACTTTCCATGAATACCTTAGCACCTAGTAGAACCATAGGCATGATGAGATTAAGAAGTGTGATGATGATTTAAGAGCCATAGATATAAAATTCTTAGGGTTTTCTCAAGAGCAAATAATTTGGAAGTACATTGAAACATATACCTTTTCATAAAGAAACAAATTTCTTTTAGGGTTTAATAATCATCTCACTTTTCTATAACCCTAAGACTTCAGAATGTTTTCTGTGACCCTGTGCAAATGAGCAAGTTACTGCAAAAATTATAACCCATTAAGCTCATTTATAAAATATATTTGATTTACACCGACTATGTGTGATTTATACCAAGAGCTATCAAAAATGACTACCTAGTTTTTGGACAGCAAACCACAAGACTATGCCAAAAGGGGTCTTAGCATTATGTGTTTCAAATGTTATGCAGTATCTACTTTAGAAATCACCTTAAGAAACTTTGACTTTTGAAACAATATGTCCAATGTATTCATAAATTCAATAAATATATAATAAATAAGCATTTATACACCATTTTTCATCCGTCTTTTTTAAAAACTAGAGTACTAATTATATCTTTGTAATTTACTGAAACCCCATGGACTATAAATTTTAGATGGTATTTATGTAAACAAGTTGAGCTTATAATCTCCTACTGTACCATATGTGTCACTGGGAGATTGAATATTTTAAGTGGTATAACCAGTGTAGGTGAAGATGCATTCACCCCCTCCTCGGCTACTCATGTTCACTCATGTATACATTTAGGTCCCTACTCTCTTTGCTTTCAAGGTGTTCTTATTTACGTGAATATCATTTCCTATGACATTTTTTCTTTTCTTGTCCAAAGACTCATTTTACAATGATCAGGTTAAGTCACTTCTCGACAAATGTTTATGTACCTAATGTTATTTTTTACTAGGATGTTAATGACATTGAAGAATTAGAACATTAGGTTTTGCTTTACATTTATTCTTGCAACTTGAACAAACTCTGAAATTTCTATGATGTAGATTTCTTGTATTCATTTGTTTGTTTATTCATTTAGTCAGTTTCCCATTAAAAATGGCTATTTTTGTGTACTCAGTACCAGGCATTTCTGAAAGACTCTGAAGACACGTTGATAAATGAGAGAGAGCCTGCTTTGTTTAGATAGTTATTTACCTTTAGGAACCTGTTTTCCTACTAGACTATACATATTAGAAGGCAGAGACTATGTTTGTTTTGTTCTCCTATGTCTTGTTCTTACTACTGTCACTTAATAAATAAATGCTGATTGAATGAGTTGACAATCCATGGAGAATTACTCAATTTTATATATTTTAATAATGTTCCTCTGGTGACTCAGAGGTTAAAGCATCTGCCTCCAATGCGGGAGACCTGGGTTCAATCCGTGGGTTGGGAAGATCCCCTGGAGAAGGAAATGGCAACCCACTCCAGTATTCTTGCCTGGAGACTCCCAAGGACGGAGGAGCCTGGTAGGCTAGAGTCTGGCGCAGCGTCACAAAGAGTCAGACACGACTGAGCGACTTTACTTTCACTTTCATATATTTTAATGACTGAAAAAGGAAACAGTTATTCTGTAATTTATTAGGAGGAAGGACAAATTAGGCCTAAAATAATCTTATATATATTCATTTGTTAAACTCCACAGTTATTTTTTGTAGAAAACTTGGAAAAGAATAGTAGAGCTGAGAGTGTCTTAGTAATCAATTAGGAAAATCTCTCCCACCTTTTGAGTGAGGCTAGAAAAATTAAAGGATTTATCCATGGTCCCAAGTTGTCACGCAGTAGTTCTGGGTCTTACCCCAGGTTTTAAGAGTGTCAGATCTTTGATCTTCTTACTACTATGACACCATGTGAGGGTCACTTTGAGACAGTGATTCTGTGTTTTATACTTTAGCCTTCAGACATCAAGGTGAAATTATATCACTGAAGATAAAGATCTTAACCCTGGAGAAATTTCCTTAAGCAAATCATGATAATCAGTTGTGGCAGATGCTAGTCGGCATCACATTTCAGGAAAAACTAACCCGAGTTGGCTGAGTCCTAGAGCTTATACGTGTCTCTTGCATGAAAATGTTGCATGGAAATGTGTTGGGGCTTTGACATGTGTGGCAACCAGTTCTCAAAAGAGTGAGTCACACCTCCTCCTACTCTGCAACTGTCATTGCTGGCTTCGGGCAAAAGGTTGGAAACACTGTAGTCATGTGGCTTGGCTTGCTGGGAGAGACGAGGCCATGAGCCAGGGGAAAGCAGCACTAGAGAAAAGTCAGGAAGAATGTGAGACAGAATGAGGGTAAAAATGGAACCCCAGAGAAGGGGACTAACCATTGAACACAGAATCCAAGGAGAAATGAGGCTAATTTAGAGCATTTTTTAAAAAGATCTGTCAGCTGTAACTCTTGCAAAGAGGAAATGGAGATGCATATTTGAAGATGCTCAGTACAGAGGAAGAGTTTGATTGGATTGCGTTAGTCAAGGCAGTTGTTTTCAGGCCAATAAGAGGGAACAAGAATGGGGCAGGCAAATTGATTCTAGACAGAAAACTGGGAAACAAGTTAGAATACCTCTTAGAGAATAGAGCTTTGGTTTGGCTTTCACTGGATGTTAACTTGGGAGTGCCTAGACATCCCTCTGTCAGCCAGAAGCAATAAACTCTTGCTGCTTGTGCAGCATACTGCTAGGCCGTTGTCACGAGCATAGGGTTATGACAGAGGGGTGTGTGTGTGCTCAGTCGCTCAGTCATGTCTGACTCTTTGCAACCTCATGGTCTATATCCTGCCAGGCTCCTCTGCCCATGGGATAATCCTGGCAAGAATATCAGAGTGGGTTGCCATTTCCTCCTCCAAGGGATCTTCCCAACTCAGGGATAGAACTCATGTCTCCTGCATTGCAGGCAGAGTCTTTACCATTTGAGCCACCAAGGAAGCTGTGACAGAGGTAGTCATGTCAAATAGCTTAGATACAGCTAGGTTTATTATGGGAGTTGACTATGTAGTACAAATAACAATCCTGAAGCATTTTGGATTGAGGTTTCCGTGGCTACTGTTTGTAAAGTCATCTAAGTTAGGATCCTAGGGGAAGATATGAATTTTTGGAAAAAAAAAAGATAGCTATACACAAAGAGAGAAATTAGAATATATATATATATATAAGAGGAAGTAGTAATGGCAGCTCTTAACTGCCATGGGGTAAGGGGGATGAGGGCAAAGGAGGAGGAGTGAACAATTGAGGGCAGCTGCTACTCATATTCAGAGGTAGCTGAGTTCTAACCCAAGCAGGAGCACTTATTTTTGAGTAGAAGCAGCACAAATATATGACTTTCCTGTGAGAAAGGAGCCAGAACTATGAGACTGGGCACATAATACAGTGATAATTCATTACACTTGTGTGAGATTTTGCTCTTTACAGTTGTTTTCATATGCTTTCGCTATTCTTTTTGCAAGACCTGTGAATAGATATTATTTTATTCCTGTTTCACAGATGAGGACGTTGAGCCTCAGAGTCATATATAATCATCCAAGGGCATGCAAATACTAAGCTCAGGTCTTTCAGTTCCCAATTCTGAGTTTTCACTCTCAGATTGTACAGGTTCACTCTAGTGAAGTCGGAGCATCGCTCTGGATGATCTTGCCCAGGGCCATTGCTATCTTACTCACCACTGTAAACCCAGTGCCTAGTCTGATGCCTGGCACATGTTGGGTCCTCAGTACATGTGTTTTAGGGAAGAATAAATGAACAAATGGGATGAGAAATATAATGATGTTTAGTGATGGTGTGACATCTAATAGACATTTGCTATAGTTCTAGAGATAGTGCTTTTTCATTTACCACCAGTGTTGGCTACCTGACTCTTTCCTTTTCAGTTACAATGAGAAAGAAAACACGAGGGGGTGGGTATGGAAAACTAATCCAAAGTTCAATTAGTACCTGCCTTGAATTTGCAGTTAAGTGTTAGTCCATATTAAACCATATTTTTATTTTAACAGTTTTGTTTCTTTTGCTAATACTTTTCTCCTGTTTTGTTTGCATTTAATGCTCCTTAATGTTATTGTATAGTACTGTACATATTTTTAGCATTTTAAAGTTTTTTTGAAACCTCCTTTGGAGAAGAAAGCCTGTTTTCTGCTTCATTTCTTCCACAATTCTGAGTACAATGCTCAGCACTTAATTAGCTCTTAATAAGTACCTGCTGATGAACTAATTATATATAAATAAAGTGGATTATTCTCCTTAATTTTGTTTTTGTCTGTCATTGCATAAAAGTTGTACATGCCTTAGAAGTATTTGTGTCTTTTATGGGAGAAATCTAGTTTTTGATATCAGACACAACTAGATTTTCATCCCTTCTCAGTACTTAAATAACTATGGGACTTTGGTACATTTTATAAAACTCAGAGCATCAGTTTTGTTACCTATGAATGGAAATAATAATTCCTGTTTTATAAAATAGTCATAATAATACATGAGCTAATGAGAAAGCACTCTAATACTGTATAACATTTAGCAAGCATTTCATCTTCCTTCTATTCTACTCTTAAGTGCTGTTCTATGTGAAAGGTGAATTTTAACTTTAGCTCTCACATTTATAAGGTATACAGTTGTGGACAAACAACTCAACTTCTCCAAATTTAGTTTTCTGTAAAATGAGAGCAAGAGAGAGGATCAAACATAACCACTAATGAGAATGGATTTTTTTTTTAAAAACTGTAAACCCTTATACAAATGAGAAATATTTACTACCATCTATATTTTACTGACTGTGATGAGACCCTAAGAAAGGAGATTGTGTTTTTAATTTTCCTGAGTGGAGGAAACTTGCCCAGTGAGTTTAAAGGTCCTTCAACCTAACTTACTTTTAGGACACCTGGCCTCAAAGTAGAGTGTTATCCTTTACCTCTTGGGTACAGTGTCTAATTATGATGGAGTTCTAGTTGTTATCATATACATTCTTTAATAGAAATGTTAAATATATTCCCAGTTGTTTGCAGCTTTTATTGGCTTCTAGATAAATTTTCAATCCATTGACATAATTCTAGAACCACTTTTTCTCTCCCTCTCATCACATCTTCTAAGAATAACTTTGATTATCGTAATAAACACATTATAATAGCTAATAGACATTAAACATTGTATAACATGTTTGTAAACTTTAAATTCAAGACTGAAATGGGCAACACTCAGAGCAGTCATTCTTAAAATGAAAAGAAAGTGGATACATAATGTACATTTCCTAAAGTCATTACAGAGAAGACTTGTATATGGTGCAAATGCAAGGTTAATATTAGGCTTTTCTTTCTTTCTGAACTCAGATGATAGCATGAATATGTGGTTTCCATTCATTGAACCTCCAGAACTTCCTTAGCAAGATTTATCTTTTCACATGGGGGCTTTAATCAAGACAAATTTCATCACAACTATTGCCACACATTTCTTGCCATGTGCTGTGTAGTCAGTTTACCCAGAGCCTAATTCAAAGGACTATAATTTCAGCATTTCATGTGTCATTCTGGCAATATTTGGTGCCTCTTTTATCCTTCAGCTTCCCCCACCCCATATACACCATTAATGTATATGAAAATGCATGTGTCTCTCTTAGGCTCTCATTACCATCTTGCTTGCACTGTTAGTTTTGCATGCAGCTTGCAGTAAATTCAGTGTGGATGATCTAAGTAAGTTATGGAAAAGCCAAATGTGATTGGACAGATTCATAAAATGTAGTCAGGTTGTACACTACCTGAATATATATTTCTTTCTCCTTCCATTATACCTACATACAAGGCAATGTGTTTGCATATATACATGCTCTATGAGAGAAGTTTTGGCTACACATAAATAGGTTGATAAAGTCCAGGAGTCACATAACACTTACCAGACATTGAGTTGCAGCTCATGAATCAGCTGGAGTTAACTATAAATAAATGGCCATGGGCTCATTACTGTACTGGTTATGGGCTTTTTCCAGTGATTGGTTTTTAATCTAAAAATAGGGACCAGTGGGCTGTTTCATATATTTCATGTCAAGGGAGTGAAATATCCATAATCAGCTTCTTTTTTTTATTTCTTGAATCAGGACTCAGTGTTAATACATAATGGCTAGGAAAAATGGCTTCAGGATTTCTGGGTTGTAAATTCACCTTAGATGCCAGAGCACAAACCCTTATATGACCCTGAATTAATGATTTATCATTCCTGTGTTCCTGTTTACTAATGTTATGAAGTGAATTTGGAATCATGTTATAATGTCATAAAATTAATCTCAGCTAGTTGGTTGGTTGGTTTACTTTCTGGGCACCCATTATATTTTTCATGATACCTAACTTCTATTTTCTTGTGCAGTGTGTTTGTCAGAACTCTTTTGGTTGCAAGTGACACCAATGCAATTTGAAGAGGTTTAAATAGGAAACTGATTGACTGACTTGCTTCTTTCATCTGATGATGCTCCAACCAAGAACAAGGCTTTGGAGAACAGTCACATTATGTTCTCTCTCTCTCCCTCCCTCCCTCCCTCTTTATTTTATTTTATTTTATTTTTAAACAAAGGAGAATCTTCCTTCTCTTGAAATTTACTCAGAAGACCTAAGTTTTGCCAGGTCTTCCAGTCATTCTCCAAAGCTTTATCCTAGAATTTGTGGGTGCTAAGTTGCTTCAGTGATGTCTGGTTCTTTGCAACCCTGTGGACTGTAGCCTGCCAGCCTCCTCTGTATCCAGGGATTCTCCAGGCAAGAGTACTGGAATGAGTTGCCATGCCCTCCTCCAGGGGATCTTCCTGACCCAGGGATCAAACCCACATCTCTTATGTCTCCTGCATTGGCAGGCGGGTTCTTCACAACTAACGCCACCTGGGAAGCCCTTATCCTAGAATACTCAGGATCTTTAAGCTCCTTATGTAAGAACTTTCAGGTAGAAGAAACATAGCAGTGGGAGAAAGATTTTCCTTGCTTCCTTCTGTGGATGGAAATAAACCATTTTTCCTTGTTCTAACAAAGACCCTGTATGACTGGAATCAGTTAAGCTTATTAGGCATGATCTGTAAGTAGGACCCTTTCTTCCTCTTTTAGAATGATGTAACCAAAATTCTAAAAGGTATTTCAGTTCCACAAGACTATGTGATCACACATAGTTTATCCCTTCAGGATTGTGTTTACTACTTTGTTTCCAAAAGAGTTCTAAAAATGTAATTTGATGAAAACAGGACTTTTGGTAACAATATGCTTTTCTATTTCCTGTTACCCTCTTTCCTTTCCCATACCATTTTCAAATTCTGTCATAATTTTCTATGGTTTGTGATGACAGATTTACAGATGGAGAATGGGCCACATGCTTTTCTTCTTAGGGCTCAACATCCTTTGTCAACAAAGAGAAGACCTCTGCCTCCTTCTTATAGCTACTGGCTTAACAATGTCACTAATAAATGTCCTCTCACTGTCTTTTAGTCAGGAGGAACCATTTATATTCCCAGCCAGGGAATCCTTCTAGTATGGATAGCTTTGTTCATAGAGTTGTCTTGTACCCACCCTTCAATCTACAGCTGCTTCACATTTGGACTTAAATCTGAGACCAGATGGTCTCTGATGTGATTTGTTTCATCTTAAGTTTCCTTGTGTAGCTGGAGTCTTTACATTAATCTAAGTAGGGATTCAGATATGTCTAGGGAATGTCTAATGAACTTGTAGGGCAGCCTGCCAGAAGACTATTTGGATGGGTCAGTTAGTATGAAAATTTCATTTTTCTTTCTTTCTTTTTTTTTGGCTGGAAGAGACTAAGGAAGTATGTTTTTGAGATGGAAGCCTAGGGAATGAGAGAATGAGGATTACAGCAGATTGATCCCTAGGCCTGACCTCATGAATATTTGTCTAAGCATTTTGGAGAAGAGGCAGATAGAGAAAAAAATAGAGAGAGGGAGGGTGTTGATTTTTAAAGAACGGTTGCCCATAGAATGATACCAATTCAGATTATTTTGATGTACTTTCATCTCTTTACTGTTTCTTAGAGACACATGCTTTGCATAACACAGATATTTGGGAATATCACTGTATAGCGTACTTGTGTTATAGTCAACTTTTGATTTTCTATGTAGGAGATAAGCTATATGTGCTCCAAGAAATATTCTCTAATTCCTGAGAATGTTTATTGAGGCAAACCACATATCTAACTAATATCTTTACATACCTGGGGTTTGAGGGAAGGAAGTTATTTTGCCTTTTTCCAACCGACTTGAATTAGGGCCATTGAATTGATTATCATTTACCTCAACTCTTTTCTTTTGGGAGGAACTATTAATAAAAATCTGATGGCATCAGTATACGCCATAGCTTCATGAACTTTATTCTATTTAGGGTATTTAATTCCACTCACTAGAAGTGCTTGATTTGTTTCACAAACAAATCTGTACTAACCCATCTCATAGCAGCTCTTTTCCAGCACATTCTTGGGTTTTGATTTAGTCAGCCTATTAAGTAAGTCACATTGACAGCCTGACCACTGTTTTACAATCTTAGCAATGTCATCTTCATTATTTATTTACTATGGAGGTTCCAAGAGAACATGATATTTTTCCTGTGGTTGCCTGGAGTTTGTGTTTGGACACACTGAACTGATTTCTCCTTCATTGGCTGTGATTTGCATTTATGTGAAATTTTTTTTTTGGTCAAATATTCCAAAGATTTATATAAACACAGCCAAGACAAAGCCTTCCTTTATTGAAGGACATCCTCTAGGAATAGTAATAGTAATATTTATGCTTTCATTTATTTTCCTTTCTTCCTTGGGAGTATGCTGACAGCCATGAGAAATCTGTTTTCTTTAGAAGGATCAGATGTCATTCTTCTCAAGTCATCAGAGCCACCTCCTGCAGAACTTTGGATAGTATGCTCACTTTGAATTTCCCATTGATATTTCATTTAACTATAACTAGGTCAAGCAAATCTTACTGGGTCTAGACAGGACTTCATTTTTCCCTTCCTTGGCATGCCTACTTGAAAATTTTTTTATTAACAGGTATTTCTAAGTACGCTCCTGTCTCTTCAAACATATGATCTCTTTAAGAGATGTAAAAATAAATAGCAGAAATGAAAAAATACATTTAGTGAAGTTTGAAAGTCATTCAAACACAGAGGGCTTGACACAAGAAACCAAAACTCAGTCTTCCTATGTTCAGAGATTTTTGCTCATGATAAAATGTGGCTTCCTGTTTTTAAGACTAATCCAAGTGCATGAAAATCAACTTGTTATCAGAGTGTTCTTGCCAAACTGTGTTTTGGGTAATGTAAATTTAAGTGATTAAATGATACAGTCATAGAATTACTTAGTTAAATGCAGGACTGGAATATTTGAAATATTCCTTGGTGAAATATATTTGAACAAATTATTCCTAGATAAATATATATCATTCTAGCAGACCTTACTAGTTATTAAAAATATTAATGCATTTATTCATCTCTTTCATTTTTAAACACAATGAACACTAATTTTTTTAGATTCATTACTTGGTGTGTTGACTAATCAAACTTCCTCAAGTGCAAATTATTGTTCATGACAAATGCAGATTTTGGAAGATTCTGTTAAGTCTGCCCCTGTGCAGACTCAAAGCAAATGAAATACAGAAAGTTCAAAGCAAGGTACATGTATTTAATATTATATGTAGAAATTTTATATTCAGTGTAAAAATATTATGTTAATAAATGTTTCATAATGCATATAATAGTCAATAACCATAAATTAACTAGTTTAGTTTAAATGTAGTACTTTTATATTTCTTAATATGGCATGATTTTGGGGAAACCATATCTACTTGCCCTGTGCAAAATAGCATGCCTAAGCATTTTACAGAAAATAGATGACCTTCTGGGGTTAGGTAAAGGGCTCTGGGATGTTGGGAGAGGCCACTGTTTCAGGACACAAAGACATAAGGATATTGGACAGTCAGGGGCCTACAGAGATGGACAGTATTCCTTTGTACAGTTCCATTGTTTATAAGTTTTACTGAGCTGAGGGTGGGACCCAAGAGCAGCAGTAGCAGTGGAAGTGAAAGTAGGTGGAGTTTTGCAGGCTTTTCTTAGGAAAATACCCTACCTCATTTCCTAAACTTTCCACACTCTGCCTGATTCATTTTTTTCCCTGTATCTGTACTTTCAAAAGCTCTAGTAAACAGGTTTATCAATTACACTTTAAAAAGGAGTGATAAGCGTATGACCTTGAGTTAGTATATGTTAGTATATATTAGTATATATTAATTTTAAAAGTATTTTTATTGAGATATAATTCATATATGATGTTATTTACCCAAAGTATACAATTCACTGTTTTGTTTTTTTTTTAATATATTCACCAGGTTATGCAACCCTCACCAGAATCTAACTTGAGAATATTTCCATCTTCCCTTAAAGAAATCTTAAACTCATTAGCAGTCACTCATCATTTTCTCATACTTTCTCCTACCATCCTTAATCAACCATTAATATACTCTCTGTCTCAATACAGAGATTGGCATATTATATATTTTTCATATAAAGGAAATTATGTGGTAAATATTAAGAAGAGGTGGCAAGAATACACAAAAGAACTATTCAAAAGAGATCTTAATGACCCAGATAACCACGATGGTATAATCACTCACCTAGAGCCAGATATCCAGGAGTGCAAAGTCAAGTGGGCCTTAGGAAGCATCGCTGTGAACAAAGCTAGTGGAGGTGATAGAATTCCAGCTGAGCTACTTCAAATTGTAAAAGATGGCTCTGTGACAGTGTTGCACTCAATATGCCAGCAAATTTGGAAAACTCAGTAGTGGCCATAGGACTGGAAAAGGTCAATTTTCATTCCAATCCCAAAGAAAGGCAATGCCAAAGAATGCTCAAACTACCACACAATTGCACTCATCTCACACACTAGCAAAGTAATGATCAAAATCCTTCAAGGCAGGTTTCAACAATATGTGATCCAAGAACTTCCAGATGTTCAAGCTGGATTTAGGAAAGGCAGAGGAACTAGACATCAAATTGCCAACATCCATCAGATCACAGAAAAAACAAGAGTTCCCAAAAAACATCTACTTCTGCTTTATTGACTACGCTAAAGCCTTTGACTTGTGGATCACAACAGACTGTGGAAAATCCTTAAAGCGATGGGAATACCAGAACACCTTATCTGCCTCCTGAGAAATCTGTATGCAGGTGAAGAAGCAACAGTTAGAACAGGACATGGAACAATGGACTGGTTCCACATTGGGAAAGGAGTACGTCAAGGCTGTATATTGTCACCCTGCTTATTTAATTTATATGCAGAGTACATCATGCGAAATGCTGGGCTGGATGAGCACAAGCTGGAATAAAGATTGCTTGGAGAAATATCAGATATGCAGATAACACTACCCTTACGGCAGAAAGCGAAGAGGAACTAAAAAGCCTCTTTATGAAAGTGAAAGAGGGGTGTGAAAAGACTGGCTTAAAACTCAACATACAAAGAACTAAGATCATGGCATCCGGTCCCATCACTTCGTGGGAAATAGATGGGCAAACAGTGGAAACAGTGGCTGACTTTATCTATTGGGGCTCCAAAATCACTGCAGATGGTGACTGCAGCTATGAAATTAAAAGATGTTTGCCCCTTGGAAGAAAAGCTATGACCAACCTAGACAGTGTATTAAAAAATGGAGACATTACTTGGCTGACAAATGTCCATCTAGTCAAAGCTATGCTTTTTCCAGTAGTCATATATGGATCTGAGAGTTGGACTATAAAGAAAGTTGAGTGCTGAAGAATTGATGCTTTTGAACTGTGGTATTGAAGAAGACTCTTGAGAGTCCCTTGGACTGCAAAGAGATCCAACCAGTCCATCCTAAAGGGAATCAGTCCTGAATATTCATTGGAAGGACTGATGCTGAAGCTGAAACTCCAATACTTTGGCCACCTGATGCTAAGAACTGACTCCTTCGAAAAGACCCTGATGCTGGGAAGGATTGAAGGTGGGAGAAGGGGACTACAGAAGATGAGATGGTTGGATGGTATCATTAATTCAATGGACATGAGTTTTTTTTTTTCTTTTTTTTTATTGTTTTTGCCTTACATTGTCATGATATCACCATGGGTTTACATATGTTTCCCCTCCGGAACCCCCCTCCCTCCTCCCTCCCCCCGGGAAATCTCGCTGCACCAGCCCCGAGCATCAATCCTGGGCTGGCGATTGATTAGACACATGACAATTAACATGCTTCAATGCCCTTCTCCCATATCATTCCACCCTTACCCTCATCCACAAAGTCCACGAGTCTATTCTATACATCTGCGTTCCTTTTGCTGTCTCGCATGTTGGGTTCTCGTTACCGTCTTTCTAAATTCCATATATATGCGTTAATATACTGTATTGTTGTTTTTGCTTCTGGCTTACTTCACTCTGGATAATGGGCTCCAGTTTCGTCCATCTGAGTAGAATTGCTTCAAATGAATTTTTTTTTAATGCTGAGTAATATTCCATTGTGTATATGTACCACAGCTTTCTTATCCATTCATCAGTTGATGGGCATCTAGGTTGCTTCCATGTCTTGGCTATTGTAAACAATGCAGCGATGAACATTGGGGTACACGTGGCTCTTTCAATTCTGGTTTCCTCGGTGTATATGCCCAGCAGTGGGATTGCTGGGTCATATGGCAGGTCTATTTGAAGCTTTTTAAGGAACCTCCACACTGTTTTCCATAGTGGCTGTACTAGTTTGCATTCCCACCAACAGTGTAAGAGGGTTCCCTTTTCTGCACATCCTCTCCAGCATTTATTGCTTGTAGACTTTTGGATGGCAGCCATTCTGACTGGTGTAAAGTGGTACCTCATTGTGGTTTTGATTTGCATTTCTCTGATAATGAGTGATGTTGAGCATCTTTTCATGTGTTTGTTAGCCATTTTTATGTCTTCTTTGGAGAAATGTCTGTTAAGTTCTTTGGCCCACTTTTTAATTGGGTTGTTTATTTTTCTAGAATGTAGCTGCAGGAGTTGTTTGTATATTTTTGAGATTAATTGTTTGTCTGTTGCTTCATTGGCTATTATTTTCTCCCATTCTGAAGGCTGTCTTTTCACCTTGCTTATAGTTTCCTTTGTTGTGCAAAAGCTTTTAATTTTAATTAGGTCCCATTTGTTTATTCGTGCTTTTATTTCCAGTATTCTGGGAGGTGGGTCATGGAGGATCCCGCTTTGGGTTATGGCAGAGAGTGTTTTCCCTATGTTATCCTCTAGGAGTTTTATAGTTTCTGGTCTTATGGTTAGATCTTTGATCCATTTTGAGTTTATCTTTGTGTATGGTGTTAGAAAGTGATCTAGTTTCATTCTTTTACAAGTGGCTGTCCAGTTTTCCCAGCACCACTTGTTAAAGAGGTTGTCTTTTCTCCATTGTATATTCTTGCCTCCTTTGTCAAAGATAAGGTGTCCATAGATGCGTGGATTTATCTCTGGGCTTTCTATTCTGTTCCATTGATCTATATTTCTGTCTTTGTGCCAGTACCATACTGTCTTAATGACTGTGGATTTGTAGTATAGCCTAAAGTCAGGTAGGTTGACTCCGCCAGTTCCATTCTTCTTTCTCAAGATTGCTTTGGCTATACGAGATTTTTTGTATTTCCATACAAATTGAGAAATTATTTGTTCTAATTCTCTGAAAAAGACCCCTGGTAGCTTGATAGGAATTGCATTGAATCTATAGATTGCTTTGGGTAGTATACTCATTTTCACTATATTGATTCTTCCAATCCACGAACACGGCACATTTCTCCATCTGTTTGTGTCCTCCTTGATTTCTTTCATCAGTGTTTTATAGTTTTCTATATATAAGTCTTTTGTTTCTTTAGGTAGAAATACTTCTAAGTATTTTATTCTTTTTGTTTCGATGGTGAATGGAATTGTTTCCTTAATTTCTCTTTCTGATTTCTCATTGTTAGTGTATAGGAATGCCAGGGATTTCTGTGTGTTGATTTTATATCCTGGACATGAGTTTAAGTAAACTCCAGGAGTTGGTGATGGACAGGGAGGCCTGGCGTGCTGCAGTCCATGAGTTTGCAAAGAGTCAGACACAACTGAGTGACTGAACTGAACTGAACAAACATTAGTGTACAAGTTGTACACTTGTACATCTAAGGTTCTAGATGTATTCGCATATCTGGTTTTACTTCTACTACCACTTGTTTTTATGAATAAAGTCTTATTGAAAAATATCCACACCCCAGGTATGGAGATATGTTTTATTTTAAATAAAGTCAGTTCCTTCAAGCAGGGCTCTTTAGCCTTATGGTCTGCCTTTCCACCTGGCCAGAACCCCAGAGCTACTGGACTAGAGTTATGGCTGGGGACTTGCCTCTCCAGAGTAATTCCTTCCATTTACTGTTTTTACAGGTGAAGATGGATAGCAACCCTTGGTATTATTAAATGGAATCTCTATCATACAAGTGAACTGGGGTGGGGAAGTTGTTGTCTCAATATCCTTGGCCTGCCTAGAATAGAGTCTACCCTTAAGATGGGAGCCAGTTGAAAGAATGACTTGGTCTTCTTGGCTGTGTCACCTGGAAAAGAGCTTCTGCAACACAGGGCTGAGGGGCATGAGAATAGCCTGCTTGGCATGAAAACTGTAGCCTCAGACAAGGAGGTAGGGGAGAGAGTGTTTCTGTCTTCTTGGGAGGACATGCCTAAAGTCAGCCTAGGAGATGAGGGGTCCTTGTAACCTGAAGATGAGGGGTTGGGAGTGCATGATGGAGTGAGTTGTGGCTCAACCCCATAAACTGTTGCTGTTCTTACTAAGACTTAATATATTTTCTTGAATGACTATTTCTCCATTTGCTTTATGCCCTGAGGACAGTTTTCAGAGCCTTCATACAATTGCTTTTTATAATTTTTATTGGTTAACTTGCTGAGAAGTGGGTCTCTTGAGCTCCTTACTTTACCATTCTGGAATTCCTGCCTCTCTCATTTACCTTTAAGTGCAAATATTCATGTAATTCTGATAAAATGATAATTCTTGTATATTTAATTTATTATAACTTTTTGAGTTCCCAGTGATTTTTCTTTTTATTGGTATTTTTTACATGTTTTGACACATGGACCCGGAAGAATTTAAATTTGCCTTTACTGTTGTGAGGAAGAGAAGCTCACTTTAGGCATGTGTGTTTGCCAAAATAGCATGCCTCGTATTCCTTTACCTGTATTTAGTCTTTTTGAGAGAAAATATGACAATTCTACAATTATTTCTCTATGCGTCATTTGATCCTGAGCAATAGATTGTTTCTTTAATGGCAAGTGATAATACTATGCTTTTCTGTGAAAGCTAGCTGGTATCATTTTTTTCCCTTAAAGACTGAAAAGTGAAAATAAAATGATATCCTTTTAGTGGAAATTTCTTGTCACTACTTTAGTATGAGATAAAAGAAAATAAAAACATATTATGGCTAGGGAAAGCAAGATAAACTGTGGCTGGTAACATTATTTGAAATTTAAATGGTATATGGGGGAATAAGCAGTATGACAAGAGTCTGGTGGTTATCCATGATAACCATAGTCTTTGGGAAAACACAGACCGCTGAGGAATGATTTTCAAAGTATTTCTTTATTGACTTCATTTTGAGTGTGGAACTTCTATAAGACCCTATAGCTGGATCCCTCAAAATCATTTTTGTTGCTTCTGTTTCTACATAGTAGCCCTGGAAGTGGGCCTTAGAAGTATCCAAGTTATAACACCAGGCTTTTATTATGTATGTGGTATTTCTTACAGATACTTTAGTGATTCTAAATTTGTGGATTTTTCCCACATAAAAGGATGAAAATAGTGATTTTTGTAATCACAGTACCCCAGGGACTCCTGTTTTTATGGGCTTGAGCATCTCTGCTTAGGCGGTCAACCACCATTCCAATAGGCTAGGCAAATAGTGTTTTACTGCTCTTGCATATGGGATTATTGTCCATTTCTTTTACTATATTAGAAATAAAGTGAGTTTCTGCACATGAACCTTTTGTTTTAGAGTGAATATTATGTCTCTTAGTACTTTTAATCTTTTCTATGAATAATTTCAAAAATACTTTGGAAGAAAATCATCCTTCTTCATCTCTGTGCATGAACTTTGTTGCAGAGATAAAGCTGTCTATGAAACACATTTAGAAAGGGCTTGCAGATGCCAGTGTCTAGTGGCACTAGTGACTACAGCAAGAAAAGTTCCAGAATCTCCCTAAGTTCCTGACTTAAAAGGGCTTAGAATCACAGAAGGTAAAGGAAAGGATAGTAGCTGGAGTTTCAACAATTTTTTTCTGTTTGTGTTATTGCACCCTCTTCATTGTTCTTCCCCAGTTGGGAATGCATATGTATTAAATAATTAGTATGTGCAACGTAGTGCTTCTGTATAAACATTTATTCCAAATACGCTCTTTAATTTAATTTTGAAAGATAGCCAGTGAGGATAGCATAGCTTTTCCATTAGGAGAAATAGCCTGATAGTAGCCATGCAGAGCAGAAGTAGCAGAACTGCAACTTAATTCAGACATCTTATTCCAAGTTGATAACTCTTTTCACTATAACATACAGGAAGATCTGGGGGTGAAGACAGAGGCATTCATGGGATGTAAGAGAGGCCAATGGGAGAAGAGAAATCACTTAGGTTCCAGGAAATGAGGTGGAGGTAATACAAGTATGAATTAGAGAAGATTTTTCCCTTCTTTTTTTTTTGACATGAAATGCACTACACTTAGGATCCAAAATTTTAACTTTCTGAATTCTTAGTAAGTAAAGATTTAAGTTGTTTACTGACGCTGGTATTTCTTAAGTTGATTTAGTGAAGTTTTCATCTTTTTGGATTTTTATTGTAAAAATTTACCAGTTTGTTTTTAAAAAACATTTTAACTTAAAATTGAGAAGTACAGATGGCTTGGAGAATCTTCTTTGTAGTTTGCTATTATGAAAAAGAAAAATTATCAAAACTATGTGTACATAGCTAAGAAAATTAATAGGATAGAATTATTTTTGCTGTTCTACCTTTTCCTTTCCTGGGCCAGAAGAATCAGGCTATGTATTTCATGTCCTACAGAAGCATTCTATGTTTTCCATTTTACATTTCTAAGTAAACATGTGTTGATGATAAATTCTTGAGTTTTTATATTTAACCTGTATTCTTCTTGTATGACAGATAATAGATGATATATGATGACTGAGCTCCCTTAGTCCATCTCCCACCCTTATTTTTCCATGTTTTCTTAATTTTTGATAATTACATCATCATTCAAAGCTTCTCTTTTTGTTGTCTGTATAAAGTCATCCATTTTCATATGATCTCTGTTTATTTTTGTTTTAGTTCTTAGTTTTGTTAATTTTAGACAGTTTCTCTTGACTTTTTGCTTTATATGATGATTATATTAACCCCCTATCTGTCTTTCCACTTGCGCTTTCCCCTTTCTGTCTCCTGGCTTCTGATTGCTGCATTTTGACATGACCATTAATATTTTCCTACCATTCTATAGCTATTATTAAATCATCTATACTTTGTGGGTAATTCTAGATGTTGAAAATGAATAAACACCATTAAAATAAAGAAGTATGATAACTAATATTGATTACTTACAATGTGCTGATTGCCATTCTAAATTGCTTTATATATAATTCAAAATTCTTTACATATATTTGCAGATACTAATCCTCAAACAACGCCATGAGGTAATATACTTTATTCATATTTTGCAGATATGGAAACTGAGGCAATAAGAGGTTAACTAACTTGCTCAAAGTCACATAGCTAAAAGTAGTGGAATCAGGATTTGCATTTATGTACTCTTGAGTTAGAGTACATTTCTGCTAGAATTAGATTTTGCCATATACCAAACCATACTAAAATTTTAGTGACTTAATTAAAGCAACATCTATTTCCTTACCTTAAGATTCTATGGGCCAAAGATTTGTGGTGCACTTAGCTGTGTAGTTCTTTGGTGTCTGGCTTATTCATTTCAACATCTGTGGTCAGTAAAGTAGCCCTGTTTTTGGAAGTTAGATGGATATAGGTTAGGGCCAGAAGGATCATGCTGTGTGTGTTTCATCACTCAGCAGGCTAGTCTGGTCTTGTCACAAAAGAGAGGGAAACAGAGGAAGGCAAGGTCTAGGCCTGTAAATGGCACACTGTCACTTCTGCTGCATTCTTTTGGCAAAAAAAGTAATACAATCAGCCCAAATTCAAGGGGAAAGGGAATAGATTCCATCTATTGTTGGGAGTTGCTGGAAACAACTAGTGTGCTTACAGAGAAACTTAGTTAATTGTGGCCGTTTACACAATCTATCACAATTCTCTTGACCATTACACATATTGCTCTTTATTATATAAATATTATTCACTAGAGAGCCAATATGTACTATGATTACATTTCATTCTCTAGAATTCCAGTGTCATCACTCAACATAAAAAATGAAGTTGATAAAAAGAGACATTTCTTAGACTCCATCATTTGCTCAATTATTATGTTTTAATTTGTTTTATGCTAGGCCTTTTCTTTCTTGTATATTTTTTCTGGGGCTTATGATTAACATCTCTCCCTTAAGAAATACATGCTTACTTTACTGTCTATAATAGTTTATAGCTTTTTATTTACTTTTTCTAATGTTTATAATCCATGCCCGTTTCCCCTCCTTGAAGATGTTCCTGGATCTAGATTATTCTGGTTATAATTTGCACAGATCACTTTGTAGGCTGTCATTCTGGGACTTCATTTTGTGTAATTTTGGTTTTTTCTTTACTCTTTGTATCTTACAGCTTTCTTGGCTTTCACTCTTGTTTTGCTAGGAGCTATCTTCAGACAACTTCTGCAGAATACAAGTAAATTTCCCGAGGCCTTATGTGTCAGAAAATGGATTTATTTTCCTTTTACATTTACCTGAGAATTTGTCAGGTTGTAGTTTTCCAAGATCAAAATATTTTCCTTCAGTGTTTTGAAAATCTTGCACAACTGTCTTCTAGCTTCTGTTACTTCCAGTGAGAAATGTGGTGGCAGCAACTCTTTTGTTCCTTTATGGTTCCTTTTTTTCCTCTTTCCCTTTTCTTCTCAGATATTAGATTTCTCTGTTCTTTTTGTTCTGAAATTTCACAAAAAATATGTTTAAGCATGGATCTTCTGTTAATATTTGTGAGATCCCTTTAAATTTTAAATGTAATTTTTTAATTTCAAGCTCTCAGAAGTTTTTTTTTTTTACAATAGTTGTCCCTTTGTTTTTTTCTGTTCTCTTTAGAATTCCTGTAGGTAAAATGTTTGACTTCTTAGATTGAGTCTCTCTATGTATCTTTTAAATATCTTCTCTACCCGCTTCCTGTGAAACCTGTATGCAGATCAAGAAACAAGAGAACCAGATATGGAACAACGGACTGGTTCCACATTAGGAAAGGAGTATGTCAAGGCTGTATATTATATTGTCACCCTGTTTGTTTAACTTATATGCAGAGTACATCATTCGAAATGCTGGGCTGGATGAAGCACAAGCCAGAATCAAGATTGCTGGGAGAAATAGCAATAACCTCAGATATGCAAATGACATCACCCTTATGGCAGAAAGCAAAGAGAAACTAAAGAGCCTCTTGATGAAAGTGAGAGGAGAGTGAAAAAACTGGCTTAAAACAATATTCAAAAAATGATCATGGCATCCATCACTTCATGGCAAATAGATGGGGAAACAATGCAAACAGTGAGAGACTTTATTTTCTTGGGCTCCAGAATCACTGCAGATGATGACTGCAGCCATGAGACTGAAAGACCCTTGCTCCTTGGAAGAAAAGCTATGACAAACCTAGAAAGCATTGTTAAAAAGCAGAGACATTACTTTGTCAACAAAGGTCTGTATAGTCAAATCTATGGTTTTTCCAGTAGTCATGTATGGATATGAGAGTTGGAGCATAAAGAAGGCTGAGCACTGAAGAACTGATGCTTTTGAACTGTGGTGTTGGAGAAGACTCTTGAGAGTCCGTTGGACTCAAACCAGTCAATCCTAAAGGAAATCAATCCTGAATATTCATTAGAAGAACTATTGCTGGAATTGAAGCTCCCATACTTTGGCAAAGAGTGTTGGAGCTCATGTGAAGAGCCAACTCATTAGAAAAGACCCTGGTGCCAGGAAAGATTGAAGGCAGGAGGAGAAGGGGATGACAGAGGACAAGATGTTTGGATAGCATCACTGACTCAATGGACATGAGTTTAAGCAAGCTCCTGGAGACAGTAAAGGACAGGGAAACCTGGCGTGCTGCAGTCTGTGGGGTTGCAAAGAGTCGGGCATGACTGAACAACAACAACTCACTTTTGATCTACATTCTTAAAGATTTCCTCAGCTTTATCTTTTATAATTGAATTTTTAATAATAATACTTTTATTTTTTTATTTTTTTCTTCTGAGTTTTTTTTCTTCACATTGTATTCTTTTGTAGATTACATCTTCTTGAACATTTTGGAATATATTTATGACAAATTAAAATTTTTTAAAAGTCAGTTTCTTTTAGGTTCAGTTTTTCTATTTCTTTACTTTGGTCTTTTTCATGTAGTTAGTTTTCTCCTAATGATCTCTGATTTCTGATTGTTGGTTCATGTATTGCTGTTGTTGTTTAGTTGCTAAGCTGTGTCTGAATTGGCCACCCCATGGACTGCAGCACTGCAGGCTCCTTTGTCCGTTGGTCTCTTCCAGCATCACAGTTCAAATGCATCATTTCTTTTGCACTCAGACTTCTTTATGGTCCAACTTGCACATTCATACAGGACTACTGGAGAAACCATGGCTTTGACTATGTGAATCTTTTTTTGGCAAAGTGATGTCTCTGCTTTTTAATTTCTACACAGCATGTTGAAAAGCAGAGACATTTCTCTGCTGACAAAGGTATGTATAGTCAAAGCTATGGTCCTCCCAGTGGTCATGTACAGTTGTGAGAGCTGGACTGTAAAGAAGGCAAAATGCCAAAGAATTGATGCCTTCTAATTGTGGTGCTCTAATTTTGCTTCTAACTGTGGGCTCCAAAATCACTGCAGATGGTGATTGCAGCCATGAAATTAAAAGACACTCCTTGGAAGGAAAGTTATGACCAACCTAGATAGCATATTAAAAAGCAGAGATGTTACTTTGCCAACAAATGTCCATCTAGTCAAGGCTGTGGTTTTTCCAGTGGTAATGTATGGATGTAAGAGTTGCACTATAAAGAAAGCTGAGCACCAAAGAATTGATAGTTTTGAACTGTGGTGTTGGAGAATATTCTTGAGAGTCCCTTGGACTGTAAACAGATCCAACCAGTCCATCCTAAAGGATATCAGTCCTGGATATTCATTTGTGGGACTGATGTTGAAACTGAAACCCCAATACTTTGGCCACCCGATGCAAAGAGCTGACTCATTTGAGAAACCCTGATGCTGGGAAAGATTGAGGGCAGGAGGAGAAGGGGACGACAGAGGATGAGATGGTTGGATGGCGTCACCGACTCAATGGATATGGATTTGGGTGGACTCTGGAAGTTGGTGATGGACAGGGAGGCCTGGTGTGCTGCGGTTCATGGGGTCACAAAGAGTCAGACATGACTGAGCAACTGTACTGAACTGAACTGATCTGTGGTGCTGGAGAAGACTCCTGAAAGTCCCTTGGACAGCAAGGAGATCGGACCAGTCAATCTTAAGTTAAATCAACCATGAATACTCATTGGAAGGACTGATGCTGAAGCTTCAGCTTCAGTATTTTGGTCATTTGATATGAAAAGCTGACTCACTGGAAAAGTCCCTGATGTTGGGAAGGATTGAGGTCTGAAGAAGAAGAGGGCATCAGAGGATGAGATGACTGGATGCATCACTGATGCAATGGACATGAACTTGGGCAACCTTGGGAGGTGGTGAGGGACAGAGAGGCCTGGTGTGCTGCTTTCCATGGGGTTGCAACTAGCTGGACATGGCTGGACAACTGAACAACAACAACTATCTTTTCTTCCAAGGAGCAAGTAATTGCCTTTTAATTTCATGTCTGTAGTCACTATCCAAAGTAATTTTGGAACCTGTGAAAATAAAATCTGTCACTGTTTCCACTTTTTCCACATCTGTTTGCCATGAACTGATGGGATTGGATGATATGATCTTAGTTTTTTGAATGTTGAGTTTCAAGCCATTTTTTTCACTCTCCTCATGTGATTGAGGGAATAGGTGAGTCCTCTGTGAGCTTTGTGTATATAGGGAATACTTGTAAAACTGCAGGCTTAGCTCTCATGAGTAGATGAAAAGTTTATTGTCCTGTGTGAAGCTGTCAAAGAAGAGTGAGGGGTTGACCATTCACATGTAGAAACTTTTCATTACTCCAATATTTTCACTTTAAGGTTTAAGTGAAAATTTTTAAGGTTTCATTCACTTATTTACTGATTTGTTATTTCACAATAATTCCAGGAGTCGCCTCCTTCCACATTGAAATTCCTTCCACAAATATTTTTAGTTTGCAGCTTTCTCCTTCTTATTTCACTTAGTGACATTCTTTTATTTCCCTATCTTAGATATTTGTTGAAATTCACTCCCCCTGAACCTCTTATTTTCTATTATATATTTATACCTCTGTTATTCCTTCAGCATAATTTTAATAGATTCTTAAGCGGAATCTATTAAGAGGAGGAAGAAACATGTAACCTCAGTTGGATACTTCACTCAGTAGTTTTCTTCATACCTTACTTTATCCGCCTGCAATGTGGGAGACCTGGGTTCGATCCCTGGGTTGGGAAGATTCTCTGGAGAAGGGAAAGGCTACCCATTGCAATATTCTGGCCTGGAGAATTCCATGGACTGTATAGTCCATGGGATTGCAAAGAGTCAGACATGACTGAGCAACTTTCACTTCTTCTTCTTCTTTTACTTTTCAAAAAAGAAAAATCCTAGCTTTATATATTCTGCTCAGGATGAATATCATTCTTCTTTAACTAGTGAAGGAATACTCTTTATGTAGTAGCATCTATGTTTGCTATACTTTTAGGTCTTTTTAGCTAAAGCTCTTAAAAACAAAGATGTTGTTTATGGTTTAGCATCTATTGGGATGGGAATGAAATACTTATGTTGGTGTACTGATATACTATCCAGATATCACTATATTATGGAATATGGTCAGTCTGTTATATTTTCCTCTTCCAGCTGTCCTGGAATTATCTGATATATTGGACAGGAACTCTTACAATACATGTATATAAATATGCTTCATTAACATGGACAGATTTCTAGTTAGTGGTTGGTATATTAATCTGGCAAATCCTTCTTCTCCCATCCTGCCAAATTTTTGATTCTAGGAAAGTCTGCCAATCTAGTTCTTAATGGCTCTAAATATGGGGAACCCTTCATTTAGACTTCCTTGAAACAATGGCCTGTCTTCTTGTTCTCATTCTGATTCTTTTGGAATGTTCTCTTCTTTTTCTCCCCTGTTCAAACCCCTAGAAAGTCACTCCCTTCCTCATTGGGTAGATTTGCCTGGTTTACTCTCAAGTCCAGTTCATGTTTTATTGAACTCACATCGAATTCTCCCAAGGATGTGATTTACATGTCCTCACCTTCTTTTCTTTCCTGTAAATTCTTCTAGCTCTGTGTCTTCACCATCAGCCAGAGTGTCCCTTAGACTCCCCCTGAGAGTTTTCACATACATTTTTCCTGTGTCACTTTCCCCATGCAAGGCATGTAGGTGTTTTCTTTGTTGTTTTGGTAGCCTTCTAGAAATACAGGTTAGATAAACAAGAAGGACTTTAGAAACCATTTGGACTTAAATTTTCAGCAATATTAGATCAATTTTTGTGTAGATCAAGGTATAGGAAGGATTATTATTTTTTATAAGTCTAAAGTATTTCATTCTATTAATTGTACTTATATCTGTTCAACTGTATATAGTATCATTAAAAAGTGTGTCACTGCCCTAAAAGTCCTCTGTGTTTCACCTATTCATTTCTTTTCCCCTACTAATCCCTGACAGCCAGTGATGTTTTTACTGTAGTTTTGTTTTTTCCGGAATGTCATATGGTTTAAATCATATAGTATGTAGCCTTTTCAGATTGACTTCTTACACTTAGTAATATGCATTTAAGCTTCTTCCATGTCTTTTCATGACTTGATAGCCTATTGCTGTTCAGCACTGAAATAATATTCCATTGTCTGGATGTACATAATTGATTTATCCATTCACCCACTGAAGGGGACATCTTGGTTGCATCTAAGTTTTGGAAATTAGAATGAGCTGCTATAATCATCCAAGTGAAGATTTTTGTGTGGATTTTGGGCTCAAAAATCACTGCAGATGGTGACTGCAGCTGTGAAATTAAAAGATGCTTGCTCCTTGGAAGAAAAGCTATGACAAACCTAGATAGCATATTAAAAAGCAGTGACATTGCTGACAAAGGTCCATCTAGACAAAGTTATGGTTTTCCCAGTAGTCATGTATGGATGTGAAAGTTGAACCATAAAGAAAGCTGAGCACTGAAGATTTAATGCTTTTGAACTGTGGTATTGGAGAAGGCTCTTGAGAGTCCTTTGGACTGCAAAGAGATCAAACCAGCCAATCCTAAAGGAAATCAATTCTGAATATTCAATGGAAATGGAAGGAGTGATGCTTAAGCTGAAGCTCCAACACTTTGGCTACCGATGTGAAGAACTTACTCATTTGGGAAAGACTGCAGGCAGGAGGAGAAGGGGATGACAGAGGATGAGATGGTTCAGTGTCATCACTGCCTCAATGGACATGAGTTTGAGCAAAGTTTGGGAGATAGTAAAGGGCAGGGAAGCCTGGCCTGCTGCAGTCAATTGGGTCAAAAGAGTTGGACATGACTGAGTGACTGAACTGAACTAGAATTTTAAATTCCTTTGAGTAAATATCAAAGAGCATGATTACTGGATGAGATGTTTAGCTTTATAAGAAAGTATGTTTAGTTTTATAAGAAACTGCCAAACTCTCTTCCATAGTGGCTGTAACATTTGTATTTCCACTAAGAGTTTCTGTTTCTCCACATGCTTCCCAGTTGGTGTTATCAGTGTTCTGGGTTTTGGCCATTCTGGTTGGTGTGTAGTGGTATCTCATTGTTGTTTTGGTTAGCTTTTGTCTGATGACATATGATGTTGGGCATCTTTTCAAATGCCAATTTGCCATGTCTATATCTTTTTTGGTGAGGTGACTATAAGGTCTTTGGATCATTTTTTCATCAGATTTTTTGTATTCTTATTGTTGAGTTTTAAGAGTTCTTTGTATACTTTGGATAAGAGTCTTTTTTTTCAGATATGTCTTTTGTAAGTATTCCTCCCAGTCTGTAGCTTCTCTCCTCATTCTTTTGACATTGTCTTTCACATTAAGGTTTATTTTTGATAAAGTTTTATGTTCTGTGCTATCTGTCTCTTTGTGCTGAAAAGTACTTCTGGAATCTGGAAATTCTTGTTGAGAGGCGAAATAACTTTTGTGAATTTTGGTGTAGTCTCTAGAGGGACATTCCAAACTTGATATCTTAGCTTACCCTAGAAGGCTCACATTATATTAATATCTATCAGTTCTCACCTCCTTAAAGGGAATTCTATGCTCTTGACATTGGGCAGTTGTGGAGTTTTGGCCATGAAGTGAGAGCTAAATATTGTATGGATTTTAGATCTCTTATTGGAAGAAATGTAAATCTTAATCCTACGAAATTGAAAACTACTGCAATAATGTTAGAGACAGTGTGATTAGTGGAATTTACATGTGATGAGGAGTAATGAGATCTGGTTTTTAGTGTGAGCACTAACATACGGTAGCTAGTAATTTTGGCTAAATAATTCTAAAAAAAGTGCATTTCTTTGTCTGTAAAGTTGGAACAAAAAGATTATTAATTACTAATAAGATTATTTCTTAGTTTTAATGGCTTGATAGCTCTTTTCTTTTTAACACTGAGTAATATTGAGTAATTTTGTGGTGGTTAATTTTATGTGTCAACTTGGCTAGGCCATGGTACCCAGGTTTTGGTCAAACAGCATTCTAGATGTTACTGTGGAGGTATATTAATATTTTAGATGTGATTACCATTTAAAATCAGTAGGCTCTGAGTAAAGCATATTACCCTTCATAGTATGGATGGGCTTCATCTAGTCAGCTGAAAGCCTTAAGGAAAAAGATTGAGGTCCCCTAAAGAAGAACAAATTCTGACTCTTGATTGCCTTAGACTTGAGACTGTAGCATCAACTCTTTGCTGGATCTTCAGCCTACTGGCCTGCACTGCAGAGTTTTATCTTACCAGTGTCCATAATTGAATGAGCTGGTTCCTTAATATCATTCAGTCAGTTAATCAATCAATGAATCAATTAATCGGTCTCTCTCATACACAGATACATAGCACACACACACAGTATATTGGTTCTATTTCTTTGGAGAACTCTGACTAATAAAACCTTGCAACTGTCTAGATACTATGACAGTAGGATAAAATCAGTTAATGAATGAATCTGTGCTATGTAAACTTCAGGGCACCACACTGAAATATAAATGACATAAAACCCAAATATAGATACAGAGGCTTTTCTGTATAAAGGAATTATTATTTCCTTGTTTTTTATATTTGTTCACCCACATTATACTAATTAAAATGGTTGCAAGGTTAAAGAGCAGATCTGAAAGCAAAACATGAGCTCTGAGATTGAGTGAATAAGGAAAAAGGGTCAGTTAGAATGTACTGGATCTCAGAAGGGTAAAGCAGAGAGGGGGTTGGTTATGAACACAAAGAAGGGGATGAAATAAGGGTTTCTGGATTTGGTCATTAGGAGGTAACAGGTGACATTTCATGAAATGGGTTTCATAGATTGATGGTAGAGGATCTCAATTTGTATGGGAAAATCCAAAGTCATAAAATGTTTTCAAGAAGTACACTCTAGAAAAGGAGTAAAATCTAGGGCTAATACCCTGTAGAGTTATTTTAGAAATACTTACTTTCAGAGGAGATCATGCATCATCAAATGGCCAGAACAGTAACTTAATCCAGCAGGGTAGGAGGTCTGTTTGTGAGTTTAAGAGCAGAGAAGACATTTTAATATCTTACTTCTTTGTTCAGATTTCTCTTCAGATTGTGTGGGAAAGTTCTTAACAAAGAAATTAAATAGATAAGAACTTTACTTAATATACTATTTACATTTGATGCTATCAAGATTGGCAAATTTTCTATATTAAAAGCTGCTATTACCTCACTGTTTTTTTAGCCAACATATTTTCATTCAGATTACCTACTGTGCACTGACATGCAAGAGAAACATCAGTTCTTAATGAAATAAGCCCCCTAGTTTTCTAATTTTTATATCTAAGGGTGATCTCATGAATACAAAGTTTAATGGAACTCAAGTGCTGTACTAAGTAAATATCCCCTTTTTGAAGTTATCTCATGACCATATTTATTTTAGATTGCTGGAATAAATGATTTCTGTTCAGATGATTTTTAGGTAGACCTACCCAGAGTTGATTCCCTGATGCAAGTGCTGATGTGCAAACAGCAAGAGTCTGAATGCATGCATAATCAATAATGCATCTAGAGGCTCTCAACTGAGTTCACTCAGAGTATCTATTAGACTTTGTCTCTCAATATCTCATCTCTCTAGCTAATTAGGCAAGCGTTCCAGGGAACCTTGGCTGCAGTAACCCACCTTACTTTGAGCAATAAGGAGATAGAAATTATCCCTAGAGGGATAAAGGGTAGTTTTCTGTGGTGGCTCCATACATATTTGAACCTATGCCTCAATGATTTTGCACAACTGGCACATATTTTGAGTCCTTTATTCATTCAACATTTATTCAAAAACATTAACTAAGTGCTTCCTAGGTGTCAATTATTGTTGGGGATAGAAGACAAGTTTTCTGCTATTTGTATACTGTTTAATTGTAGGAGATAGAAAATATACAAGTAAACCAATAAATAAATAAGATACTTTATAGATAGTACATACAAGTCCTAAAAAATAAAGTGAGTATGTATTGTAGTGTGGGTAGTGAGATTGGCAGGGCTAATTATATAGAGTAGTCAGGGAAAGCCTGTTCAAGGAAGTGACTTAGGCTGAAGATTTAGAAGAAGAGATTTTCCAGGGCAAAGGGAATTACAGTCCCAAAATTCTGAAGTAGGATTTTGAAGTGAAAGTGAAAGTCAATCAGTCGTATCCGACTCTTTGCGACCCCACTTACTATAAGGTCCTTGGAATTCTCCAGGCCGGAATACTGGAGTGGGTAGCCTTCTCTAGGGGATCTTCCCGACCCAGGAATTGAACTGGGGTCTCCTGCATTGAGGCAGATTCTTTACTAACTGAGCTATCAGGGAAGCCCTGATGTTATATATATGATATATGGGATTTTAATATGTTGAAATAAAAAAGGAAGTCTGCCTGGGCATAGTGCAGAGATTAGTAGTAAGAATGATATGAAGGAAGACCTTGCACAATCTTAAAGATTGTGATTGGGAGTTTGGATTTTATTCTAACTATATCTGGAATATTTTGAGTTGGGTATCAACATGATCTACCTTCTGTTTGTTCTGCCATTCTTTCTTACACTTTTTAAGGCACTTAACAGTCTTCTTTCCATGGGTTTTCTGAGTCAATATTTCAAGTAACGTGTTCTCTAGATAGTTCTTGTTTGTTCAAATAGTCCCATTCTATGAAATGATAGTAATAGTATTGTTACTGTTTTTTAATTGCATAACTTCTCCAATATTTTTTATTTACTGTCAAATGAATTGTGACACTATAACATCTCATGAAGTGAAGTTAAATTGATTCCATTATATTAGAGTTTGCACACACATAGGTCATGAGGCACATTCAGCCCATAGACATGTTTTATTTTTTTCATTTGGGATTTTACAAATTGGGAAACTTAACATAAATATCTAGAGTAATGGGAAAGTATAGTATATACACAAATAAGTAAAGTATATACACAAATAAGCTCATATTTGGAAAATAACATTAGAGAAAGAACTTAACAAGAAGGGACTTAATCAGACTAAAAGACAAAGATGATGGGGAAGCAGGTTTCCAAAGCCAAAGAGGAAAGTATGGAGACCAACATTTAGTGTGTATGGCTTGCAATATTTGGGAAACTGTCATATTTCATATAGCTTGTTGTTGTTCAGTTGCTAAGTTGTGTCTGACTCTTTAAGTCCCCATGGACTGCAGCATGCCAGTCTCCTCTGTCCTCTACCATCTTGTGGAGTTTACTCAAATTCATATCCATTGAGTCAGTAATGTTGTGTAACCATTTCAACCTCTGCTGCCCTCTTTTCCTTTTGCTTTCAATCTTTCCCAGCATTAGGGTCGTTACCAATGAGTCAGCTCTTCACATCAGGTGGCCAGAATATGGGAGCTTCAATATCAGTACTTCCAATGAATATTCTGGGTTGATTTCCTTTAGGACTGACCGATTTGATCTCCTTGCAGTCCAAGGGACTCTCAAGAGATTTCTCTGGCACCACAGTTGGAAAGCATCAATTCTTTGGTGTTCAGCCTTCTATATGGTCCAACTCTCACATCCATACATGACTACTGAAAAAACCATAGCTTTGACTATATGGACCTTTATTGGCAAAGTAGTGTCTTTTCTTTTTAATATGCTGTCTAGGTTTGTCATAATTTTCCTTCCAAGGAGCCAGCATCTTTCAATTTCTGGCTGCAGTCACCATCTGCAGTGATTTTGGAGCCTAAGAAAATAAAATCTGTCACTGCTTCCAATTTTTACATAGAGCTAAAGGGATCTAATACATATTATGAACCCATATTTTAGGAGTTCAAGTTTCAGATCTAGTGCTTTTTAGATATATGATGTTGGACAAGTTACTTAATCTTTCTCTGGTTCCATTTTCTTCTTTGTTAAATGGGAATAATAAACTCCTTTTTCATAAGGCTGCGATGAGTATTTTTTAAAATCAACTTTTTTTAAATTTTATTTATAATTGATTTACAACTTCCCTTCCCTGACAGCTCAGTTGGTAAAGAATCTTCCTGCAATGCAGGAGACCCTGGTTCGATTCCTGGGTTGGGAAAATCTGCTGGAGAAGGGATAGGCTACCCACTCCAGTATTTTTGGGCTTTCCTTTTGGCTCAGCTGGTAAAGAATCTGTCTGCAATGCAGGAGACCTTGGGTTGGGAAGATCCCCTGGAGAAAGGAAAGGCTACCCACTCTAGTATTCAGTCCATGGGGTCACAAAGAGTCAGATATGACTGAGCGACTTTCACTTTCACTTTTGATTTACAGTGTTGTGTTAGTTTCTGCTCTCCAGTTCAGTTCTGTTGCTCAGTCTTGTCTGACTCTTTATGACCCCATGGACTGCAGCACACAAGGCTTCCCTGTTCAACTCCCGGAGCTTACTCAAACTCATGTCCATGGAGTCAGTGATGCGATCCACCTATCTCATCCTCTGTCATCTCCTTCTCCTGCTGCCTTCAATCTTTCCCAGTATCAGGGTCTTTTCCAATGAGTCAGCTTTTCTCATCAGGTGGCCAAAATATTGGAGTTTCAGTTTCCGCATTAGTCCTTCCAATGAATACTCAGGACTGATTTCCTTTAGGATGGACTGGTTGAATCTCCTTGCAGTCCAAGGGATTCTCAATAGTCTTCTCCTACACCACAGTTCCAGTAGTCATGTATGGATGTGAGCTTTGGCCTATAAAGAAAGCTGAGCACTGAAGAAATTATGCTTTTGAACTGTGGTATTGGAGTTTCTGCTGTACAGTGAAGTAAATCAGTTATACATAAATATATCTACTTAAAAAATTCTATTCCTATATAGGTCATTACTGAGTATTGAGTAGTGTGTTGTACAGTAAGTTCTCATTAGTTATCTTTTTTATATGTATATGTGTATATGTCAGTTTTAGTCTCCCAATTTATCCTTACCTCTGTTCCCCCTTGGTAACCAAAAGTTTGTTTTCTACATCTGTAAACTCAATTTCTGTTTCATAAATAGGTTCATATATGTTGTTATTCAGTTGCTAAGTCTTTGCGATCCATAGGCTATAGCATGCCAAGCTCCTTGTTCTTCACTGTCTCTGGGAGTTTGCTCAAACTCATTTCCATTGAGTCCCTGATGCCCTCCAACCTAGATATCCTGTGTTGCCCCTTTTTCCCTCTGCCTTCAATTTTTCTCACTATCAGTGTCTTTTCCAATAAGTTGGCTCTTCAGATTAGGAGGCCAAAGTATTGGAGCCTCAGCTTCAGCATCAGTCCTTCCAATGAATATCCAGGATTGATTTCTTTTAGGATTGATCGGTTTGATCTCCTTTCTGTCCAAAGGACTCTCAAGAGTCTTCTCCAACACAATTTGAAAGCTTCAGTTCTTCAGTGCTCAGCCTTCTTGATGGTCCAACTCTCACATCCATACATGACTACTGGAAAAACCATAGCTTTAGCTATACAGACATTTGTTGGCAAAGTGATGTCTCTGCTTTTTAATATACTATCTGGGTTTGTCATATCTTTTCTTCCAAGGAGCAAGCATATTTAATTTCATGGCTGCAGTCACCATCTGCAGTGATTTTGGAGCCCAAGAAAATAAAGTCTGCCACTGTTTCCACTTTTTCCCCATCTATCTGTCATTAAGTGATGGGACCAGATTCAGTGATCTTCATTTTTTGAATGTTGAATTTTAAGTTAGTTTTTTCACTCTCCTCTTTCACCCTCATCAGGATGCTTTTTGGTTCCTCTTCACTTTCGGCCATTAGATTGGTATCTGCCTATCTGAGGTTGTTGATATTTCTCCTGGCAGTCTTGATTTCAGCTTCTGATTAATCCAGCCTGGCATTTCACATGATGTACTCTGCATATAAGTTAAATAAGTAGGGTGACAATATACAGCCTTGCTGTACTCCTTTCCCTGTTTGAACCAGGCTGTTTTTCCTTGTCCAGTTCTAACTGTTGCTTCTTGATCTGCATACAGTTTCTCAGGAGGCAAGTAAGGTGTTCTGGTTCCCATCTCTTTAAGGCTTTTCCATAGTTTGTTGTGATCCATACAGTCAAAGACTAGCATAGTCCATGAAGATGAAGTAGATGTTTCTCTGGAATTCCCTTGCTTTCTCTATGATCCAGTTGATTTTTGCAGTTTGATCTCTGGTTCTAAATCCAGCTTGTACATCTGGAAGTTCTTGGTTCACATAGTATCAAAGCCTAGTCTGAGGGATTTTGAACATTACCTTGCTAGAATGTAAAATGAGTGCAGTTGTGCAGTAGTTTGAACATTCTTTAGCACTGACTTTCTTTGGAATTGGGATGAATACTGACCTTTTGCAGTCCTGTGGTCATTGTTGAGTTTTCCAAATTTGCTGGCATATTAGGTGCAGCACTTTCACAGCATCATCTTTTAGGATTTGAAATAGCTCAGCTGGAATTCTGTCACCTCCACTAGCTTCGTACTAATGCTTCCTAAGGCCCACTTGACTTCACACTCATTTTTTAATTTTAATTCAATTTTTTGTGACTCCTTTTAAAACATTTTTTAACTTTTTTAAAAAAATGGAGTACAGTTGCTTTACAATGTTGTGTTGGTTTCTACTGTACAACAACAAGAATCAGCTGTATGTATACATATATCTTCTCCCTCTTGAGCCTCTGTCCAACCCTACCCCCTAGCTCACCCCTCTAAGTCATCACAGAGCACTGAGCTGAGCTCCCTGTGCTATATAACAGCTTCCCTCTAGGTTATCTGTTTTACACATGGTACTGTATATATGTCAGTGCTAGTCTCTCAGTTCATTCCACCCTCTCCTCCCCTTTTCCCCTTGTCTACAATTCCATTTTCTAAATCTGCATCTGTATTCCTGTCCTGAAAATAGGTTCATCAGTACCATTTTTCCCTAGATTCCACATATATGCATAATATACTATACTTGTTTTTTTTCTTACTTACTTCACTTTGTATGACTCTAGGTTCATCCACGTCACTGCAGATGCCCTAATTTAATTCCTTTTTATAGCTGAGTAATATTTTATTGTATATATGTGTCATTCTTCTTTATCCATTCCTCTGTTGATGGACTTTTAGGTCTGCTTCCATGTCCTTGCTATTGTAAATAGTGCTGCTATGAACACAGAGGTGCATGTATCTTTTTGAATCATGGTTTTCACCAGATATATTCAAGAGTGGGACTGCAGGGTCCTATGGTAGCACTTTTTAGTTTTCAGAGGAACCTCAATACTGTTTTCCATAATGGCTGGACCAATTTACATTCCCAACAGCAGTGCGTGAGGGTTCTTTTGTTATGAGGCTGAAGTTACTAACACATATGAAGCACTTAGAATAATTCCTGTTACTCAGTAACATTTAGTAAGTATTAGCTATTGTTACTATCATCCTCACTTTATAAATGAAAAAACTTGACATACTCAAACAACTAACTGATACCATAGAAGTTACCCAGAAGTTCTCCTGGAGAAGGAAATGGCAACCCACTCCAGTATTCTTGCCTCAGGAATCCCATGGACAGAAGAGCCTGGCAGGCTACAGTTCATGGAATTGTAAGAGTCAGGCATGACTTAGTGCTGTCTTTCTTTTTACCCAGAAAGTTAATGGAAGAGTCATATCCTGAGACCAAGTCTCTTATGACACTCTACTGGGGATAAATGTTTCAGGAATAATTTGAGTAGTTTTTCTTGAGTAAATTTTTAAAATAATTTACCTCTGTTAAGTGCAAAAGTTTATCTAAATCAGCAGTTCTCATTTTTGTTTAAATTTCAAGACCACTTTATTTAACTTTTTAAAAAATTATTGAAGGCCCCCAAAGAACTTTTGTTTATGTGGGTTATATCTATTAGTATTTACTATAATATAAATTAAAGTAAGATAACTTATTCATTAATTCATTTTAAAAATAAAAAATAAACCTATTACAAACTATCATAAATAACATATTTTTAAGAAAAATAACTATAATCAAAAACAAAAATATTTAGTGAGAAAGTGATATTATTTTACATTTTTGCAAACCTTTCATGTCTGGCACAATGACAGCTAGATTCTCATATCTGTTTATGCATTCAATCTGTTGTGATATTACTCTGGAAAACTCCAGTGTACATGCAGTTCCTTATTTATATTTTTATAAATTATAAAATATTTATAAATATAAAAAAAAGTTATTTTTACTTGACTGACTCTCTTATAATCTGAGAGACCCCCAGAGGTCCTGAGAACCACCAATTGAGGGGAAAATGGAGATTTTAGATGAAAAAGATACAAAGCCTTTCCAAGTCCCAAAACTTACTTTAGCAGTAGAAACTTAGTGGCCTAGAGCAAACTTTCCCAGGGAACAAACAGTAAAATCAAACTTTTGTTGCCTTGCATACTCTAGGTATATATCTTTAAAACAAATGCCCACAGCCACCCCAAAATATTCATTGCTATATCTAATTATAAAATATTGTCTCTCTAACCCCTCTCCTTCAAACTGTATGTTCGAAAGAGCTTAAGTGAAACAGAGATGGTGCTCGGTTGCTCTGAAGTAAATTAATAAGTAAAAGCATGTTTTGTGAATTCATAGGAAAATGAGAAATAGTCCATGTAGTCATCTGTCTTCCTTCTTGTCCTTCCAAGCTTCTTGGCCCTCCTAAATATATGATATTAGTTTGCTTTGTGATAGGAATTGGGTAACTCCAGTGGCTCCTTTCTGCAGTTGATAGGGGTAGATGGGGCATTTGAAGGATAATTTCTACTTGATAACAGACCCAATGACCTGTAAAGAATTCATTTTTCTTCTTATCCTTTATATCTTCACAGTTCTGAATATTGGTTATTACACAGACTAAATTTAGAAGAAGAACATTATTTATAATCAACCTAGCAAAGCACTGATATTTTAGGCAGGTATGTAGAAACACTTTGAATGAATCATTTCTTGTAATGAGGTTTATTCTGATTAAGTCTGAGTATTTGTGGACTCTTTAACAGGCCAAGTACTTCATTTCTTCAGGCAAAGCTTGAAGTCCTACATCCTCTGTGAGAGATGTCTATAATGCATTCATTTACTCAGTTGACACTTGTTTTCTAGCTACAGACATAGTGCCAGATGTAGTGGCAGATACTAGTGACCTAAAGATAAATATTCATGCCTCCTTTGTCAAAGATAAGGTGTCCATAGATGCGTGGATTTATCTCTGGGCTTTCTATTCTGTTCCATTGATCTATATTTCTGTCTTTGTGCCAGTACCATACTGTCTTAATGACTGTGGATTTGTAGTATAGCCTAAAGTCAGGTAGGTTGA